>RPFO01000246.1:305000-467500 GCA_009746045.1 Mesostigma viride
TTCTTCGGGGATTACGCTTCGCTTAACGACCTGTGCCTCCATCTCCACTCCATCAATCGCCTCCTCGCCCCGGACGGCAGCCGCTGGGCCAACATCTACGGGCTGATCGGCAGCTTCCGCCCCCATGTCCAGCACGCCATCCTCAACTCCCTTCTCCAGCGCTCTGACGCCGAGATCTGGGCTCCACCCCTTTCCGTCCCCACCCTCCGCTCCATCCTCACGGAAGCCTTTCAGCAGCACGTGACCCCCCTTGCTGCCGACATAGCAGCAATCGGCGGCACGCTGACTGCTGAACTTCCTCACATTTCCACCGCCGCCGCCTCCACCTCCACTGCCATTTCCGCCTCCACTGCCGACATCAAAGCCCAGCTCCTCGACCTCGACCAACGCCTTCAAGCCACCGCCAACGCCCTTGAGAGCTTGCATGACGCCGCCGGCCTCACCGCCCAGGCGGTGAAGGACATTGCCGCCCAGCCGGCGCCTGCTGGCTCGGCCGGCGATGCTCCCTCCACCTGGGCGGACTTGCTTAAGCAGCACACCACCTCCACCACCTCCACCATCTCGGCACAACTCAAGCAACAAGCCCTCGACCTTCGCGAGGAAGCCGACATCGCCCGGCGCAGCCACAATGTCATCGTCAAGCACTTCGACCAGCAGGCAGGTGAGACCTCCACAAGCCTTCTTGAGGCGCGCCATTCTTGCCCCCATGTTACTCACTAGCTGGTGAGCTGGACATGTCGGCTGTCCGCCTCCCCCGCGCGCGGGGGAAGGCTGGCCCGGCACCCGTGCTCCTCACCTTTAAGTACATGGCGGACAAGCTGGCGTTCCTTAAATGCCGCAAGAAGCTCTGGGAGACTCGCTTCACGCTGGACGACGACTTGACCCTGGCCCAGCAACAGCGGCGACGCGAGCTATGGCCGACCTACCTTCAGCTCCGGCAGAGCGCAAGGGGGAAGCCGGTATACTGGAGGGGGGCGGTCATCCACGTTGACCACAAGCCCTGGCAGCCCCCTCCTGCCACCTCAGACTAGGAATATATATACCAGTAGTGCAGATTAGTAAGGCTTAGCCTAGCATGTGGCCCACGCGCATGTGCGCCCATAATGGCCCCCATGGATGTTGCCTTCAGAAAATTTAGCCAAGCCATGCCTATAATGGGACCCCCATGGATGTTGCATTAAGAATTTAGCCATGCTATGCCATGCAGAGAGATGCTCTCTGTCGAGAAGCCATGTCCTAGCTCTTGTATAGCCATGATGATTTTCCTCCCTCACAGACATGCTCCCCCCTTACCCGGGCATAGCGTGATAGACCATGAGGGTGCAGGTGCCCTGGTGCACCGGTAGCTTACATTCCCACCCTTGCATGAAGTAGCCTAGAATGTATTAAAAGCCATATGCCCCTTCTCAGGGCTATGTGCTACATCTACTCCCAACGGAGTGATGTTGATAATTAATTAATTAATTAATGGTTGTATTGCACCAACAGTGTTGAGCCCCGGCACCCTGCTAGCTGCATGTGGAGAGAGCGCTCTGCGTGTGGCCTGCCCACTTGTGGCAGTGAGGGAAGCTAGGGCGCCCTCCCTTCTTCTCATAATTGTGTATATAGTAGGGGTTGCCAATACAGAGTAGAGGAACCTTCAACCCCTATCAAGGAGACAACCAGCGCAGGCCAGAAATCGGGAGAATCCGGACCATGGTAGCTCGAGCCTGCCGTTATCTTGTTCGCGTTTTCGAGTCGTTCAGGATGATGAATATCAAAGAGACAACCAGCGCAATATGACTGGAGATCGATTAATTAATTAATTAAACTCGTGCTCCCGTTGGGGAGTCACGGAGCACCGAAGTGCTTTTAATCCCTGTGAGTGCACTACAGGAGAAAGGGCAGAGACCCCCAGTCTCCTTCATGCCAAAGGCATGCCACAGCTGCAAATATCGGGCGCGGCTAGCTAAAAGGACAGGCTAACGATCCGGCAAACTGTGGGTGCAATAAGACCCATGTGAGCATATCATAGCAAGGAGCGTGGGCAAGTAATCTGAACATAGCCAGGGCGTAGCATGGCTGTACTAGAACTAGGCTAAGGCTATGGCTGGTTGTGTACCGTGCGTTGGCGGCACGTGACTAGGTGTGTTGGCACAGCTAGGCAAACATTCTAGGCATGGCTGCCTTAGCGACAGTGACTCCAATGGTTACAAGCTAGGGCTATTGCTATTCTAGCCCGCTGGGGGCGTCCACATCTTGTGGTTGATCATCAGGTCCCCGCCCCTCCAGTACACCTTGGGCTTCTGGGGGTCCTGCTTATGGCGGAGGTATTCCGGCCACAGGTCGCGTCGCTGCTGTTGCTGAGCGGGGGTTAGGTCGTCATCCAGCGTCCAGGTGAGGTCGTGCAACCGCTTGCGACGAGAGAGGAACCGCTGCTTATCCTCAGGGGAGAGGAAGGTGAGCAGGACTGGTGGGGTGCATGGCCGCCTTGTCCCGTGAGTGGGGAAGGCGGTGGCACCCACGCAGTTCTACCTCACCTACCAGGCCCATGAGGGTAAGAAGCTGGTTCTTGATCTCGTCAGCAAGGGAGGTTGACGTCTCACCTGGCTTCTGGGGGAAGCGACGTAGCACCACTCGGCACTCGCCGGAGATCGATGGAGATGTGTAGCCTTGTGCATTGAAATTATGGCTGGCTTACGTGTAGAGCGATCCCTAGATGACCTAGATGGTGGGGCCGGAAACAGCTTGCTTGATCAGGGCGTGTGTTTTGAGCCTAATTGGCCGGGAATGTCTAGTGGTGAGCACCATTGCTGCGATCGCTCTCCCACCAAATTTACGATGAAATACCCGCAAATGGATCGAAAACCACTGAAAAGGTCTAGCTAGTCAGTCATTACGTTAGCCATGCCATGTTTCCAAACGTCCAAGAACTGCACATGGTGCAAATGCAAAAATCCGGAGGACGACACTTTCAAATGTGTGGCGGGAACCAAAAGCCCGCGTATGCCAGAAATCATCGTGTTGCTGCAGCGATGCGACGGTGTGGACAACGAATCCAGTGCCAAGCTCGGAACGGCCGCAATTAAAGGAGATCTGGCATCATAGCTAGGGTTCAGATGTGCGGAGATACCTATACACAATGAGAAGGAGGGCGCACTAGCTTTTCTCACTGCCACATGACTAATTAATGGGGCAGCCTTACTGCATCCGCTATGACCTTATATATCGCCTCACTCTAATTATGGGCGGTCAGTCTTTCCCCACTCCACCATCAAGTGCGAGGACGCGGATGGGGCCGCCCTCTACTCACCCAACCACGTACCGCCCCGACATTGATACCGTGCTTGACTACGACGGGCAGGGTTGCCACCTGCTCATCGATGTCTCCGTGGCTCGGCCGCTCTCCTGTCGCCACATCCTCCAGGCGGCTGTGGATGCCGGCGCTGCGCTGCCGCTGTGGCTGAGCGCGACTAGTTTGCCTCCTACGGCCGCTATGTGGGGCCATACCGGGTCATCCCCTTTGTCCTTGAGGAGTTCGGGGCCATGGGCCCCGAGACAGCGGAGTTTTTCCACGAGTGCTGCCAGCGCCGTGAAGACGTACCGCCTCGACCTCGAGGGTCAGACCGCACTGTGGTCTGCCCACATGCACGTGGTCCTCGTAATGGCGGCAGCGCCTGTGAACACTCGCCCCCACTCACACCGTGGCTGATGTGTTATTCCGCCGCACCGGCCCGGGCTGGCCGACTTTGTCGCAACCCATGCATGCGGTCTAGATCCCTCCCTGGAGGCCTGCATGGTGGGCCGGCGGCGATGTTGCTGCGTGTCACGTAGTTTTGTGATGTAGTTAGTTGTACCTTGTGCAGCTGGCGTGATCCTTGAATGTCCGTGTCAGATTAATGACTATTAATTTCTTCAGGGTTCTTCTTCTTTTCGGGGTTTTCCTTATGTTGCATGCCAATCTCACCTCCGTAATTTATCCTTCTCAATGAATAATTGAATATATATTAAAAATATAATTACTTACAGCAGAGTGAAATCACTCAAACCAAAGGAAACGCCCAGCTATAAACCTATATACAGAGCCATGTCAAAGCTCTATACTACGATAAGACCAATGGAAACGCCTAACGGGAGGAACCTAATAGCCCTGCTGCACCGCAAAATCAGCCCGCGTACGGCGGAGCATGATGTCAGCCATGGCCCGAGTCAGCGCCACCGACAAGCGCTGACGCCAATATGACGTCCAGGTCCGCGCCGACCTGGCATGGGGCCCGCTGGCCCTCCAGGTCCAGCCGGTCCTCCCGGAGCCGGCAACACTCCTTGAAGAAGGCGGACGTCAGGGGCCGGGCCATGGCCCCAAACTCCTCCAGGACAAAGGGCACCACACGATGGTGCCCGACGTCGCCGTAGGCCAGGAGCTTGGCCCGCTCCGCCCGGTCCGCCGTGTAACCTGCCGTGAGGGAGGCCCCAGCCACGTGGCTAAGAGCCAAGGGCCGCGCCACCGAAACGTCAATAAGCAGATGCCGGCCACCCCCCTCAAAGTCCAGCACCACGATGTCAGGCCGGTGGTTGGGGGAATAGAAGGCAGCGCCATCCGCATCCTCGGACCGGATGTTCGCGTGGGGGAAAACCGACCGAATCATGGCGAGCACCACCGTCAGGAGGACAGTGTGCAAATACAAATACCAATTCTGATTCTGTTGGCCCCCCATGCAGGCAAGGTAGTGAGTCCCCGTGGGATCCAGCGGCTGCCCACAGCTACCACAAGGCCGCCCGGCCGGAACAAGAGGCTGCGGGGCAAATAGCTGGTGCCGGAGCGCCACCGAGTAGTGGCTGGGAGCCAAGGCGAATGGGGGGCCATGGGAAGAGCACGAAGGTACGCCGAGCCCACACTCCGCAAGGAAAGCGAGAAAAGCCACGCACGTCCCTGGGCGTTGAGGTCCGCGAAAAGAGCAATCCAATCAGCCGTGTGCAGAATACCCGCGTAAGTTTTCTGGTGTTTATCGATGACGCGAGCAGGGAATGCGGCGGGAGATTGAACGGAGGCGACCGAGGGAGTGCCGCGAGGGAGGTGGCGCTGTACCGCCTGAGCGGCACGGACGGGAGAACAGGCCTGCTGGATCTCAGCATAGGCCTCCTGGATGGCGGTGACGAAGGGCAAAGGGCTGCTGGGGTCCAGGAGGTCAGGCGCTGCCGTTGCCAAAAGGGGCAGGAGCCGGCAGCTTTCCGCCCACGACTGAGCGACGGAGCCCAAAAATGCTGCTGGGGCCAGCCGGGCGGCACGAGTCAGACCGCAGCCACCCATCCATATATTGAATATATATATATATATATATATTAAAAATATAATTACTTACAGCAGAGTGAAATCACTCAAACCAAAGGAAACGCCCAGCTATAAACCTATATACAGAGCCATGTCAAAGCTCTATACTACGATAAGACCAATGGAAACGCCTAACGGGAGGAACCTAATAGCCCTGCTGCACCGCAAAATTATCAGCTCGCGTACGGCGGAGCATGATGTCAGCCATGGCCCGAGTCAGCGCCACCGACAAGCGCTGACGCCAATATGACGTCCAGGTCCGCGCCGACCATGGGGCCCGCTGGTATATATGGCCTTACTGCACCCGCTACTAGGATGCAGCTCGGATTCGAGGATCAGATCCCCCCGTCTGGCTAGTGACTGCATGGTTGGGCATGATGCAGACGATATTTAAGTAACTTTCGTGTAAAATGATTTTTCTAACGATCCGTACTCCGTACGCATGTGCATGACACTCAAGTACTTACGTACTAATTGCACCGGCTATAATATTACTATTAATTTATGCGTAGGCAGTAGACAGAGAATTACGTACTTGTCGAAGTCATGGATGAATGTCCAAATTTCAAAATAAATATATACACACATCACACATGCAAACCTGGGCGTGCATGTTAAGAAGCCCTCATGTACGTAAACATACCCGTAGGTGGCCTCACGATTTTGGGCATATGCAGGACTTACAAAAACACGGGGCCGGCAAACACACTGCATATGTATGTATCTCACTAGCTGGCAGAAAACAATACTACTACATAGATGAAAATCATCAGAATAAACAAGGCCGGCCAGCTAGTCGCCAGCAGTGACTTCTGTCCACGTCCACATGAATCATTTTATCTAATGCGATTAGCATAGTACTCCGTGGCATGCCAATGCGCATGCACGCAAGTAGCTACTTCCTAGCTAACTTACATGAATCATGCATGAACAAACAACTAAACTAGCATGTAAGTCATGCTTTGTCTGCCAAGTCTTTCCAAAGGCCGGCGCATGCTACAAATATGGCGACATGAAGAAAAAAACATCGTGAGCCATCAATTTGCAGGAATGTGCCACAAACTTCATGGCAGCTGATCACTTGGCTCGCACACTCGATGAACTGGGCCCAGCTCCCTGCTGGGCCAGTTCTCCTTTCGGCTCGATACCCTTCGCCTTATCCTCTGCCTGGAAAATTTGGTACAGCTCCTCAACCTGCAGACCTCCATCGCGAGAGAGTGGGGCGCAGAGTATGCTAGGGTCAGCCGTTGTTGGAAGACATTACCAGGGGATGGACAGCCGATCAGGTTTACGTCATTGGCGCACACCGACATGGCCCGTAAATTCAAACAACCTCAAGCACTTCCTGCAAGTTCAACGCATGCAAATAGAGCTGCCCATGATGAATATTGCATAGGTCTGGCAGGTTTCTGATCAGCCATGATGCCAAGTTTAAGCCTGCCCTGCATTGGATGCATACATGTCCAGACAAAGGCTCTCTTAGAGATTTACAAAAACCAATGCCAGCACATACAGCTCAGACTGCATGCACCAAGCTGTAACGTTGTTTTCAGCATTGAATGACTACATTTCCTGATTGTTACAAGCATAACTAACTACCGATTAATATTAATGACATCTTAGCAACATCACACATTACATGACTGCCTGTTCTGGAAATAGCAGTAGCAAAGAGTGCAACGTGCTAGCATTATGCCAGACCTGTTGGTGGCTTGGTGCAAGATGGGGGCAACACTCACCGTTGGCTTCCAGATCCGAGCGCGTGCATTGACGAACCAATCAGAGACCTGCACCCATGATGCAGGAACAAGGGCTCAGGAGCAGGCATATCAGTGACTGGCACAAAACACGGACTTGTCGTCCCAGCAAGCAGCATGCATGGGCGGAAACACCGCGGTAGCTAGCAGAGATGCCTGGTTAGTTGTTTATGCCTCTCCATACCTGTTGCTGGTCAAACCAGACACATCTAGGCATAGTTGTTGGATTGCAACCAACAGCTGGGAGCCCAGCTAGCGGCATCTGTTGCGGTTTCCAAGATGCCACACCAAAGTTTTGATTGCATTTCCTTACCACAAAGGCTAGCTAGAGCACATCCCAATATGCACTTGTCCTGCTAGTCAATGTAAACAGGAGGCATCAGCGACTCCCAGGCCTCCGACCTCAACGCAAGCCCTAGGTAGCTGCACAAGTGCACCTTCTCGTCAGGGTTCCCTGCTTGGCCACTCATGCCAATATGCTGGCAGTGATCACCTATCACCCATGCATGCACCGTATGCTGGCAGTGATCACCTATCACCCATGCATGCACCGTATGCTGGCAGTGATCACCTGTCACCCATGCATGCACCGTAGCTGTGATCACCTGTCACCCATGCATGCACCGCAGTGATCACCTGTCACCCATGCATGCACCGTATGCTGGCAGTGATCACCTATCACCCATGCATGCACCGTATGCTGGCAGTGATCACCTGTCACCCATGCATGCACCGTAGCAGTGATCACCTATCACCCATGCATGCACCGCAGTGATCACCTGTCACCCATGCATGCACCGTATGCTGGCAGTGATCACCTATCACCCATGCATGCACCGTATGCTGGCAGTGATCACCTATCACCCATGCATGCACCGTATGCTGGCAGTGATCACCTGTCACCCATGCATGCACCGTAGCTGTGATCACCTGTCACCCATGCATGCACCGTAGCTGTGATCACCTATCACCCATGCATGCACCGCAGTGATCACCTGTCACCCATGCATGCACCGTAGCTGTGATCACCTGTCACCCATGCATGCACCGTATGCTGGCAGTGATCACCTATCACCCATGCATGCACCGTATGCTGGCAGTGATCACCTATCACCCATGCATGCACCGTATGATGGCAGTGATCACCTATCACCCATGCATGCACCGTATGCTGGCAGTGATCACCTATCACCCATGCATGCACCGTATGCTGGCAGTGATCACCTATCACCCATGCATGCACCGTATGCTGGCAGTGATCACCTATCACCCATGCATGCACCGTATGCTGGCAGTGATCACCTATCACCCATGCATGCACCGTAGCTGTGATCACCTGTCACCCATGCATGCACCGTATGCTGGCAGTGATCACCTATCACCCATGCATGCACCGTAGCTGTGATCACCTATCACCCATGCATGCACCGTAGCTGTGATCACCTGTCACCCATGCATGCACCGTATGCTGGCAGTGATCACCTATCACCCATGCATGCACCGTATGCTGGCAGTGATCACCTATCACCCATGCATGCACCGTATGATGGCAGTGATCACCTATCACCCATGCATGCACCGTATGCTGGCAGTGATCACCTATCACCCATGCATGCACCGTATGCTGGCAGTGATCACCTATCACCCATGCATGCACCGTATGCTGGCAGTGATCACCTATCACCCATGCATGCACCGTATGCTGGCAGTGATCACCTATCACCCATGCATGCACCGTAGCTGTGATCACCTGTCACCCATGCATGCACCGTATGCTGGCAGTGATCACCTATCACCCATGCATGCACCGTAGCTGTGATCACCTATCACCCATGCATGCACCGTAGCTGTGATCACCTGTCACCCATGCATGCACCGTAGCTGTGATCACCTGTCACCCATGCATGCACCGTAGCTGTGATCACCTGTCACCCATGCATGCACCGTATGCTGGCTGTGATCACCTGTCACCCATGCATGCACCGTATGCTGGCAGTGATCACCTGTCACCCATGCATGCACCGTATGATGGCAGTGATCACCTATCACCCATGCATGCACCGTATGCTGGCAGTGATCACCTATCACCCATGCATGCACCGTATGCTGGCAGTGATCACCTATCACCCATGCATGCACCGTATGCTGGCAGTGATCACCTGTCACCCATGCATGCACCGCAGTGATCACCTGTCACCCATGCATGCATCGTAGCTGTGATCACCTGTCACCCATGCATGCACCGTAGCTGTGATCACCTGTCACCCATGCATGCACCGTAGCTGTGATCACCTGTCACCCATGCATGCACCGTATGCTGGCTGTGATCACCTGTCACCCATGCATGCACCGTATGCTGGCAGTGATCACCTGTCACCCATGCATGCACCGTATGATGGCAGTGATCACCTATCACCCATGCATGCACCGTATGATGGCAGTGATCACCTATCACCCATGCATGCACCGTATGCTGGCAGTGATCACCTATCACCCATGCATGCACCGTATGCTGGCAGTGATCACCTATCACCCATGCATGCACCGTATGCTGGCAGTGATCACCTATCACCCATGCATGCACCGTATGCTGGCAGTGATCACCTATCACCCATGCATGCACCGTATGCTGGCAGTGATCACCTATCACCCATGCATGCACCGTATGCTGGCAGTGATCACCTGTCACCCATGCATGCACCGCAGTGATCACCTGTCACCCATGCATGCACCGTAGCTGTGATCACCTGTCACCCATGCATGCACCGCAGTGATCACCTGTCACCCATGCATGCACCGTAGCTGTGATCACCTGTCACCCATGCATGCACCGTATGCTGGCAGTGATCACCTGTCACCCATGCATGCACCGTAGCTGTGATCACCTGTCACCCATGCATGCACCGTATGCTGGCAGTGATCACCTATCACCCATGCATGCACCGTATGCTGGCAGTGATCACCTATCACCCATGCATGCACCGTATGCTGGCAGTGATCACCTATCACCCATGCATGCACCGTATGCTGGCAGTGATCACCTGTCACCCATGCATGCACCGTATGCTGGCAGTGATCACCTGTCACCCATGCATGCACCGTATGATGGCAGTGATCACCTATCACCCATGCATGCACCGTATGCTGGCAGTGATCACCTGTCACCCATGCATGCACCGTATGCTGGCAGTGATCACCTATCACCCATGCATGCACCGTATGCTGGCAGTGATCACCTATCACCCATGCATGCACCGTATGCTGGCAGTGATCACCTATCACCCATGCATGCACCGTATGCTGGCAGTGATCACCTGTCACCCATGCATGCACCGTATGCTGGCAGTGATCACCTATCACCCATGCATGCACCGTATGCTGGCAGTGATCACCTATCACCCATGCATGCACCGTAGTGATCACCTGTCACCCATGCATGCACCGTAGCAGTGATCACGTATCACCCATGCATGCACCGTATGCTGGCAGTGATCACCTGTCACCCATGCATGCACCGTAGCTGTGATCACCTGTCACCCATGCATGCACCGTATGCTGGCAGTGATCACCTATCACCCATGCATGCACCGTATGCTGGCAGTGATCACCTATCACCCATGCATGCACCGTATGCTGGCAGTGATCACGTATCACCCATGCATGCACCGTATGCTGGCAGTGATCACCTATCACCCATGCATGCACCGTATGCTGGCAGTGATCACCTATCACCCATGCATGCACCGTATGCTGGCAGTGATCACCTATCACCCATGCATGCACCGTATGCTGGCAGTGATCACCTATCACCCATGCATGCACCGTATGCTGGCAGTGATCACCTATCACCCATGCATGCACCGTATGCTGGCAGTGATCACCTATCACCCATGCATGCACCGTATGCTGGCAGTGATCACCTATCACCCATGCATGCACCGTATGCTGGCAGTGATCACCTATCACCCATGCATGCACCGTATGCTGGCAGTGATCACCTATCACCCATGCATGCACCGTATGCTGGCAGTGATCACCTATCACCCATGCATGCACCGTATGCTGGCAGTGATCACCTATCACCCATGCATGCACCGTATGCTGGCAGTGATCACCTATCACCCATGCATGCACCGTAGCTGTGATCACGTATCACCCATGCATGCACCGTATGCTGGCAGTGATCACCTATCACCCATGCATGCACCGTATGCTGGCAGTGATCACCTATCACCCATGCATGCACCGTATGCTGGCAGTGATCACCTATCACCCATGCATGCACCGTATGCTGGCAGTGATCACCTATCACCCATGCATGCACCGTATGCTGGCAGTGATCACCTATCACCCATGCATGCACCGTATGCTGGCAGTGATCACCTATCACCCATGCATGCACCGTATGCTGGCAGTGATCACCTATCACCCATGCATGCACCGTATGCTGGCAGTGATCACCTATCACCCATGCATGCACCGTATGCTGGCAGTGATCACGTATCACCCATGCATGCACCGTATGCTGGCAGTGATCACCTATCACCCATGCATGCACCGTATGCTGGCAGTGATCACCTGTCACCCATGCATGCACCGTAGCAGTGATCACGTATCACCCATGCATGCACCGTATGCTGGCAGTGATCACCTGTCACCCATGCATGCACCGTAGCTGTGATCACCTGTCACCCATGCATGCACCGTAGCTGTGATCACCTGTCACCCATGCATGCACCGTATGCTGGCAGTGATCACCTATCACCCATGCATGCACCGTATGCTGGCAGTGATCACCTATCACCCATGCATGCACCGTATGCTGGCAGTGATCACCTATCACCCATGCATGCACCGTATGCTGGCAGTGATCACCTATCACCCATGCATGCACCGTATGCTGGCAGTGATCACCTATCACCCATGCATGCACCGTATGCTGGCAGTGATCACCTATCACCCATGCATGCACCGTATGCTGGCAGTGATCACCTATCACCCATGCATGCACCGTATGCTGGCAGTGATCACCTATCACCCATGCATGCACCGTATGCTGGCAGTGATCACCTATCACCCATGCATGCACCGTATGCTGGCAGTGATCACCTATCACCCATGCATGCACCGTATGCTGGCAGTGATCACCTATCACCCATGCATGCACCGTATGCTGGCAGTGATCACCTATCACCCATGCATGCACCGTATGCTGGCAGTGATCACCTATCACCCATGCATGCACCGTATGCTGGCAGTGATCACCTATCACCCATGCATGCACCGTATGCTGGCAGTGATCACCTATCACCCATGCATGCACCGTATGCTGGCAGTGATCACCTATCACCCATGCATGCACCGTATGCTGGCAGTGATCACCTATCACCCATGCATGCACCGTATGCTGGCAGTGATCACCTATCACCCATGCATGCACCGTATGCTGGCAGTGATCACCTATCACCCATGCATGCACCGTATGCTGGCAGTGATCACCTATCACCCATGCATGCACCGTATGCTGGCAGTGATCACCTATCACCCATGCATGCACCGTATGCTGGCAGTGATCACCTATCACCCATGCATGCACCGTATGCTGGCAGTGATCACCTATCACCCATGCATGCACCGTATGCTGGCAGTGATCACCTATCACCCATGCATGCACCGTATGCTGGCAGTGATCACCTATCACCCATGCATGCACCGTATGCTGGCAGTGATCACCTATCACCCATGCATGCACCGTATGCTGGCAGTGATCACCTATCACCCATGCATGCACCGTATGCTGGCAGTGATCACCTATCACCCATGCATGCACCGTATGCTGGCAGTGATCACCTATCACCCATGCATGCACCGTATGCTGGCAGTGATCACCTATCACCCATGCATGCACCGTATGCTGGCAGTGATCACCTATCACCCATGCATGCACCGTATGCTGGCAGTGATCACCTATCACCCATGCATGCACCGTATGCTGGCAGTGATCACCTATCACCCATGCATGCACCGTATGCTGGCAGTGATCACCTATCACCCATGCATGCACCGTATGCTGGCAGTGATCACCTATCACCCATGCATGCACCGTATGCTGGCAGTGATCACCTATCACCCATGCATGCACCGTATGCTGGCAGTGATCACCTATCACCCATGCATGCACCGTATGCTGGCAGTGATCACCTATCACCCATGCATGCACCGTATGCTGGCAGTGATCACCTATCACCCATGCATGCACCGTATGCTGGCAGTGATCACCTATCACCCATGCATGCACCGTATGCTGGCAGTGATCACCTATCACCCATGCATGCACCGTATGCTGGCAGTGATCACCTATCACCCATGCATGCACCGTATGCTGGCAGTGATCACCTATCACCCATGCATGCACCGTATGCTGGCAGTGATCACCTATCACCCATGCATGCACCGTATGCTGGCAGTGATCACCTATCACCCATGCATGCACCGTATGCTGGCAGTGATCACCTATCACCCATGCATGCACCGTATGCTGGCAGTGATCACCTATCACCCATGCATGCACCGTATGCTGGCTGTGATCACCTGTCACCCATGCATGCACCGTAGCTGTGATCACCTATCACCCATGCATGCACCGTAGCTGTGATCACCTGTCACCCATGCATGCACCGTAGCTGTGATCACCTGTCACCCATGCATGCACCGTAGCTGTGATCACCTATCACCCATGCATGCACCGTATGCTGGCAGTGATCACGTATCACCCATGCATGCACCGTATGCTGGCAGTGATCACCTATCACCCATGCATGCACCGTATGCTGGCAGTGATCACCTATCACCCATGCATGCACCGTATGCTGGCAGTGATCACCTATCACCCATGCATGCACCGTATGCTGGCAGTGATCACCTATCACCCATGCATGCACCGTATGCTGGCTGTGATCACCTATCACCCATGCATGCACCGTATGCTGGCAGTGATCACCTATCACCCATGCATGCACCGTATGCTGGCAGTGATCACCTATCACCCATGCATGCACCGTATGCTGGCAGTGATCACCTATCACCCATGCATGCACCGTATGCTGGCAGTGATCACCTATCACCCATGCATGCACCGTATGCTGGCAGTGATCACCTGTCACCCATGCATGCACCGTAGCTGTGATCACCTATCACCCATGCATGCACCGTATGCTGGCAGTGATCACCTATCACCCATGCATGCACCGTATGCTGGCAGTGATCACCTGTCACCCATGCATGCACCGTAGCTGTGATCACCTGTCACCCATGCATGCACCGTAGCTGTGATCACCTGTCACCCATGCATGCACCGTAGCTGTGATCACCTGTCACCCATGCATGCACCGTAGCTGTGATCACCTGTCACCCATGCATGCACCGTAGCTGTGATCACCTGTCACCCATGCATGCACCGTAGTGATCACCTGTCACCCATGCATGCACCGTAGCTGTGATCACCTGTCACCCATGCATGCACCGTATGCTGGCAGTGATCACCTGTCACCCATGCATGCACCGTAGTGATCACCTGTCACCCATGCATGCACCGCAGTGATCACCTATCACCCATGCATGCACCGTAGCTGTGATCACCTATCACCCATGCATGCACCGTATGCTGGCAGTGATCACCTGTCACCCATGCATGCACCGTAGCTGTGATCACCTGTCACCCATGCATGCACCGTAGCTGTGATCACCTGTCACCCATGCATGCACCGTAGCTGTGATCACCTGTCACCCATGCATGCACCGTAGTGATCACCTGTCACCCATGCATGCACCGTAGCTGTGATCACCTGTCACCCATGCATGCACCGTATGCTGGCAGTGATCACCTGTCACCCATGCATGCACCGTAGTGATCACCTGTCACCCATGCATGCACCGCAGTGATCACCTATCACCCATGCATGCACCGTAGCTGTGATCACCTATCACCCATGCATGCACCGTATGCTGGCAGTGATCACCTGTCACCCATGCATGCACCGTAGCTGTGATCACCTATCACCCATGCATGCACCGTAGCAGTGATCACCTGTCACCCATGCATGCACCGTAGCTGTGATCACCTGTCACCCATGCATGCACCGTAGCAGTGATCACCTGTCACCCATGCATGCACCGTAGCTGTGATCACCTGTCACCCATGCATGCACCGTATGCTGGCAGTGATCACCTGTCACCCATGCATGCACCGTAGCTGTGATCACCTGTCACCCATGCATGCACCGTAGCTGTGATCACCTATCACCCATGCATGCACCGTATGCTGGCAGTGATCACCTGTCACCCATGCATGCACCGTAGCTGTGATCACCTGTCACCCATGCATGCACCGTAGCTGTGATCACCTGTCACCCATGCATGCACCGTAGCTGTGATCACCTGTCACCCATGCATGCACCGTAGCTGTGATCACCTGTCACCCATGCATGCACCGTAGCAGTGATCACCTGTCACCCATGCATGCACCGTAGTGATCACCTGTCACCCATGCATGCACCGTAGCTGTGATCACCTATCACCCATGCATGCACCGTAGCAGTGATCACCTGTCACCCATGCATGCACCGTAGCTGTGATCACCTATCACCCATGCATGCACCGTATGCTGGCAGTGATCACCTATCACCCATGCATGCACCGTAGCTGTGATCACCTGTCACCCATGCATGCACCGTAGCTGTGATCACCTGTCACCCATGCATGCACCGTAGCTGTGATCACCTGTCACCCATGCATGCACCGTAGCTGTGATCACCTGTCACCCATGCATGCACCGTAGCTGTGATCACCTGTCACCCATGCATGCACCGTAGCAGTGATCACCTGTCACCCATGCATGCACCGTAGCTGTGATCACCTGTCACCCATGCATGCACCGTAGCTGTGATCACCTGTCACCCATGCATGCACCGTAGCAGTGATCACCTATCACCCATGCATGCACCGTAGCTGTGATCACCTGTCACCCATGCATGCACCGTAGCAGTGATCACCTATCACCCATGCATGCACCGTAGCAGTGATCACCTGTCACCCATGCATGCACCGTATGCTGGCAGTGATCACCTATCACCCATGCATGCACCGTATGCTGGCAGTGATCACCTATCACCCATGCATGCACCGTATGCTGGCAGTGATCGCCTATCACCCATGCATGCACCGTATGCTGGCAGTGATCACCTGTCACCCATGCATGCACCGTAGCAGTGATCACCTATCACCCATGCATGCACCGTATGCTGGCAGTGATCACCTGTCACCCATGCATGCACCGCAGTGATCACCTATCACCCATGCATGCACCGTAGCAGTGATCACCTATCACCCATGCATGCACCGTATGCTGGCAGTGATCACCTATCACCCATGCATGCACCGTATGCTGGCAGTGATCACCTGTCACCCATGCATGCACCGTATGCTGGCAGTGATCGCCTATCACCCATGCATGCACCGTATGCTGGCAGTGATCACCTATCACCCATGCATGCACCGTATGCTGGCAGTGATCACCTGTCACCCATGCATGCACCGTATGCTGGCAGTGATCACCTATCACCCATGCATGCACCGTATGCTGGCAGTGATCGCCTATCACCCATGCATGCACCGTATGCTGGCAGTGATCACCTATCACCCATGCATGCACCGTAGCAGTGATCACCTGTCACCCATGCATGCACCGCAGTGATCACCTATCACCCATGCATGCACCGTATGCTGGCAGTGATCACCTGTCACCCATGCATGCACCGTAGCTGTGATCACCTGTCACCCATGCATGCACCGTAGCTGTGATCACCTGTCACCCATGCATGCACCGTATGCTGGCAGTGATCACCTGTCACCCATGCATGCACCGTAGCTGTGATCACCTGTCACCCATGCATGCACCGTAGCTGTGATCACCTGTCACCCATGCATGCACCGTATGCTGGCAGTGATCACCTATCACCCATGCATGCACCGTATGCTGGCAGTGATCACCTATCACCCATGCATGCACCGTAGCTGTGATCACCTGTCACCCATGCATGCACCGTATGCTGGCTGTGATCACCTGTCACCCATGCATGCACCGCAGTGATCACCTGTCACCCATGCATGCACCGTATGCTGGCAGTGATCACCTGTCACCCATGCATGCACCGTAGCTGTGATCACCTATCACCCATGCATGCACCGTATGCTGGCAGTGATCACCTATCACCCATGCATGCACCGTATGCTGGCAGTGATCACCTATCACCCATGCATGCACCGTAGCAGTGATCACCTGTCACCCATGCATGCACCGTATGCTGTGATCACCTATCACCCATGCATGCACCGTATGCTGGCAGTGATCACCTATCACCCATGCATGCACCGTATGCTGGCAGTGATCACCTGTCACCCATGCATGCACCGTATGCTGGCAGTGATCACCTATCACCCATGCATGCACCGTAGCTGTGATCACCTGTCACCCATGCATGCACCGTAGCAGTGATCACCTATCACCCATGCATGCACCGTAGCTGTGATCACCTGTCACCCATGCATGCACCGTAGCTGTGATCACCTGTCACCCATGCATGCACCGTAGCTGTGATCACCTGTCACCCATGCATGCACCGTAGCTGTGATCACCTGTCACCCATGCATGCACCGTAGCTGTGATCACCTGTCACCCATGCATGCACCGTAGCTGTGATCACCTGTCACCCATGCATGCACCGTAGCAGTGATCACCTGTCACCCATGCATGCACCGTATGCTGGCAGTGATCACCTATCACCCATGCATGCACCGTATGCTGGCAGTGATCACCTGTCACCCATGCATGCACCGTAGCTGTGATCACCTGTCACCCATGCATGCACCGTAGCTGTGATCACCTGTCACCCATGCATGCACCGTAGCTGTGATCACCTATCACCCATGCATGCACCGTAGCTGTGATCACCTATCACCCATGCATGCACCGTAGCAGTGATCACCTGTCACCCATGCATGCACCGTATGCTGGCAGTGATCACCTATCACCCATGCATGCACCGTATGCTGGCAGTGATCGCCTATCACCCATGCATGCACCGTATGCTGGCAGTGATCACCTATCACCCATGCATGCACCGTATGCTGGCAGTGATCACCTATCACCCATGCATGCACCGTATGCTGGCAGTGATCACCTATCACCCATGCATGCACCGTATGCTGGCAGTGATCACCTATCACCCATGCATGCACCGTATGCTGGCAGTGATCACCTATCACCCATGCATGCACCGTAGCTGTGATCACCTGTCACCCATGCATGCACCGTAGCTGTGATCACCTGTCACCCATGCATGCACCGTAGCTGTGATCACCTATCACCCATGCATGCACCGTATGCTGGCAGTGATCACCTATCACCCATGCATGCACCGTAGCAGTGATCACCTATCACCCATGCATGCACCGTATGCTGGCAGTGATCACCTATCACCCATGCATGCACCGTATGCTGGCAGTGATCACCTATCACCCATGCATGCACCGTAGCTGTGATCACCTGTCACCCATGCATGCACCGTAGCTGTGATCACCTATCACCCATGCATGCACCGTATGCTGGCAGTGATCGCCTATCACCCATGCATGCACCGTATGCTGGCAGTGATCACCTATCACCCATGCATGCACCGTATGCTGGCAGTGATCACCTATCACCCATGCATGCACCGTATGCTGGCAGTGATCACCTATCACCCATGCATGCACCGCAGTGATCACCTATCACCCATGCATGCACCGTAGCTGTGATCACCTATCACCCATGCATGCACCGTAGCTGTGATCACCTGTCACCCATGCATGCACCGTAGCTGTGATCACCTATCACCCATGCATGCACCGTAGCTGTGATCACCTGTCACCCATGCATGCACCGTAGCTGTGATCACCTGTCACCCATGCATGCACCGTATGCTGGCAGTGATCACCTATCACCCATGCATGCACCGCAGTGATCACCTATCACCCATGCATGCACCGTAGCTGTGATCACCTATCACCCATGCATGCACCGTAGCTGTGATCACCTGTCACCCATGCATGCACCGTAGCTGTGATCACCTGTCACCCATGCATGCACCGTATGCTGGCAGTGATCACCTATCACCCATGCATGCACCGCAGTGATCACCTATCACCCATGCATGCACCGTAGCTGTGATCACCTATCACCCATGCATGCACCGTAGCTGTGATCACCTGTCACCCATGCATGCACCGTAGCTGTGATCACCTATCACCCATGCATGCACCGTAGCTGTGATCACCTGTCACCCATGCATGCACCGTAGCTGTGATCACCTGTCACCCATGCATGCACCGTATGCTGGCAGTGATCACCTATCACCCATGCATGCACCGCAGTGATCACCTATCACCCATGCATGCACCGTAGCTGTGATCACCTATCACCCATGCATGCACCGTAGCTGTGATCACCTGTCACCCATGCATGCACCGTAGCTGTGATCACCTGTCACCCATGCATGCACCGTATGCTGGCAGTGATCACCTATCACCCATGCATGCACCGTATGCTGGCAGTGATCGCCTATCACCCATGCATGCACCGTATGCTGGCAGTGATCACCTATCACCCATGCATGCACCGTATGCTGGCAGTGATCACCTATCACCCATGCATGCACCGTATGCTGGCAGTGATCACCTATCACCCATGCATGCACCGCAGTGATCACCTATCACCCATGCATGCACCGTAGCTGTGATCACCTATCACCCATGCATGCACCGTAGCTGTGATCACCTGTCACCCATGCATGCACCGTAGCTGTGATCACCTGTCACCCATGCATGCACCGTATGCTGGCAGTGATCACCTATCACCCATGCATGCACCGTATGCTGGCAGTGATCGCCTATCACCCATGCATGCACCGTATGCTGGCAGTGATCACCTATCACCCATGCATGCACCGTATGCTGGCAGTGATCGCCTATCACCCATGCATGCACCGTATGCTGGCAGTGATCACCTATCACCCATGCATGCACCGTAGCTGTGATCACCTGTCACCCATGCATGCACCGTAGCAGTGATCACCTATCACCCATGCATGCACCGTAGCTGTGATCACCTGTCACCCATGCATGCACCGTAGCTGTGATCACCTATCACCCATGCATGCACCGTAGCTGTGATCACCTGTCACCCATGCATGCACCGTAGCAGTGATCACCTATCACCCATGCATGCACCGTAGCAGTGATCACCTGTCACCCATGCATGCACCGTATGCTGGCAGTGATCACCTATCACCCATGCATGCACCGTAGCTGTGATCACCTATCACCCATGCATGCACCGTAGCTGTGATCACCTGTCACCCATGCATGCACCGTAGCAGTGATCACCTATCACCCATGCATGCACCGTAGCTGTGATCACCTGTCACCCATGCATGCACCGTAGCTGTGATCACCTATCACCCATGCATGCACCGTAGCTGTGATCACCTGTCACCCATGCATGCACCGTAGCTGTGATCACCTGTCACCCATGCATGCACCGTAGCAGTGATCACCTATCACCCATGCATGCACCGTAGCTGTGATCACCTGTCACCCATGCATGCACCGTAGCTGTGATCACCTGTCACCCATGCATGCACCGTAGCTGTGATCACCTATCACCCATGCATGCACCGTATGCTGGCAGTGATCGCCTATCACCCATGCATGCACCGTATGCTGGCAGTGATCACCTGTCACCCATGCATGCACCGTATGCTGGCAGTGATCACCTATCACCCATGCATGCACCGTAGCTGTGATCACCTGTCACCCATGCATGCACCGTAGCTGTGATCACCTGTCACCCATGCATGCACCGTAGCTGTGATCACCTGTCACCCATGCATGCACCGTAGCTGTGATCACCTGTCACCCATGCATGCACCGTAGCTGTGATCACCTATCACCCATGCATGCACCGGCTCCCACCCACCTGCTTGATGGTGACATTGCTTTGCGCCGCAAGCTCTTTCTTCTCTTGCTGGGTGGGGTACCTGGTGGGGCACGGTCCAGGCCACAACGTGTCGCACAGGAGCCCGGTCAAGGCATGCAGCAACGAAACTAGCGCAGGCACTGATACGTACACCGGTGCTTACAACGACTTGCAATCTTGTTGGGATACGTTTGGTGATAACAGACGACAAGCATGGTGGCTGAGTAGGGAATATAAGTTTGGTGATACCAGACAACAAGCATGGCGGCTGAGTAGGGAATATAAGTTTGGTGATAACAGACGACAAGCATGGTGGCTGAGTAGGGAATATAAGTTTGGTGATAACAGACAACAAGCATGGTGGCTGAGTAGGGAATATAAGTTTGGTGATAACAGACAACAAGCATGGCGGCTGAGTAGGGAATATAAGTTTGGTGATAACAGACGACAAGCATGGCGGCTGAGTAGGGAATATAAGTTTGGTGATAACATCAACAAGCATGGTGGCTGAGTAGGGAATATAAGTTTGGTGATAACAGACAACAAGCATGGCGGCTGAGTAGGGAATATAAGTTTGGTGATAACAGACAACAAGCATGGCGGCTGAGTAGGGAATATAAGTTTGGTGATAACAGACGACAAGCATGGCGGCTGAGTAGGGAATATAAGTTTGGTGATAACAGACAACAAGCATGGCGGCTGAGTAGGGAATATAAGTTTGGTGATAACAGACAACAAGCATGGCGGCTGAGTAGGGAATATAAGTTTGGTGATAACAGACAACAAGCATGGTGGCTGAGTAGGGAATATAAGTTTGGTGATAACAGACAACAAGCATGGCGGCTGAGTAGGGAATATAAGTTTGGTGATAACAGACAACAAGCATGGCGGCTGAGTAGGGAATATAAGTTTGGTGATAACATCAACAAGCATGGTGGCTGAGTAGGGAATATAAGTTTGGTGATAACAGACAACAAGCATGGCGGCTGAGTAGGGAATATAAGTTTGGTGATAACAGACAACAAGCATGGCGGCTGAGTAGGGAATATAAGTTTGGTGATAACAGACAACAAGCATGGCGGCTGAGTAGGGAATATAAGTTTGGTGATAACAGACAACAAGCATGGCGGCTGAGTAGGGAATATAAGTTTGGTGATACCAGACAACAAGCATGGCGGCTGAGTAGGGAATATAAGTTTGGTGATAACAGACGACAAGCATGGCGGCTGAGTAGGGAATATAAGTTTGGTGATAACAGACAACAAGCATGGCGGCTGAGTAGGGAATATAAGTTTGGTGATAACAGACGACAAGCATGGCGGCTGAGTAGGGAATATAAGTTTGGTGATAACAGACGACAAGCATGGTGGCTGAGTAGGGAATATAAGTTTGGTGATAACAGACGACAAGCATGGTGGCTGAGTAGGGAATATAAGTTTGGTGATAACAGACAACAAGCATGGTGGCTGAGTAGGGAATATAAGTTTGGTGATAACAGACGACAAGCATGGCGGCTGAGTAGGGAATATAAGTTTGGTGATAAGAGACGACAAGCATGGTGGCTGAGTAGGGAATATAAGTTTGGTGATAACAGACAACAAGCATGGCGGCTGAGTAGGGAATATAAGTTTGGTGATAACAGACAACAAGCATGGTGGCTGAGTAGGGAATATAAGTTTGGTGATAACATCAACAAGCATGGTGGCTGAGTAGGGAATATAAGTTTGGTGATAACAGACAACAAGCATGGCGGCTGAGTAGGGAATATAAGTTTGGTGATAAGAGACGACAAGCATGGCGGCTGAGTAGGGAATATAAGTTTGGTGATAAGAGACGACAAGCATGGTGGCTGAGTAGGGAATATAAGTTTGGTGATAAGAGACAACAAGCATGGTGGCTGAGTAGGGAATATAAGTTTGGTGATAAGAGACAACAAGCATGGTGGCTGAGTAGGGAATATAAGTTTGGTGATAACAGACAACAAGCATGGCGGCTGAGTAGGGAATATAAGTTTGGTGATAACAGACAACAAGCATGGTGGCTGAGTAGGGAATATAAGTTTGGTGATAACAGACAACAAGCATGGTGGCTGAGTAGGGAATATAAGTTTGGTGATAACAGACAACAAGCATGGCGGCTGAGTAGGGAATATAAGTTTGGTGATAGCAGACGACAAGCATGGTGGCTGAGTAGGGAATATAAGTTTGGTGATAACAGACAACAAGCATGGTGGCTGAGTAGGGAATATAAGTTTGGTGATAACAGACGACAAGCATGGCGGCTGAGTAGGGAATATAAGTTTGGTGATAACATCAACAAGCATGGTGGCTGAGTAGGGAATATAAGTTTGGTGATAACAGACAACAAGCATGGCGGCTGAGTAGGGAATATAAGTTTGGTGATAACAGACAACAAGCATGGTGGCTGAGTAGGGAATATAAGTTTGGTGATAACAGACGACAAGCATGGTGGCTGAGTAGGGAATATAAGTTTGGTGATAACAGACAACAAGCATGGTGGCTGAGTAGGGAATATAAGTTTGGTGATAACAGACAACAAGCATGGTGGCTGAGTAGGGAATATAAGTTTGGTGATAAGAGACGACAAGCATGGTGGCTGAGTAGGGAATATAAGTTTGGTGATAGCAGACGACAAGCATGGTGGCTGAGTAGGGAATATAAGTTTGGTGATAGCAGACGACAAGCATGGTGGCTGAGTAGGGAATATAAGTTTGGTGATAGCAGACGACAAGCATGGCGGCTGAGTAGGGAATATAAGTTTGGTGATAACAGACGACAAGCATGGCGGCTGAGTAGGGAATATAAGTTTGGTGATAACAGACGACAAGCATGGCGGCTGAGTAGGGAATATAAGTTTGGTGATACCAGACAACAAGCATGGTGGCTGAGTAGGGAATATAAGTTTGGTGATAACAGACGACAAGCATGGTGGCTGAGTAGGGAATAGGCAATATGCGTGGGCACCAGCCAGCACAGTACCGCTATGTCATGGAGACAGGAGGGCGGGGGGGGACCATCTATAAACCTTTCTGGAGGCAACAACAAAGGTGCCGTGCCGAGCCGCAGGAAACGAGGATCAAATGCGAGATCCGCAACACGACGCAGCAGCCAGCAGGAACGTGTTTGACCGGCCGCCTGCGCAGCGCCCACTCACGGGTGCAAGAAGTGCTTGATCAGCCAGCCGCGCATGATCTCTGTCGCCTCTGGTGGGAGGAACGTCTTCCCGCGCCGGCCCTTCTCCGCGCGGCATGCCTCGTTCACTTTATCGTTCAATCGATCCGCCATCATTCTCTGCTGGCGCTCGCGTGTCGCGTCATCCCCGCTGCCAGCATACGCCCCCAGCTCCCCCGCCAGCAGCAGGCTGGTATCCATCTCACCCATGTCCCACTGGAGGCCCTCCAGACCAGGCCCCTGGGGCGGGTCACCCACCGGCTCCGCCGCCACGGGGTCACCCTCCCAGCCCTGCCCCCCCAGCCCGAACGAGCCCGGCGTCGGCATCATACTGCCAAACAGGGCCTCGGTGAACGGGCCCATGATGGCATGGGCATGGGGGCCACCGCTCCCTGGGGGATCAGCCAGGGGGATGGGCACAAGTTCAGACGGGGCGGCGAACCCTGTGCCTACCGGCTGCATGGCCTGGCTTGATTCCCCGACCCCTGGGAGTAATGCTGGCACATCCAGGTGATGACCCGGCTCCGCCACCAGAATACCCAAGGGGAACGCCACCACGGGCGTACACGCACCGTAGCCAACAAGTTGCTGTGCATTGTGCCCCGGCTCTCCCTGCATGATCGCCAGAGCGGGAGCAGGGGCAGGGGTATAGGCTTGGGGGGTAGCCAACTGTTGGGACCCAGGGAGTGCCATGCCTTGGTTGGTGACTTGCGCCAGCTGTCCCTCCGTGTTCTGCATGCTGAGCTGTCCCTCGCCCCCACCCCCGCCAACCCCACCATCCCCGCCGGTGCCTGGATCAGACGCACTCCCCTCGCCCTCACGCCGCCAGCCTTGGTAGAGCGCGATGACGTCATCAGCAAAGGAGGTCAACAGGCGCTGCATCAGGCGGCGGATGGGCCGACAGATGGCCTCCAGCTGCCGAGAACAAACGCATTTGAGACAGACATCGTGGCATGGGAGCATGCAGGACGAGGAATGAAAGGATGAGATGCGAGATGAAAGGATAAGGTGCGAGTGGCCCACACGGAGAGCCCGCATGACCACAGTCGCTAGCATTACAATCATTAGCCCTCCCACCAGCCTCCATCATTGCGCCCACTTCCTCCCTTCCTCTTTCCCCCCTTCCCTGGCCTCCGCCTGCGTAAGTACCTTCATGTGCGTGTCCTGCGCGGTCGGCCGGTACACGTGGCGGAACCGGTGCAACGTCTCCGACATCTCTGCAATCTTGTTCAGCCGCATGCACTCCGCCTCCTTGATGATCCGCTCGTAGTGCTGGCGCTCGGCACAAGGGCACACGGCACAAGAACATAGTAGCATGACACATGGGCGCATCAGGCAAGGGTTTGTGAGAGAGGGGTAGCACACAAGGGCACGACACAAGAGCCTACCAGGCAAGGGCGCATGATCCGACGACGTATGGCCACATGGGTCGAGCCCGCACTGCTCAAAACTAAACTAGGGCAAAGCTAGGGCAACACTATGGCAAACTAGGGAAAAACTAGGGAAAGGAAGCTCGCTCAATTTCTCCCGAGTACACAGCTTTCAATGTGCATAGCAAAGGCATCGCGTTGACAAACCGGCTCATGGATGCCAGCAGGCAACACCCCCTGCACCGCCTCACCTTCTTCCGATCGAGCACGCGGACGATCAGAACGGACTCGCTCCCTGACATCCTGCGGGGTGGGGCGCTGATGCCGCCACCCCTGAGGATGGCCCCCATCCCAGGCTTTATGCTGCCGAGCGCGTCCGGGATTAGCGTGCACAGCAGCGCGCCACCTCGGTGGCTCAGCTCTTGCAGGGCGGAGCGGTCTGGTTGGCACAGCTGCGCCAACGCGGGGCCGTAGTTGGCCTGTATGTGTGGTGGGTGGGTGGGTGGGGGTGGGTGGGTGGGTAGGGATGAGGCAGGAAAGGGAGGAGAGGGAGGACCTTGACGGGATACGGTGTCGGCAAGGTGACGATGACGATGACAACGGGGCTGGTGAAAAAAAAAAAAATCCGGTGGTGGTGTTGGTTAGGGTATGGGTGCAAAGCGCAACAACATCCCAGCAGTACGGCACACGGCAAAACCCAGTGCCCCACCCGCTACCACCCTTTCACCTGATCCATCCCCCCCCGCCCCCTCACCTGATCCATCCTGCCCCCCCCCCTCACCTGGTCCATCCCCGCCCCCCCCCCCCCCCTCACCTGATCCATCCGCCCCCCCCTTCACCTGGTCCATCCCCCCCCTCCCTCATCTGATCCATCCTCCCCGCCCCCTCATCTGATCCATCCCCCCCCCCCCCTTCACTCACCTGGTCGAACTCAGGATCCTCCCCTGACGCCGCGTCCGCAAAGCGCGCCATCAGCTCCCTGGCTGCCCCCATGAACGTGGCAGGGGCCTCCTCGCCCTCCCCCCCCACCGTCTCACAACTCGCGTTGTCCACACTGCGTGTGTCATCGCCCACGTCCTCTGCAAGCCCAAGACCCGGCAGCGCGTCAAGCAGCATGTCCACCTGCGTGTCAAACTCCATCGGCGGTGGCGCCATCATCGACGTGGGACGGTCCCCCATCCCCATGTGCATGTCCATGGTGAAGCCGCCGGCGTCTACCATCGCACCACCTGTCCCGACAATCTCTGGCAGTGGCATCGGCATGCCAGCACGACCCCCCAGGAGAAGGCTTGCACCCCCCGCGTCCACCGAGACCAGCAGCGACAACGACGCGTGCGCCGCGCCGGAGTCACCCTCCAGGCCCTCCTTTAGCGCCGCAAAGACCTTGGGCTTGCCATGCCCTGGTTGGGGCACCCCCGCAGGCACCCCCGTCCCCAGGGCCCCCATGAGCTGTTCAGGGTACGGTGGCGAGCTCTCGGCCAGGGACTCCCTGCGCTCGCCCAGAATGCCCTGCGGCGGGCTGCCGGCGCCTGCTAGGTAGGGCATGGCCATGGGGCCGCTCCCTAGTGCTGCGCTGCTGTCGTCGCTGACGTCACTGCCGCCACCCGCGGTGCCCCCCATGCCACCCGCGTTGCGACCTGCGACGCCGGCACTGCCGTCGCTGCTGGTGTCATCCACGGACAGCTGGCAGCCATGCTGACCGTGCTGGTTGGCCCATGCGCCCTCCTCCCTGCCCACCCCTGAAAGCTGGCCCGAGTGGCAGGCCATGTGTTGCTGGTGGATGGGCACCCACTGCTTGTCGTGGGGTAGCCACCCAGGGGCGCCGTCCTTTGCTGCTGCCGCCGCAACGGCAGCCAGCGCCGCTACTGCCGCCTCTGCTGCCGCCTCTGGCTTCTTGGGTTGCGTGGGGGCGGACGTGGCCAGCCAGTTGATGCCTGAGGCTGTCAGTGCACTCGTTGCCTCGCAATCCTCCCCTTGCCATGGCTGCAGCCGCGGGAGGGGCATGTGGGGCTGACCGTTGCCGTTTTCCCCCCCACCGGCCAGAGAGTCCCCACCCTCCCGCCCGCTCACGTGGAATGAGAATCCGTCACTGACTGCCTTGCTGCCGGCCATGCTGCTGGCATCGTCACCCTCCTCTCCAGATGTCATGCCAGCGCCCTCAGGATTGGCTGCAAAAGGTGGCAAAGCTACTGGCGTGGCAGTGGGCCATAGATGGCCAGCTGGCAGTGGCGGCCTTGTGTCGTTCCTAGCATCCGTCACGCCCACCAAGGGTCTGACAACTTGCAGCTTCAGCACGGCTGTCTGTCTGGCCACGGTGTCAGGGTTGTGGGGATATCCAGTACCAGGTGCCAGTGCGTTGCCCCCGTGATCAAGACTGGCAAGTGCGTCTGGGTCGCCTGCATGAGATGATGCCACAGGGACCATGACGGGGTGCAACAGCTCACCCCCCTGCTTGCTAAGGCACTCGAAACCTGGCGCCGCCTCAGGTGCCGTGTGGTCATCTCCCAGCATGAAACCACCTGCCAGGCAGGACCAGGGGCATGTCATGTACAGATGGGCAGCAAGTGTGATGCGTCATGCGAGAAGCCTGTAGCGGCAGCGTCATGGAAGCTAGCAGCCGGCACGGGAGGCAAGGCTACAGTTTACAGAGGACAGCAGCGCCACTAGATAAAGCACATGCACTAACGCATGCTCTGCAGTGGGCGTGCAAGTACTGATACTCCGTCACGAGGCGCACCGACCGTGGAGCTGTGTTGCCACTAGGCAAGCATCCTGCGAGCCCATCAGAAATCCCCGCTCCTTAACATGATGGCACATGCCCTGCCTGCGAATGCACTCACCCCTCCCCCCAGCACCCTTTTCCTCTCCCCCCCCCTCCATCCCTCCCTTCCTCCCTCCCTTCCTCCCTCCCTCCCTCCCTTCCTCCCTCCCTCCCTCCCTCCCTCCCTCCCTCCCTCCCTCCCTCCCTCCCTCCCTCCCTCCCTCCCTCCCTCCCTCCCTCCCTCCCTCCCTCCCTCCCTCCCTCCCTCCCTCCTCCCTCCCTCCCTCCCTCCTCCCTCCCTCCTCCCTCCCTCCCTCCCTCCCTCCCTCCCTCCCTCCCTCCCTCCCTCCCTCCCTCCCTCCCTCCCTCCCTCCCTCCCTCCCTCCCTCCCTCCCTCCCTCCCTCTCTCCCTTCCTTCCCATCCCCCACCCCTGCCCACCTGCACCCCTCGGCCACCCCCGCACACCGCTCCGGTTTTTGTTTGCTTAACGACCACTTATCGTCAAGCGTTGCAAAGTGCTACGGTGTGCAGTGGCTTGCAAGCAACGTTAACGAACGCTGAAGTTGGAAATTCTTGCTTACATAGGCATTTTTTTTACTTACCCAATGAAAGGGATTGTAGCCTTGGGAGGGACGCGTCAATGATATCATCAATTGTCTTGCCACCACAATCGTTTACAGCAAATGGGAAGCTTCCCGGTCCGGGCTGCTCCAGATGCCATTGGAGATCCTCGCAGCCAGATGCATGCTTTGCAGTAAATGGGTCGCCGGCGAAAGGAGGAAGCTCGTGATTGTCGCAGTCTGAGAGAAGTAGCTTCCATTCGTCGTCAAGAATGTCCTGGTAATCACCGCCAGCTGGATTTTCTACATGTTTCACAAAGTCGACAACCGAGGTCATCATTAATGGCAAAAAACGCAGCTTGATCACGGACCAACAGCATCAGGGGGCTCGCCGAGCTAACTGTTTTGATGCTTACGATGGCAGGTTACACCGGGTAAAACTAAGATGCAACGCGCGTTTTAAACATTCTATCCCTTCCTTATGCTCAATATTTCCCTTGCGAAATTAAATCTGGTAGGCTGTCTCCTATCCCCCCCAGCAATGCCGATTGCCGAATATCGGCTGGTAGCTGGGCGAATTGCCGCCTACGTCGCCGTGGCTTCCTCCAGCAAGCCCGCACTAGCTTGCCGAGAAGAAAAACAGCACACATTCCTCTTAAAAAATCTCTCGAAGCGCGAGAAGAAAGCATTCTTGGAAATGGCTGGCTCGAGCAGGAAGTGCAGACACCGAGATATGAACCGTCACCATTGAAAAGGGCTGTGCCTCAAATCACGTGCGTCCCGAGCATCTGCGAGAATCAGCGTTCCAGCAACTGTTTTCTGAATCGCCAGGTATGTAGCATGCTTTGGCTACGTGCTCGTATGCGTGGTCGCCCTTCACAACTGCCGTACGTGCCGGTTACCAATAATATCTGAAATGGTGCGCTTTCAACTTGTTCTACTACATAAACGCCTGACGGAAATTAGCGATTGGCTGATTCCAAACCAGTCTGCAAGTTGAACCCAAGTTTCACTTCTAACAAGATGTGCGGCAGGTGTGCGGCTTGAACGAGTTGAGTTTATTCCCGCGCCGGTGTTGTTTGTTGTTGTTGTTGTTGTTGTTGTTGTTGTTGTTGTTGTTGTGTCCCACGCCGGTGTACCGACACTCCGACAGTGCGGCGTGGGCAACAACAACCACAACAACAAGCAAGAAATTTGCTCGTCATAGGCATTCGTCGAGCGACCAATAAGGAATTCCAGGTAAATAGGTGTACGTTTATTCCAAATATAGCCAGTAGTTAATCCCTGCTAAGCCTAGGGTATCAAGATGTCAGTGGCGACCAATAAGGAATTAAGGATATGTATCCGGTCCTCAGCCACTAAAAAGAATCTCTGCTGCCCATGTGCGGCGTGGGACTGGGCAACACAACAACGACCTGGACAGCAGCTGTCTAACAGCACAGTCAACGCTCAACGGCTCAAGTAATAAGTACAATTTTATAACAGCCCCACCAGTCCCCAGCTTCCGGGTAATTGGGTATTTTTATTAATCAAAGGGGTCTGACCAGTCCCCTTCACCTGTCACATTGTCACCGGTGGGCGGTGTGACAACCTTCATTTAGGATTTGCTGATACTCATTCCCAATTTTACATCTCTGGTCTATAATAGGATAATATATATACCCACTTACCCGAAAACTGTCTGACCCATTAGAAGTCCAGTGGCTTCCGTGGTCCGTCTACAGTAAGCCGGCTCCGCTGTAGTAAGGCTCCGTTTTAGCCACTGACATCTTGATACCCTAGGCTTAGCAGGGATTAACTACTGGCTATATTTGGAATAAACGTACACCTATTTACCTGGAAAAAAAACTGTCTGACCAGTCATGACAGCGCATGCACTTCCCACTTCCCACCCCTGGCTATCACATGATGATGGTAGGCTGAGCACAACCGAACGTGCCTCCGTCCAAATTCAGCCATTTGTGGCATTGGAATCAACTTCAGTTGGTTTGACAATACCTACTTATTAGCCAATCATAATAGACAACTCCGATACCTCGACCATGATCGGCGTGGGATTCATAGCTAACTACCTAACTTAAACTTCCCACTTCAATCGGCGGTGGCGACTCAGGTAATAATGGAGCTGGTCTAATAACGCGCCCTATTAGCCTTTCACCTGTCACCGCCACACGTGTGTGTGCCCACCTTCATTAGGATTCGCTGATACTCATTTCCCCTCTCACCTCTTTGGTCCGTAATTGGCTAATAAAATATACCCATTTCCCCGAAAAATAATGGAGCTGTAATGGTCTGTGTCTGCCCTGGACCACGTGGGCACATTGTTGACCTCACGGACCAATGGTCAAAAACAGGCCACCTGGGTTGTCACCAGTCAGTACTAGCTAGGTCAGAGCTCAGAAACGAACGTGTTGACAAGGCAGCATTCTCAGCTAAGCCAACTAAAATGTAACGCTGGCAACATGCACGATAGTCGCTTATAGTCGGTAAGGCTTAGTATATATCTTGCACAAATTGCTAATATCCGCAAGCAAAACGATGAACAACGATCCTGCGGCATGCAAACGCCGACAATTTGACTTGCAAGCCCTGTGCAAGCTGGTGTAAAATTCCATGATTAGGCACGCCCCGGTTTCATCTACCCGCTCCGTCTACCTACAACCGTATGTACTGGCCGCCCATGTGCGTTGTGGGATTCAACTGACTGACTGACTGTCTGGCCGCCCATGCGCGTCACCGTGGCAGCGTCCGCAAGCGGTCCAGGATGCTCGTTTAGGGTTCACCGGTTTTTGACGCAAATGAAATATATACGCGCTTGCTCAGAAAGGGGTATCGGACTGCGATGCAGTTGCCTTGGCCGGCAATATCTGGTTATTTCTCCAACATAATTTTCCATCTGCCCCGATGTCAAATACACATTACGCATGCGCAGTAGGCAATTTCCATTAGGCATTGCTAATGGAATTCGCCTGGTGCGAGGGAAGGGCGCCAATGGCAACCAGATAGTGCCCACATAGCTCATATTGGATGTAGCGTGGATGGATATGCAGCGGTGTGAAGCGCAGCTCCGATACGCGGGGGTAGTATATTTAATCTTGCTATTTACGGCATCTGTAAATGGCAACGTATTTTCGGTTGCTGTTACTGGACCGCCACCGTTAAGGCTGCATGCTGCAGCCGTGGTCCAGGGGACCGGCCCTGCAGCAGCAAACAACCGAATGTTTATCCACGGAGGGTACGTGTGCCACGCTTTCAAGGTCCACGATTCAGATTTCTTGTATAACATGACGCGGAGCTTCGAATATATCTCTTTATCAACATTTGTTTGTTTCGCGTAACATATTTTCGTTCGTGGCTCTTCACCGGCTCATGCGCGGCTGATCTGTTTCTGCAGCTTTGACGGCGTCACGCATCTCTGCAAAAGAGAGCTTTGGTCTCAAGACTTAGGTACGCTCTTCCGCTGCAGACAGGCGTGCTACATCTAGTGGAGTTCCCCCCCCAGTACTTAATATAACGACGTAGTGGGAGGATGGATACGTATTGGTCAGTAAAGAAGATCACGCTTGGTAAAATGGAGCGATGGAATGCATCTTTCCAGGCAGGGGTACAGACCTGTGCTATCGACAGAGCACTGGGCTATGGGCAGGCAGCAACGAGCCAGAAGCCGTTTTTTTTTTTTCTTAGTTTTCCCTGAAGCAGATGGCATCCATTCGATTCCCTAGCAGATGCCTTGCAATGCTACCGTTTGGGACAGATGTGCATGTGCTCTACAATGCTGTGTTGCACAAACGTTCTTGCATTTGTTCTATTTGTGCTTGGGTTTCCCATGGGAAGCAATGACACGCTTGTACTGCGTGTATCCCAGGAAAGGGCGGAGTTTGAGACAGGACAGCTGTTACTTGGTGCCAGGTGGCAGCATCAATTGCCGTAATGGCCATGGTTCATCGAGGTGGTCTGGCCAGATCCCGCGTGCGTTGCCCCACATATTCATAAAAAATGTTACGTACCCACGTTTTGGACTGTCTTACAGGTAGGTATCCCACATGCATGGGGGTTGTGGGTGAACCCTGGGAATAGTAATAATAATAATAATAATGATAATAATAATAATAATAATCCCACATGCCTTGCTAGGGCAAGCAAGTTCGGACATGGCCTCCTGCTATCCTGCATGGCATGGGCGGCCAGGTGTCAACCCTTTTATGCTGTTGTGCGGATGGGTCAACCGGCTCACCCATCCATGGCTGGGACCAGCGGTCTGCTTCCTGTATGTATCAACCACCCTGGCAGCCGACTTGCTTGAATCAAGTCACCTCATCCTTTCAGCCAACTGTCCCTTTGCGCTAGCCTCAGTGGCTGGTACCGGTCCCCTAGTACGGCCGTTGGACCTGCCGTGGGGCTGGTACCGGTCCCCTAGTACGGCCATTGGACCTGCCGTGGGGCTGGTACCGGTCCCCTAGTACGGCCATTGGACCTGCCGTGGGGCTGGTACCGGTCCCCTAGTACGGCCGTTGGACCTGCCGTGGGGCTGGTACCGGTCCCCTAGTACGGCCATTGGACCTGCCGTGTGGCTGGTACCGGTCCCCTAGTACGGCCATTGGACCTGCCGTGGGAGTTGTTTGCTTTATTGTTGAAGGTTTTAAGTTGGGTCAAAAAGGTTTTGGTGGGGCATGACTGCAGCCCAGTACTGCCTCTCACAGCCCGGAAGTGCTACTAAAGCCTATAACTCAGTACAGCCTTGTACAGCTCGGAAGTGCCTACTAGAGCCCATAGCTCAGCATAGCCTCGTAGAGCTCGGAAGTGCCTACTAGAGCCTATAGCCCAGAAACGTCGGGTTGAGTCCAGGACATGCCTCCGGCGGGTTGCCAAACTTGGGGCGGGAATCTCAACTGGCGGCGCGAGCTGAACGCCTCCACTGCCCTTGCTTCGCAAACCGCGCGCTTGTCAGGGGCCCCGAAACAGGGACCCTGTGTCCCCTGTCCCTTTCATGTCCGTCCTAACGCCAGATGCCCGCGCCACCCCCCCCTTGCGTGCATTTGGTCCGTGACTTGTGCCTATCTGCGCCTCGGCTTGCAGAGACGGGCGTGTGGCACCTGGACAGCCACCCAGCGATCGACGAAGTCCTCCCCGCGTCCCATTTTGGCCACTCACTCTCCTTCCTGGCCATCCGGCAGCTGCCGCCCTCCACAAACACGGGCACGGGGGGGGCGTCATCCTCTGCTGACCCCTCGGCCACCCCCGAGGCCACCTGGGGCCCCTACCCTGCCCTCGTTATGTTCGGGGGAAGCCGCTGTGTTACAGGCGCCGCCGCCGATGGGGACGTGTGGGTGTGGCGGCGGTGGAGAGAGGGCGCGGAGAGGGATCCCGCAGGGGGTCGTGGCTTGCAGGAGACGGGAGGGGCGGGCCGCTGGTCGCTGGTGATGGCGGGCGGGTCCAAGCGTGCACAGCCGTCGCCACGGATGGGCCACTCGGCGGTGGCGTTTGACAGCACGGGTGTTATGGGGGGGGCAGACACGGTGGGCCGGCGAGCGGACCTGCTGCTGATTTTTGGCGGCGGCAGTGATGACGCGGGAGGGGAGTGGATGGCGCTCCCATCGGCAGAGCTGTGGAGGTGAGGGGTGAGGGAAGGGGGGGGGGGGGGCGGGGCACTGGGGAAGGGGGGGGGGGGGGGGGCGGGCGGGGCACTGGGGAAGGGAGTGTCCTGGGCCTGAGAAAGGGATCGGCGATTTTCTCATTGGGCATTGCTGATTGGAGCTGATTGGCGGTTTGCTGATCGGCTGTTTACTGGTGGTGGTATGGTGGCAGTTAGGCAGCAGCCACACGGACAGGCTCACATGCTGGGCAGTATGTGGTTAGCAGATGGCTGCCCCATCATCATTATGGGCTGCCTTAAGAGGCATTCACACGGGGCTGGACGCTTTAGAAGGGGTGTAGCCTCGAGGAAAGCACTTCTAAAGCGTCCTTGAGTGTGGTGGAGTAGTGACAGGCAGTGGCATAAGCGTTGGGCGCAGGTTGGCCTCTTGTGACAAATGTGTGTCGAAGTGGCTATGGTAATTGAGCTTGCGTTATTGCTGCCGGCGTTGTCATGTGGCCGCTTGCCTATCTGGCTTTCCTCGTTGTCAGGTGTGTGTGAAGATGCGTGGATGCATCGCGCATAAATATTTGTTCCTTGTCTCATCTTCGAGGGATGCGTTGGGTATCCGCTGTCACGTGGTTTGTCTGCTCTTCACGGCCCGTGCCTGCAGCCTGGAGATCACTGACATGGGTTGGGGGGGCTCGGCCTCTGGTGCCGACGAGGGCAGCCTCGTCGCCACGTGGCGCCAGCTGGCGGACGCCCCGATCCCGCTCGTGTGGCACGTCGCAGTGGCATACAGGGACCATGCAATGCTGGTGCATGGGGGGGACACGTCTGCACCGGGTGACAGGCCACAGCTGGAGCCCAGTGCCGCACTGCTGATGTACAACGCTACAAACGACACGTGGACAATGCTGCCCCATGCGCTCCAGGTGAGCCGGATGGCGGTGGCATGTGGTGGTGCTTAGGTAATTCCATACAGGTGATTCGGTGCATCCATGGGAGTGCTTCGGTAAATCCATGCTGCGGGTTGGACCCAAAGCTCCGGGTGTCCATGCAGCTGTTTTGGATGAAGCGATGTGCCAGAGACTTGCAGGTCTTCTGCTATGAGGGTCACAAGGTAACGATGCACCCTTGCCATGTGCCGAGTGGCGAGGTCCTCAATGCGGAGGTAGTTTGTGGGCGTGGCGCGAGGGAGCAAAAGGACCTGCATGATTTGCGCTATAAGAACCAGTGCTACTTCAATATCAACTACGGTCACTGTCATGAATCAGCCTTTAGCATGTACCTCACGGCATGGGCCGGATTCTACGCCAGAATCATGCGCAGCGCGTGCTTATTTCCCTTGGGATGATGCGACCCATGGTTGTTCCCATGGAAGCATCCCCGGCCTGCTTGTCGCTCTTTCCAAGGGAGCGCCCGCGCATGGCCATCGTGGCGGATGGTCACTGAGCACAGCATCGCCTCAAGTGGCATGATCCCATCGCAACAGGTGCGCGATGAGAACACGCCTTTCCTGGCTGCTCCATGCTGTGTGCCCTGATCGCTGCTCTCCCCACCCACACTCGCATCGGCGTGGGTTGTGGATGCCTGCCTGTGCCTGCCCTTGCCTGTGCCTGCCCTTGCCTGTGCTGCCCTGCAGGCTCGAAGCCGCCACTTTGGGCTTCTTTTCGGCAACCTGCTCTACGTGCACGGCGGTCTGCATGTCGCGGACGAGGGGGACAGCGAGGCGAGTGTTCATTCCACTTGTCATGTGATTTACCAGCCGCTAGTGGTATCCACCAGTATATGATCTACACCGCGACACCGTTATGATTATGTGTTTATGATCTACACATGCCTGCAAAATTTGCTGTGATCTTGTCTCAACTGTATGCTGTGAAGCATGTCAACCTGTTGGAGGTGCCTGGCACGAGCACTGCAAGGAGTTGACGGAGGACAGCGTCCAGTTCCGGTACCCTAACGACGCGGCAGCACACCTGGGTATCCCTGTGTACTCTTTTCTGTGACCTTAGGTCCCAAGCCCGCTGCACTCGCTCAGTACCACGCGCCCCTTATAGTTATGATATACCCTTATGCTTATCCCTGACCACGCACCCCTTACAGTTGTGATATACCCTTATGCTTGTCCCTGACCACGCACCCCTTACAGTTGTGATATACCCTTATGCTTGTCCCTGACCACGCACCCCTTACAGTTGTGATATACCCTTATGCTTGTCCCTGACCACGCACCCCTTACAGTTGTGATATACCCTTATGCTTGTCCCTGACCACGCACCCCTTACAGTTGTGATATACCCTTATGCTTATCCCTGACCACGCACCCCTTACAGTTGTGATGTACCCTTATGCTTATCCCTGACCACGCGCCCCTTACAGTTGTGATATACCCTTATGCTTATCCCTGACCACGCACCCCTTACAGTTGTGATGTACCCTTATGCTTATCCCTGACCACGCGCCCCTTACAGTTGTGATGTACCCTTATGCTTATCCCTGACCACGCACCCCTTACAGTTGTGATGTACCCTTATGCTTATCCCTGACCACGCGCCCCTTACAGTTGTGATATACCCTTATGCTTATCCCTGACCACGCGCCCCTTACAGTTGTGATGTACCCTTATGCTTATCCCTGACCACGCACCCCTTACAGTTGTGATATACCCTTATGCTTATCCCTGACCACGCACCCCTTACAGTTGTGATATACCCTTATGCTTATCCCTGACCACGCGCCCCTTACAGTTGTGATATACCCTTATGCTTATCCCTGACCACGCACCCCTTACAGTTGTGATGTACCCTTATGCTTATCCCTGACCACGCGCCCCTTACAGTTGTGATGTACCCTTATGCTTATCCCTGACCACGCACCCCTTACAGTTGGGATACTTTGGATGTACCCACTTCATCGCTCCCTACTTTGAGCCTACCCATGGACGCTGCCCACATTCCTGGGCGACCTACCCATGGACGCTGCCCACATTCCTGGGCGACCATCCCAGTGTGATCGTGCCAGGGGCTCCTGGGTAGAAGCAGGCCGCCTGCTCGCCGCTACTTGATTGCTCCCGCTGCGCTTCCCAGCCCTTTTTACTTCCTCCTGTCCAGCCCTCATGATGATCCGCGCTCTCCTTGCGCCACCTGTCCACATCCCCGGTCATGGATCTGCCAGGTGTACGACACGTCCCAGGGCGCGTGGTCTCCCCTGGGCAACGCGTCCTCTAGCCTGCAGCCCTCCAGCCTTGTGGACGCCACCGCGGTTGGGCTGGCAGACGGCATGCTCGGATGGGTGTTTGGGGGCGCGCATTTTCTGGGCAGCTCCCACCCGTCAGAGGACCCATCCACGCTGACATGGAGGTGAGGGCACACTGGACCGCTGGCTGGTAGGGCGGTCTTCTTTCGTGGCCCTGGTCTCACCGTCAGCTGGGCAGCGTGAATATTGCCGTGCAAGCACTGGTCGTCGCCACCGTCGCCACCGCTTATCGGCCCCCGGCACGACCATGGGTGGCACACTGCTGCGGCCCCCTTGATTCAACATCTGATGTCCCCCCCCGCTGCTCTGTTTTCCGTCCTGCAGCCATGTGGCTGCCTTGCCGCCATGGCATATGGGTACATCCCATGCATGCCAGCTGGCCATCTATCTCGCATGCCAGCTGGGCATGTTTCTTATTTCGCTTGCCGCCCGCATTGCCCTCGGTCTCCCGCAGGCACGGCGGGGGAAGTCGGCAAGGCGGCCCGTGCCTCATGTGCGGGCCTCCCCCTGTGGTTTGGAGACTAACTAATACAGCTCACAAGGAAAGCAGCGACCATCACACGCACATATACACAGACACAGACACAAGCTCACACGCGCACATGTGCACACACACACACACACACACACACAAGCACATGTACACACACACACACGCACACATACACACACTCTTGGGGATAACTTCAAGCACCTCCGAGTCACATATGCTTGCGCTAGTAGTCTGGTGCATGGAAGTAAGCTATTTCACACTAGTGGGCAGAGGGGAGCGGGAACGGGCATGCTGTGTCTTTCTGTGCGCGTTGCTAACGGGTCGTCCCATGCTTCTGTGGGCACACGCTCTGGTGCCACCTGGCTGCATCTGGTGCGTCAGTTGGGACGCGGTGGACGCCACGTGGCGCGTTCTAGAGGGGGGCGTGCCGGCGCCACGCGTGAATGCCGCGCTCGTGTCGGCGGGTGACAGGTGCGTGCTGTCTTGACCCCGTCTTGTTTCCCACCCTGCCCTGATGCTGGCTAGGGTTGTTACTGGCTCTGCCCTACAGTATATAGTTACAGCTACAGTATATAGTCACTGTACGGGTGGCAGGGCCCGTGGGATTCGAGATGGTGCTTGTCGGTGGTGTCGGTGATGACGGCGTGTTGGTGAGGATGCCTGTTGATGATTCTTGGCTCGCCATGTCGACTACGGACAAGGCGTGGCATATGCGTCCGTTCGTACCGTGGCTGTGCACCTTGTCAGCGTGCTGCATGGTGTATGCCCGGGCACGCGCAAGGGTGTGCGAATGTGGATGTCGGCGTGCCAACGGGTCAACCCTATCCGCCGCTCCCCCTGCACGACGGCGCCAGTGTTTCTGGTGCCAGCTCGCTCGTCTCCTGTCCGCCCTTGGTGGGCGCGACCTGGCGCATCATCCCTTCTCATTATTTCTCACCCTATCTCACCCTTTCTCACCCCCCCTGTCTAACCCCCCAGATCCCTCAACCCACCGCTCCCCCCCCCTTGTGAACAACCTTCCTTGCCACCCTTGTGCTTATCCACCATGCTGCGGCCAGACGGTTGTCGCCTCTTGCTGTCCCCTGTCACGCGCAGCGCCTACCTCTACGGCGGCCTGTCGATATCCGTAGGGGCTGTGGAGTCCTGCCCCCACGTGCGCCAACAGCGCTTTGACTTTGGCGACATGTGGCGCTTCCGGGCTAACCGCTGGTCGCGGGTACGTGCTCGCTCACCCAAGGGACCATTGTAGGAATACGCTGCTCTGTCCTATGGCAATGGACAAGAGCTGCTTCTAGCAGCTGGGCAAACGCACGTCTGGGGTGTGTTTGGCGGGATGTGGCAAGGCCTTGCTTGGCTCGATGCATACGGCACCAATTGGTGCATACATGGTGGGTTTGAAACAAGGGGGAGCTGACATTGCGACGTCACACACGAGGGGGAGCTGACAATGCCATGCCACATCTCCCGTAGGATAGGCGCGTGCATGGCTCGCCGTTTGGGAATCGGTACAGCGGCCATACCCAGGGGGTCTTGTTGCCGGCTGGAGTCCTGTTATACCCCTTTCTCAATGGGTACGTTGCAACGGTACTGCCTGGGAATCGTAAGGCCTTGCCACACGGGCTACTATCTTGTGTATGCCTGCCATATCTAAGGCATTCTGCTCCATGGGCATGAGGGCCACCATGTCATGCTCGCCTGCCCTATCTAGAGAGCTGCGCATCCTGAAGTCCCTGCAACGTTGGCTTGTGTGCCAAGGTAAGCCGCTAGCCCGTGAAGGCAGTGGGAGCATCTCATAATAAAAGAGTGAGCCGAATAGATACCGGGAGCAAGCCCGTCTACCGAAGAAATGTACCATAGATATAGAAGTATATTTCTGAAATGTATATTCTTCTATAAGTATACCACTAATTCACGGAGCAAGCATGCTGCCTGAGTAGGTGCAAGAATCACGATGAGCGCAAGAATGAATACTAGGAGAATGACAATGAGCGCAAGAATGAGTACTAGGAGAATGACAATGAGCGCAAGAATGAGTACTAGGAGAATGACAATGAGCGCAAGAAGGAATACTAGGAGAATGACAATGAGCGCAAGAATGAGTACTAGGAGAATGACAATGAGCGCAAGAATGAGTACTAGGAGAATGACAATGAGCGCAAGAATGAGTACTAGGAGAATGACAATGAGCACAAGAATGAGTACTAGGAGAATGACAATGAGCGCAAGAATGAATACTAGGAGAATGACAATGAGCGCAAGAATGAGTACTAGGAGAATGACAATGAGCGCAAGAATGAGTACTAGGAGAATGACAATGAGCGCAAGAATGAGTACTAGGAGAATGACAATGAGCACAAGAATGAGTACTAGGAGAATGACAATGAGCGCAAGAATGAGTACTAGGAGAATGACAATGAGCACAAGAATGAGTACTAGGAGAATGACAATGAGCGCAAGAAGGAATACTAGGAGAATGACAATGAGCGCAAGAATGAGTACTAGGAGAATGACAATGAGCGCAAGAATGAGTACTAGGAGAATGACAATGAGCGCAAGAAGGAATACTAGGAGAATGACAATGAGCGCAAGAATGAGTACTAGGAGAATCACAATGAGCGCAAGAATGAGTACTAGGAGAATGACAATGAGCGCAAGAATGAGTACTAGGAGAATGACAATGAGCGCAAGAATGAGTACTAGGAGAATGACAATGAGCGCAAGAATGAGTACTAGGAGAATGACAATGAGCACAAGAATGAGTACTAGGAGAATGACAATGAGCGCAAGAATGAGTACTAGGAGAATGACAATGAGCACAAGAATGAGTACTAGGAGAATGACAATGAGCGCAAGAATGAGTACTAGGAGAATCACAATGAGCGCAAGAATGAGTACTAGGAGAATGACAATGAGCGCAAGAATGAGTACTAGGAGAATGACAATGAGCACAAGAATGAGTACTAGGAGAATGACAATGAGCGCAAGAATGAGTACTAGGAGAATCACAATGAGCGCAAGAATGAGTACTAGGAGAATGACAATGAGCGCAAGAATGAGTACTAGGAGAATGACAATGAGCACAAGAAGGAATACTAGGAGAATGAAAATGAGCACAAGAATGAATACTAGGAGAATGAAAATGAGCGCAAGAATGAGTACTAGGAGAATGACAATGAGCGCAAGAATGAGTACTAGGAGAATGACAATGAGCACAAGAAGGAATACTAGGAGAATGAAAATGAGCACAAGAATGAATACTAGGAGAATGAAAATGAGCGCAAGAATGAGTACTAGGAGAATGACAATGAGCGCAAGAATGAGTACTAGGAGAATGACAATGAGTACAAGAATCACCAGGCTTGCCTCTCTTCTTTTTTTCCCTGTCTCTCTGTACCGTGTGTTTGCCTGTCGCAACCTCGAGAGCTTGCTCTTGTCATGTGGCGTGGTCATGCCTTTGTCATCCATACCGCACGGCCCCTGGCACATGCTCCTGACACCTCGCCCATCCCCACTCGTCCTCTCCACACCCTGGTCACTCTGTCCCTGTCCCAGATAATCAACGTGAACGGGAGCGCTAACCCTGGCCGCCGCTACGGCCACGCGATGGAGGCCATATTGGACCCGCCCGCGTGGCTGCTGTCCTCCGCCACCAACAGCTCCGCGCGGCCCCACGCGCTGCTGGTCCTGTCCGGTGGCCGCTCGCTGCAACCAGGCATGGGGCAGTGTGTGTCCGCCTACAGCACAGATGTGTGGGTGTACGAGGTGGGGGACGCGGGCGAGCCCTCTCCCTGCATCGGCAACAACAGCAGTGGCGGGGATGCCACCAGCACAGATGCTCCCCCGCCCCCCAGTCTGGACGGCGGCGCTTCTGTCGGTGGCACGAGGACGGAGGTGGGCAGGTGGCACCAGCTGGCGATTCACGGGGATTGCCCTGCAGGGCGCGAGGGCCACTCACTCACCCTCCTGTACAGCGGCGAAGTTGGGGCTTTGCCGGGGGGGCCCTTGTACCCGCGGGTTGTGCTGTTTGGTGGCCAACGGGACAGTGACAGTGGTGACAACGTGATCTATTTCAATGACGTCTGGGAGCTCAACCTGGGCGCTGCCACCTGGCGCCTTGTCAGGGCCCCCCCGGGCACGTCGCCGGTGCCCGCCGCGCGCAGCTTCCACGTGTGCGCGGGCAGCCAGTCGCTACTCTTCTGCTACGGCGGCCAGGCAGCCCAGGGTGTCACGCTGGGTGGTACGTTTGCCCGGCCATGGCATATAAGCTTCACCAAGGCGTCCTGTAAGGCAGGTGGCTTCCATGCGTTATCCGTACCGTAGTGCCAACTGCATCATTTGTGTGTCGGCCCACCCATGCCCCGTCGGGAGCCCTCGCCTTGCGCGCGAGACGCCACGAGGGTCTGTACGGGTCTATGCACTAACTACTAGCATTGCGGAATGCACTGTGTGTGTCACTGTGCCTGCGCGTCCCTGTGTGTGCATACCCCCCTTCCACCAGATGTCTGGAGGATGGACATCTCCACAGGCCGGTGGAGCCGTCTGATGAATGGCATCGTTGCCGCGGCTGGACAGTGGCCTGGCGCCCGCATGGCCGCGTCCTTAGCCCCCATCCCTCCCCCACCTCCATTTCACCCTGCCACCTCGAACCCGCCACCGCCGGTCCCCCCTCAGCCCACGGGCTTCCTCCTCTTTGGTGGCCACCGTAGCTGGGGCGGGCGCGGCTTATCGGATCTCTGGCTTCTGTCGCCGATGTGTGATGAGGGCGAGACGGGCCGCCTGTGGTCGATGGTATGGCCCACGCACCCTGACAACATCACGGTACCCCTGGATTATCAGGAGGATGCCCTGGGGGGCGTGCACATCTCATCCCTGGCCCCAGAGGGTGTGTTCCTGCACCACTCCGCCGTCGTCTCGTCCGGGTCGGAGAGACAGCTGGTCATCATGGGCGGGCTGATTCAGCCCGAGGACGGCCCATATGTCGACAGCTTCAACTACGGCACGTGGTCGTTTGACTTCTCGGACTGCGGCTTTTCGCACAACGATTCGTGCGGCGGGGAGTCCCCCTGCTTGCGTCCGGGGGAGACACGGGACATCAGCGTGGACGTGGTGGAGGCAGACGAGGATGCGGCCGATGGATTCGTGAGTGGGCGCGCGGCGTGGGCCGGTGTCTGGTGCTCATGGATGTGCTAGTGGGCACAGCTGTGCCACTGGGTGGGTTGTGAGTGGCGCACTTGAGCCAATGGGTGGGTTGTGGGTGGGCGCGGGGCGTAGACCAGGTTGCGGGTGCCAGCGGATTCGTGAGGCCAGGGTAGGGTGCCTTGCTGCGGGCACCTGCCTGGGGGACAAAGGAGAGGGGTTACTGTCCGTGTCCCCTGTCGCACCATTTTCCCCGTCTTTCCCCCCCCACCGGTCTCACACGCCTTCCCTCCGGTCTACCCTATCGACCCCCTCTCCGCCTCTACCCCCTTGATCCCTTCTTCTACCCCGCCCCCCCTTGTGTGACGTGTGCCAGCGCGTGGCGGCCCTCTTTGTGGACGACGCCAACGGTAACACGGTGGCGGAGGTCAGCACGGACGAGGTTCTGGTGACGGCCGGCGGCGTGCAGGAGCGGCAGCCGGTCCACCGGGCGCGCGTGGCCTTGCGCCGCGTGGGCGTGCCCGCACTCGGCCGCCGCTCCGTGATTGTGCGGGGCTCCGTGGACGCGGCTCCTCTCGACGCCGCCGTGGTGGACCTGGACGTGTCCCTGGCGGATGATGGTAATGAGGATGATGAGGTTGAGGACGATGGTGAGAGCGGTGACAGAGGCGGCAGTGGACAGCACGGGGACAGCCGCAACATCTCCTTGGTCCTGTACACGCCGCGCCGCCGTGTCCTGCGCGTGGTGGTGTACTACCGCGGCCGCAGCGCCCCCATGCCGGGCGTGCGTGTGGTCGTGGAAGGGATCACCGACGAGCTGTCGATCGTCTCCGGGACGGTCGCGGTGCAGCCTGCCGCATGGACCAACGGCGCGGGCGAGGCGCTGTTCTCTGTGTTTCCCAATGCGGGCGTGCGCGTGGGGTACATTTTGCACTTTGCAGCCGCGAGGGCGCCAGCCGAAGGGGAGGCGTCGGCGATTCGGACCAACGTGTTTGTGCTGGACACGGAGGTGCGTGGGGCGGTCACCGTTTGGTCCACACAGGGGGGCGGAAAGGAGGGGCTTCAAGGTCCACACAGGGGGGCGGAAAGGAGGGGCTTCAAGGGCGGTGCGGGGCGAACAGGGCGGTATAGGCAGGACGTTTTTTAGTTTTTGGAGACAGAAGGGGGGTTCACGAGCGGGGTATGTGGCACCGATTGGTGGGACCGCTGTCATTTCCGGGGTCCACCAAACGATGTCTTGGCATCGTGGCAGGCAAGCTGGTAGCGCAGCATCAGGTTAACACCATGCCATCCCGATTCCGCATGAGGTTAGCACCGTGCCTGCGTGGCAGCGCCTAGCCTTTGCCCAGCCCTGCATGGAGCTGCTTCAGGCCTTGTTACCCTTCCCCCCTTGTCACTCCCTACATTCTTGCTTCCTTTATTTAGATCGCTTGCTTTATTCTCCTTGACATCTAGGTTCGCACCGTTTTGCTGCACCTGCCCTTATCCTGAATCCTTTTTTAAATTCCAAATCTCCGCGCTCCGTTGCTGGCATCTGCCCCTTACTTCCTCACCTCCCCCCCCCCCCCCTCCCCCCCCCCAGGCGGCCACGGAGATTGAGCAGGTGATGGACGTGGCCAAGCCCACGCAGGGGGGGGGCAGCACGCAGTCGGACGTGTTTGTGAGCGTGAACCTGCTCTACTTTGAGGCGGGGCCGCCCTTCCACTGGCCGTCCCTATTTGCATGGCTTCGCGGCATGTCCGCCAAGGGCGAGCATATATCCCACATGAGCGCCCCTTTCATGACCAACGACGCGCTGGACACTCCCTTTGTGATCGCCACGGAGCGCAGCACGCTGCTGCAGGGGGTGCCCCCGGGGGAGTACATGGTGGCCATCTGGGAGGGCAACCCTGCTGGGCTCCCCCGCACGCTCATCCGCGTCTCGGACGAGAAGATAGTCACGGTGGCGCCAGCTGGTGGTGGCGGCGTGCAGCACGCCGTGGGCGCTGTCGTCAACTTCTACCTGCCCATGATGCTCGTGCGCGTGCAGCTGCGCTACCCCCTCGAACGGCAGGGGGGGGCCCTGGGCACGGAGGGGGGGTACCCGATCGGGGGCGCGACTGCGCTCTTCTTCGCTTCCAGGGAGGACCCAGACACGTCGCAGGGTGAGGCGCGGGGCGGATGCTAGTTGTCGGTTGCTTGCAGCCGCTGCTGAGTATGATGGCGAGAGCAGTTCTTGTGGAGGACATGATAGGAGTGGCTTTATGATTGGGTGAAACGAAGGAAGGCCACCTCTCTGGGCGCGGGTAGAGCGGGAATGGGTAGAACAGGTACAACCATTGCAGGCTTGCTGTTGGCATTCTTTTCTATCCTAGCTGTGCGGACCGTTGTAGTTGGGGTAATCCTTGTGGAGGGGATTCGGAATTCCGGATTTCTAAGCAGAAGTTCAAAGCAGTTGGTCAGTGGGTTAGATAGCTGGTTGGTTAGCTGGTTGGTTGGCTGCTTGGTTTGCTGGTTGGTTTGCTAGTTGGTTAGCTGGTTGGTTGGCTGGTTGGTTAGCTGGTTGGTTAGCTGGTTGGTTAGCTGGTTGGTTAGCTGGTTGGTTAGCTGGTTGGTTAGCTGGTTGGTTAGCTGGTTGGTTAGCTGGTTGGTTAGCTGGTTGGTTAGCTGGTTGGTTAGCTGGTTGGTTAGCTGGTTGGTTAGCTGGTTGTTAGCTGGTTGGTTAGCTGGTTGGTTAGCTGGTTGGTTAGCTGGTTGGTTAGCTGGTTGGTTAGCTGGTTGGTTAGCTGGTTGGTTAGCTGGTTGTTAGCTGGTTGTTTAGCTGGTTGGTTAGCTGGTTGGTTAGCTGGTTGGTTAGCTGGTTGGTTAGCTGGTTGGTTAGCTGGTTGGTTAGCTGGTTGGTTAGCTGGTTGTTAGCTGGTTGGTTAGCTGGTTGGTTTGCTGGTTGGTTAGCTGGTTGGTTGGCTGGTTGGTTAGCTGGTTGGTTAGCTGGTTGGTTAGTTGGTTGGTTAGCTGGTTGGTTAGCTGGTTGGTTAGCTGGTTGGTTAGCTGGTTGGTTAGCTGGTTGGTTAGCTGGTTGGTTAGCTGGTTGGTTAGCTGGTTGGTTAGTTGGTTGGTTAGCTGGTTGGTTAGCTGGTTGGTTAGCTGGTTGGTTAGCTGGTTGGTTAGCTGGTTGTTAGCTGGTTGGTTAGCTGGTTGGTTAGCTGGTTGGTTAGCTGGTTGGTTAGCTGGTTGGTTTGCTGGTTGGTTAGCTGGTTGGTTAGCTGGTTGGTTAGTTGGTTGGTTAGCTGGTTGGTTAGCTGGTTGGTTAGCTGGTTGGTTAGCTGGTTGTTAGCTGGTTGGTTAGCTGGTTGGTTAGCTGGTTGGTTAGCTGGTTGGTTAGCTGGTTGGTTTGCTGGTTGGTTAGCTGGTTGGTTAGCTGGTTGGTTAGTTGGTTGGTTAGCTGGTTGGTTTGCTGGTTGGTTAGCTGGTTGGTTGGCTGGTTGGTTAGCTGGTTGGTTGCTTGGTTGGTTAGCTGGTTGTTAGCTGGTTGGTTAGCTGGTTGGTTAGCTGGTTGGTTAGCTGGTTGGTTAGCTGGTTGGTTAGCTGGTTGGTTAGCTGGTTGGTTAGCTGGTTGGTTAGCTGGTTGGTTAGCTGGTTGGTTAGCTGGTTGGTTAGCTGGTTGGTTAGCTGGTTGGTTAGCTGGTTGGTTAGCTGGTTGGTTAGCTGGTTGGTTAGCTGGTTGGTTAGCTGGTTGGTTAGCTGGTTGGTTAGCTGGTTGGTTAGCTGGTTGGTTAGCTGGTTGGTTAGCTGGTTGGTTAGCTGGTTGGTTAGCTGGTTGGTTAGCTGGTTGGTTAGCTGGTTGGTTAGCTGGTTGGTTAGCTGGTTGGTTAGCTGGTTGGTTAGTTGGTTGGTTAGCTGGTTGGTTAGCTGGTTGGTTGGTTGGTTGGTTAGCTGGTTGGTTAGTTGGTTGGTTAGCTGGTTGGTTGCTTGGTTGGTTAGCTGGTTGGTTAGCTGGTTGGTTAGCTGGTTGGTTAGCTGGTTGGTTAGCTGGTTGGTTAGCTGGTTGGTTAGCTGGTTGGTTAGCTGGTTGGTTAGCTGGTTGGTTAGCTGGTTGGTTAGCTGGTTGGTTAGCTGGTTGGTTAGCTGGTTGGTTAGCTGGTTGGTTAGCTGGTTGGTTAGCTGGTTGGTTAGTTGGTTGGTTAGCTGGTTGGTTAGCTGGTTGGTTGGTTGGTTGGTTAGCTGGTTGGTTAGCTGGTTGGTTAGCTGGTTGGTTGCTTGGTTGGTTGCTTGGTTGGTTAGCTGGTTGTTAGCTGGTTGGTTAGTTGGTTGGTTAGCTGGTTGGTTAGCTGGTTGGTTAGCTGGTTGGTTGCTTGGTTGGTTAGCTGGTTGGTTAGCTGGTTGGTTAGCTGGTTGGTTAGCTGGTTGGTTAGCTGGTTGGTTAGCTGGTTGGTTAGCTGGTTGGTTAGCTGGTTGGTTAGCTGGTTGGTTAGCTGGTTGGTTAGCTGGTTGGTTAGCTTGGTTGGTTGCTTGGTTGGTTAGCTGGTTGGTTGCTTGGTTGGTTAGCTGGTTGGTTAGTTGGTTGGTTGCTTGGTTGGTTGGTTGGTTGGTTAGCTGGTTGGGCCGTGGTTAGGGAACCGGGGGGGGGGGGGGGGGGAGGCAAGGTCCGGTTGAATGGCCCGCCGATCAGACAGTGGCAGTCATGTAGGAATTCTTGGTGGGTGGGGTTGACTGGGCTGTGTTATGTGGCGCCCTGCCTTGGTGCTGCTGGTTGGGACTGCCGGAGCGGCTAATTGGTTCAGCCGGCAGGTGCGGGCAGCATGCCTGCGAGTGCTGACCCCAGGGCATGCCTGGATGCATGGTGCCCCATGGGGAACTCACGGGCGTCCGACCTGTCTAGCCACATCCATGGTCTATGTCTAAACGCATCCTGTTACGCCCCATCTCTTTCATTTTCCGTCAAAATTTTAGCGTGATCAATGCATTTTACTCATTGGCAACGGCTCGATGCATCCGACTCATCTTGTAGGGCTTGGCGCATCGTATGCACCACTTCCTGTTCAAAGCATTTTACTCTCTCCTTTGCCCCATACCCCGCTGGGTGGTTGCATGCGCTGGGGGCCACAACCGCAGGCACGCTGGTGCCGCTATTGCGTGGGGTGGACGAGGGCTACCTCACCTCCACTACGGGCTACGTCAGCCTCTACGTGTTCACCTCCCTGTACCTGCGCGTCAACTTCTCAGGGGGGGAAGCCCATCACATCGCTTTGGGGTACGCCAAAGGGGGGGGTAAAGGGGGTGGGGCGCTGGGGGGGTAGGGATGGGGGATTCAATAAGTTTAACAGTTGACGAGTTAAGTCGAGGACAAGTTGTTTGGGGCATGCGGCCAATAGGGGGTGATGCAAATAGGACGTGTGCCCACATAGAGAGAACTTGTAGCCTCTACCACAATGCCGAAACAGAGAGAACTTGCAGCCTCTACCACAATGCTGAAACAGAGAGAACTTGCACCACAACGCGGTGGCTGTGTTCAGTGATCAGGCATACCGAGCGAGTTACGGCCACCTGCCCAGTGGGGCCCGCCCTCGCCCTACACTAGCCTTCACCATCGCTATAGACCTGGCCTCATGCGCGCAACGAAGTATCCCTGGCATCCCCCCCCTCTTTTCTGGCCGGCCCCTGATGGCCACCTATTTCTCTAGTAGACGCCACGTGCACTAGAGTGACGGCAACGTATCCCTCCCTTTCTTTAGCCCACACACACAAACACACACACAAACACACACACACACACATACACACACAAACACACACACACACATACACACACACACACACACACACACACACACAAACAAACAAACAAACAAACAAACACACACTCACATAAACACAAATGACCCCCCAACCCCCCCACACCTTGTCCCCGCAGCCAAGCCACGGTAAGCCCCTCGGAGCTGGACATGAGCCGCCGGAGCCTCACGGTCGTCGCGATCTCCACGCACCGCCAGCTGTGCAACGGCCTGGCCAAGCTGTCCGACTCGGACGGCTGGTTCCCCCGCCGCCTGTCCAGCGATGACGACAGCCCGTACTACTACTCTGCCAACGTGCCCACGTGCGTGTGGCTGGTGGCGCCATCCGCGGTAACGATAGAGATCACGCTCACCTTCTATTTCCTGGAAGGTCCGCTCTCATTGGCTGCAGGGGACGAGATCCTGATCAAGGACGCCAGCTCGCTCGTCCAGCAGGCGGTCCAGGTGCCCTCACTGGCGTCCACGCGCGACTCCCGGCTGCTGCGGCAGCGCGTGTTCGTGCGCTCGTCGTCGGTGCAGGTCGTCCTGCGCACGCGCAGCAACAGCTTGGGCGGCAACGGCTTTGTGGTGAGCGGTCGTTGTCGTTATGAGCTTGCACGGGCATGTGCGTGTGGGCTCATGCGGTTTGACGGTTTGCCTTGTGGACCCTGTCAATGGTCTGGTGATACGGTAAGAGTCTATTTGTTCACGCGGTAAGAGTATATTTGTTCATGCGGTAAGAGTCTATATGTTCATGTGGTAAGAGTCTATTTGTTCATGCGGTATGAGTCTATTCGTTCATGCAGTAAGAGTCTATTCGTTCACGTGGTAAGAGTCTATTCGTTCACGCGTAAAGAGTCTATTTGTACATGCGGTAAGAGTCTGTCCGTACCACACAATAGCCAAGTACTACGATTGACTGCGCAGTGCTGCGTCACGGGTGGCATGCCTGTTGGCACTATCGCACGGCACCCTGGCCACCTAGCTTGCCTGCCATGCGTGTGTGTTTGCGTAAGCATGTGGCGCCTCTGACCCTCTCTGCCTCGGTTCTGGAATGGGGGTCCCATGTCAATGTCTGTGTGCTCTGTCCCCCTGCCTTCCCCCTGCCTCTGTGCCAACAGGTCGAATACAGCTCGCGGACGGTTCGCTTTGTCGACTTCGTCCTCCTCACGGTGGTGCGTATAGTATCGGATGGTCACTGTATCATGTTATAGTGTCGGATGGTCACGGTATCATTATATAGTATTGGACACTGTATCTTACTATCATATCGTGCGGCCTATCGGGGAATGACGATGTTGATGGCGGGGGCGATTGTGACAAGGGGGCAGATTGCTCTGCCTGTGGTGACCACGAAGTAGGAGGGTTACAACGAGAGGGTTCCGAGACGACAGCCGTTTTATGTGCTGTTTCCATGGGAACCACCATCGCTAGTCTTGTACCTCATGTAGCAAATCAGATCTCTCCATGTAGATTGTAGGCGTACCCGCCCATGCCGCTCCATGCCACCCGCCCACCCACGCCCCACCCCACCCCCTCCCTGTAAGCAACCAGCATTTTGCATTGTTTGTTATTCCGCGGACCTTTTCCCTCAGCCTACCATGTGGCCCACGTGGCTGCCCACGGTCACTGTATGTGCTGTGTCACGGTGGTTTACCATGCACATAAATGAACCTCATTTTATACCTCTTAACAGATTCTAGGATACCTGTTCAAATACCGTCATCCCTCGATGTTTTCCTCAAGAGTCTCCCTTGCTGTTGCCCCTCTGTCAATACACAGGCATCTGTAACTACCAAAAATGCTGATACTTGTCACCCGTGCACGCCGTGGGTGCTCGCTCGCCACCTGTCGCAGATCACCATCATCACCGTGGTGGGCGTGCTGCTGTGCTGCCTGGGCTGCTGCGTGTGGACACGCTGCTACCGCGCCTTCTGCATGGACCTGTCGCTGCGCGTCATCAGCTACATGCCCGGCCGGCAGCACCTGCTGCCCGTGGCCACGCGCATGCAGGTGCAGCGCGCCGACCTGCAGCCCACGGAGCAGGTGCTCGGCCGCGTGCCGACGGAGCGCTTGGCCCGCAGGAGGACACCTGGCGAGGCAGCCGCGATGCTGGAACGGGTCATCATGTTGGTGGGTGCTGGAGCGGGTCGTCATGTTGGTGGTGGGGGGGTCGGGGGGGGGGGGGGGGGAATGTAATCACTAAGACAGTCAACCAAGGAGGGGAGGGAGGGAGGGAGGGAGGGAGGGAGGGAGGGAGGGAGGGGAGGGAGGGAGGGAGGGAGGGAGGGAGGGAGGGAGGGAGGGAGGGAGGGAGGGAGGGAGGAGCGAGGGAGCGAGGGAGCGAGGGAGCGAGGGAGCGAGGGAGCGAGGGAGCGAGGGGCGAGGGGCGAGGGGCGAGGGAGGGAGGGAGGGAGGAGGGAGGGAGGGAGGGAGGAGGGAGGGAGGGAGGAGGGAGGAGGGAGGGAGGGAGGGAGGGAGGGAGGGAGGGAGGGAGGGAGGGAGGGAGGGAGGGAGGGAGGGAGGGAGGGAGGGAGGGAGGGAGGGAGGGAGGGAGGGAGGGAGGGAGGGAGGGAGGGAGGGAGGGAGGGAGGGAGGGAGGGAGGGAGGGAGGGAGGGAGGGAGGGAGGGAGGGAGGGAGGGAGGGAGGGAGGGAGGGAGGGAGGGAGGGAGGGAGGGAGGGAGGGAGGGAGGGAGGAGGGAGGGAGGGAGGGAGGGAGTGTGGCCTGTTCACTTGACACCTTTAATAGTCATCGCTTGGCTCCAGATCAGCAAGTGGGGGTGCTCTACGCTGTGCCGCCTATTTCCTGGGTGTCGTCATTCTCAGCAAGGGAGGTTTCGTAACACACGTCTCCCTTGACTGGTGGGTGGTCCACGGTGCCCGCTTGTGCTCGCAAATCTGCAGGTATACAGGAAGGGTTCCACCCAGCTGGGCGATGACACGTGCAGCATCTGCCTGTGCGACTATGAGGACGGCGAGTTTGTCGCGCTGCTGTTCTGCCAGCACGCGTTCCACGGCCGCTGCCTCGGCACGTGGCTACAGGTAGGCCGTCAGCAACTACGCTGATCCCCTTTGCCGCTGACAGGCAACCACATGTTGACCATGCGTTGACCACGCTGGCTCACTGGGGTCGTTCCCGTGGGCATGCGTGCGGGCATGCCGGCGTGGATGTGGGTGGGAGTGTAGGTATACGTTGTGTTCCTTTGTGGACTTCAATCAAAGTGGGATGCCGGAGAGCTTTGATTGGTTGCTGAGCTCTATTCAACGTTGATCGGGGCTGCACGCTCAACCATCTTACCCTTGATGCTTCTTGCCCCTTTGTTGCGCCCCTTGCCTCTTTCTCTTCCTGTCTTGCCTTTTGGGCCTTGTGCGGTTGGGCCCGTGTCTTAACCATCAATGCTTTTCTTGCCTCTTGCCCCTTTGTCCTGCCCCTGGCCCCCTTGTCCTGCCCCTGGCCCCCTTGTGCTGCCCCTTCCCCCCTTGTCCTGCCCCTTGCTCGCGTGCCCGCTTGCCCGTTGCTCCTGTCCCCCAGTCGGAGGAGGCGAACCGCGTCTTCCTCTGCCCCTTCTGCAAGTCCGTCGTCCGATTCGAGGTGCAGACCCGGCGGCGGTCCGCGGGGGGCATCCACGAGCCACCAAAGGAACCCCCAGGGAGGGCGTCCGCTGCCGACAGGTCAGCACCAAGCGGGCCGCTGGGAACCGTGCTGTCATCCACACGCGAAGGGAGCGAGGCCACCACGGGCAGCGAGCGGGTGCCGCATGGCAGCTCCCAAGCATATGCAGCCACGGACCAGGGCACGCCGCCACCTCATTTGGTTGCCGCTGGTGCCGAGGACATCGTGCTGGAATCTGTGGGCGCTGGGGTCGGCGACCGCAGATATGGTGGGGAGGAGGCGGCGTCCATCGCGTTGGTGCCTCTCATGGGAACCGAGTCCGACTGGGGGTCGGTGAATGCTGACCCCAGCCAGGAAAGTGACACCAACCTGCAAGATTGGCCCCCGGAGCTATTGCCCAGCAGCTCCTCACACAGAGTATGAAGGCCCTCTGCCCATTCGGTGAGAAGACTACATGATGGGCTCCGGTCGATTAATTGATGTGAACTTCAAATAAGGCTGGAGCTTTATGCGTAGCCTGGGATCGCCTTCTGTATTATTGGTTACGCCTTCTGCAGATGCGGCTTCCCTTCAGCGTTCGCACATGACGGTCATCTATATTTTCCACCCCTCTGCCCTCATGCCTTATGTTGTTCCAACATGGGCCGCAGCATGTCCATGCATTTTCATGGCTCTCTGGGGGGCATGTCATCGGCGCGATCGGTGAAGTGTGATTGTATGCTGGAACCTAGGGCCTGCATGCTGCCAAACTTTCAGCGCAGCGTTCGCGAGTGTTCAGCGTGCATCGCTCGGTGCCTTCAGCCATGTACATATGTACCTCATGAAGACACGTTCCCTGTGTACTCATCCCCGTACACGTATACTTTTGTGGCAATCCCGACAACCAAGTCGGCCAGAACCAACCAGTGCAAGCGTTGAAAAGAAGTTGTACGTCCTGACTGGCTTAGTGCACAGGGATTTCCGCTGGCAGCCAGGTTTCAAAGCATGTCCTCCTGTGCTGGCCATCTGTACTTAAATGCATCCTGCTCACGTCAATAATTTGAGTGCGCTGGCCTTGCAGTGAATGATGTATATTAAAAAATATAATTACTTACAGCAGAGTAAAGGCAGTGATTGATATATATATATACGATACTATATATATTCATTGAGAATGATAAATTACGGAGGTGAGATTGGCATGCAGCATAAGGAAAACCCGGAAAAGAAGAAGAACCCTGAAGAAATAAATAGGAATCTGACACGGACATCCAAGGATCACGCCAGCTGCACAAGGTACAACTGACTAACAATCACAAAACTACGGCGCGCAGCAACATCGATGCCGGCCCACCATGCAGGCCTGGGAGGGATCTCATGACCGCATGGATCGCGACAAAGTCGTCCCGGGTGCGGCGGAATAACACAACAGCCGCGGTGCGAGTCGTGGGCGAGTGACAGGCGCTGCCGCCAATTAATACGAGGACCACGTGCGGGCAGACCACGGCCGGGGCCGTTTGACCCTCGGGGTCAAGGCGGTCTTCACAGCGCTCGCAGCACTCGTGGAAAAACTCCGCCGTCTTGGCCGGGGCCCATGGCCCCGAACTCCTCAAGGACAAAGGGGATGACCCGGTGGGGCCCCACATTGCCATACGTAGGAGGCAAACTTGTCGCGCTCAGCCACAGCGGCAGCAGCGCCGGCATCCACAGCCGCCCGGAGGATGTGGCGACCGCCGGAGAGCGGCCGAGCCATGGATCGAGACATCGATGAGCAGGTGGCAACCCTGCCCGTCGTAGTCAAGCACGGAAATGTCGGGGCCGTGGTTGGGTGAGTAGAGGGCGGCCCCATCCGCGTCCTCGCACTTGATGGTGGAGTGGGGCCGGAAAGACCGACCGAACCAGTGGCACACACCACCCGGAGGAGAGCCGTATGGGGATAGAGGAACCAGTTCTGGTTCTGCTGGCCACCCATGCACGCAATGTAGTGCGTCCCAACTTAGTATCGAGAGCAAGCCCGAAGCTGCCGCAGGACGCACCCGCTGTACGTGATGAGAGGTTGCGGGGCAAACAGCTGGTGGCGGAGAGCGATGGCGTAAAGGGCCGGAACCAGCGTGAACAAAGGGCTCAGCCCTTAGTTCACATGGGGCATGGGGAAGGCGCGCAGGAATGCGGACCCCACGCTCCCCTCAAGGGAAACGGAGTGAAGCCAAGCCTTCCCTTATGATCGATCGTTCAAGCTCGCATGCAGACCCAAAATATAATTACTCACAGCAGAGTAAAGGCACCCACGTAAAAATAAACAAAGCCAACGCTAACAAGAGATACCACGACAAAACAACTATACAGCCGGCATGGGACACTCGATCCACACCGCGGAATGAAGTAAAACAGCCTAATAACCGTGCTGCGCCGCAAAGTCAGCTCGTGTGCGGCGGAGCAAGATGTCAGCCATAGCCCGGGTAATCGCTACCGAAAGGCGTTGGCCGGCCAATACGATGTCCAGGTTCGCGCTGAACAAGGGGCCCGCTGGCCCTCCAGGTCCAGGCGGTCCTCCCGGAGCCGGCAGCACTCCTTAAAGAAGCCGGCGGTCAGGGTCCCCATGGCCCCGAACGCCTCCAAGACAAAGGGCACCACACAGTGGTGCCCGACGTCCCCATAGGCTGTGAGCTTGGCCCGCTCAGCCCGATCCGCCGTGTAGCCCGCCGACTGGGATGCACCCACCACATGGCTAAGAGCCAAGGGGCGAGCCACAGAAACGTCAATGAGCAAGTGCCGGCCGCCTCCCTCAAAGTCCAGAACCACGATGTCAGGTCGGTAGTTGGGGGAGTAGAAAGTGCTCCGCGCCGTCCGCATCCTCAGACTGGATGTTCGCGTGGGGGAAACCGGACCGGACCATTGATGGCGAGCACCACCTTCAGGAGAACAGTGTGCAAGTACAAGTACCAATTCTGATTCGATCTGCTGGCCACCCATGCATGACAGGTAGTGGGTCCCAGTGGGGTCCATTAGGCCTGCCCGCAGCTACCACAGGGCCGCCCTGCGGGAACCAGAGGTTGCGGGGCAAACAGTTGGTGTCGCAATGCCACCGGATAGTGACTGTGCGCCAGGACAAAAGGGGGGCCCGTGTGGAGAGCTCGGAGGTAAGCCAAGCCCACACTCCGTGCAATGAGAGTGAGATCTAGAACAGCCACGCGCGACCGGACCCTGGGCGTTGAGCTAGGTCATCAAAAAGAGCCATCCAATCCGCCGGGTGCAGAATACCCGCGTAGGTTTTCTGGTGTTCATCGATGACGCGGGCAGGGAATGCTGCGGGGGAGCCGGAGGACGGTGGCGACCGATCGAAGGGAGTGCCCCGAGGAAGGCGGCGTACGTTGCCCGGCGGCCTGAGCGGTGCGGATGGTAGTGCAGGCCTGCTGGATTGAGAATGATAAATTACGGAGGTGAGATTCAATGGAATGCAACATAAGGAAAACCCGGAAAAGAAGAAGAACCCCGGCTGAAGAAATTAACAGTATAATCTGACACAGACATCCAAGGATCACGTTAGCTGCACAAGGTACAACTATAACTACATCACAAAACTACGACACGCATCAACATCGATGCCGGCCCACCATGCAGGCCTGGGAGGGATCTAGACCGCATGGATGGCGACAATGTCGGCTCGGGTGCGGCGGAATAACACATCAGCCACGGTGCGAGTCGAGGGCGAGTGACAGGCGCTGCTGCCAATGATACGATCGAGCACCACGTGCGGGCAGACCACGGGGCCGTCTGACCCTCGAGGTCAATGCGGTCTTCACGGCGCTGACAGCACTCATGAAAAAACTCCGCCGTCTTGGCCGGGGCCCATGGCCCCGAACTCCTCAAGGACAAAGGGGATGACCGGGTGGGGCCGGCCCCACATTGCCGTAGGAGGCATGCAATTACTAGCTTGTCGCGCTCAGCCACAGCGGCTGCAGCGCCGGCAATGTCCACAGCCGCCCGGAGGATGTGGCGACCGCCGGAGAGCGGCCGAGCAACGGAGACATCCGTCGATGAGCAGGTGGCAACCCTGCCCGTCAAAGTCAAGCACGGTAATGTCGGGGCGGTCACTGGTTGGGTGAGTAGAGGTCGGCCCCATCCGCGTCCTCGCCGCACTTGATGGTGGAGTGGGGCCGGAAAGACCGACCGAACCATGGCACACGTACACCACCCGGAGGAGAGCCGTATGGAGATAGAGGAACCAGTTCTGGTTCTGCTGGCCACCCATGCACGAAATGTAGTGCGTCCCAACTTAGTATTGAGAGCAAGCCCGCAGCTGCCGCAGGACGCACCCGCTGTGATGAGAGGTTGCGGGGCAAACAGCTGGTGGCGGAGGGCGATGGCGTAAAGGGCCGGAACCAGCGTGAACAAAGGGCTCATGCCGGGGGAGGGTGCGCAGGAATGCGGCCCCCACGCTCCCCTCAAGGGAAACGGAGTGCATGAAGCCAAGCCTTCCCTTATGATCGTTCAAGCTCGCATGCAGACCCATCCAGTCAGCACAATGTGTAGGATACCCGCGTAGGTCTTTTGTTGTTTTTCATGAACGCAGGCAGGGAAGACTGTCACTAGGTTTGACGACAGTGGTCACACCGGGCGTGCCCCGGGGCGATGTTTCTCTACTTTTGTCACGCATTATGTCATCACGCATTATATGCGGGGAAAATCGACGCCGTCAGCTACGTGTTTATTTACACGACTTGTTCAAGTTGGGTTTGCATCCCTATTAATTGCGCCCACAGGTTGTTAACTAATTTAATAGTATAAACAATGTTTGAGTGTACCAAAATCCGAATGTGCACCAAAAGCGTTACCTGTCAGCACCGTTTCAGGTGCCGTAATTTACATGCTCTCTCCGGATCAGATCAGGTCCGCAGTTTGTGGTGCCGCCTTGGAGGCGATACGACTTTGAGCCTATCATGCAGACCACTCACACAATGTACCATGATGTGGACATACATAGATGACACTGGGCTGCAAAGTCGTTATTATCTATATAGTGTTCTTTCCGTGGTTGTAGAGTCTGACGCTAAACTGCAGTGCCGTCAGATGTAAATCAACGGTGCATAATGATGCCGCTGTACTACTTTACAAGTGTGCTTAGAGTTGTTTGCTTGCTACCCTTGTTTGGTCCGACCCAGTGCATGTTGGTCGTTCTGACCTTGCCCAGTGTTGGCAACTTGGCATTTGTCATTTGCCCTGGCCCAGTGTCGGTTGGCTATGGTCGACTGCGCCCTGTGTTGGCCGCACCGTGTTTTCCACTCTCAGTAAACGTATCTTAATACAAAAAGTCTTTTCCATACATACACTCGTGCAATATCTGGGTCATAACAGTTCTTTCCTCCGAGCCCCGGTTTCTGACATGGTATCGAGATAGGCAGATAGCGAGTGATGCCTATGAACCCATATTTCCCCATTCCCAACGACCGCAACCTGAGATCTGGAATCGAACTTTTTCAATTTCACGCGAGGAATCTTGCCCAGATTATATTTCTGCCCCCTTTGATCCAGTGTGCAACTGTCAGACATAAACAGACGGAAAGCACTACTACACGTGCTCCACTGATCCCTGAACAGGTTTCCACGTAATGTCCAGAATTGTGTTCCAACTCCGTGGAAGCTTCCTAGGACTGCATGGAATAGTTTTCTGATATGTATATCCCACATGCATATGACTGAAAGAATCCCGCCCCAAGCCAAGCACAACTCAATAGAGGCAACTAATACCCGGTGCTGCCAGCAGATCAGCCTTCTTGTGGCCATAATAGCGAGCCATACTAGTGGTCATTTCTGGACACGCCCCATCCTCAGATGGCTGGGTCTTTGGCTTTCTGCCCGTGTCATTGCTATCTGTGGCGGTCGTCCCTTCAGCAGTTAGTGGGACCCCTTTGCCCAACGAGCATTTCTGACAGCTACTTGTCAAGGAATGGATCGCATGGCATGGCATGGCTGTCGCTGCCGACATGCTAGCAAAAGCCACCCACATGTGCGCCAGCGAGGCTGACAGTGCGGCATGTCCTGCTTCCCCAAGAAGGTAAACAATCCACCAGGGTGCCCAGCGAGAGATGAGCGCCAAGAGCGCAAGGCACAGCACACCTGCAAGTCAACATGCCAGCAGACGTATGCCCACACGGCCCACAGAAACACAAAGAAAAAAAATGAGCAGCCAAGATGCACAAACTGCCACATTAGCATCGATCTGACCCCGTGTGCGCGCACCCCAGCCTGTGTCCAATTAATAGCAGTAGTAACTGTGGCAGTATTTTATATGACATGCAGAAACATTAACCCCTAAATGGTCTGGCTGCCGATTTTCCGCCTAAAACTGAGTTACAGCCGACACGTCGGCCCCTTCTCGGGGGACCAAATGCCGCGAAAACTATTGAGAATTAGGAAACGTTTAGCTGAGAAGATCGAAAGTTTATAATTTTCCTCACAGCATGGTACTAGGGTTTGCATACTTCTGACAAAGTTATAGAGGTGTTCTGGCCGGTCAAAGTACAAGGGGTCAGGGTACTTTTCCACGTACAACGTGCATTCCGGAAAACGACGACCTGGCCATGGCGGCTTGCGCCCACGCATGGCATTTACGTTTTCGTTCGAATTTTCTGACCAAACTCAGGAAATTGATTTTATACGTCCTAAAGATGATACATGCCAATTTTTGGTTCGCGGGAATGCCATTTGATAGGTGTCGGCAGCGTTCTTGCTGGAAAAAACTGCGATCAGGCCGGACGATAGAAACGTTGACAGCAATACCTTTCCGGCGTATTTTAAAGGATATATTGGTTTCTTTGTACTTTTTATGATACATGGTAGTTGTAAACGTGCAAGGGTGGCCAGAAATCGCCGAATCCAGCGACCATGCTGCACAACTTTGGTGTGCCGAAATGCGCCATTTTGCCGCCACCGCCTGGGCCAAGGTAACGCCATCCATGCCTGGTAAAGCTTAATCATCGTTTTCCTATCGATGTTTGACGTTTATATATACGTTCTAGCTTGTGTAGCACATTCTTTTTGCATTATTCATGCTCTTTCTTGACCCTGGCCTGGCCCCTTTCTAAAACACCCTTCTTAGATGCTTCCCTCAGTCAGTTGACCTGCCACAGGGTGATGGTGATAAGTTTTAGAGGCTGTATGGGTTTGAATACCTCCATATATGTTTGTTATACATTTCCCACACACATATTGCATGAGTGTGAGGCAGTTGCCTGGTCTCTGTGGCATCATCAAGCATGTAACCGGTGAGTAGAAGCTTCCCATTGTCAGCATGTGCCACCAGGTGTGCTGGCCATCACCTGGCAAGCTATAGCAGCTTAGGCCTAGTTTATCCTTGCTAGGGCAAGCTGAAATAGGCTTAAAATCACTAGTTTGTTGGTGGCTGCCTCCTAGAATGCATGCCTTGCGTAGGGTATCCGTACCACGTTACCTACGTGCATGGACAAGGTGGCACCTGCACATAGGTGCCATGTAAGGGCAGTGTGATGATGCAGTTATGTTTCCCCATCATTGTGGAAGGGAAATGTATTGTGTGGCATGGTTGGGGGCCATATTTGTAGGTATTAGTAGGTAGTATGCCCACTCCTACCCCCTTGGTTGCTTTTTACCAACGGTACCCCTATGGGCTGTACTGGGTGTAACTGCTGGTATACCCACCCAAATGATGACCCCAATGGCTCAAACTGTTCAGCAACTAATTGTTTATCATCCCTGAAGTGGTAGGTGCCTAGCTCTTACAACATAATTTAAAATGCACATTCTACCAAAAATGAAAACGCTCGTCTTGACCCCCCTGACTTTGACGGCAGTTATACATGGCCTACCCTGCATATATGTAAGGTTGTGATATACCAACCCGAAGGGCAACTCATGGACATGCTTGGCCCCCAAGGACAGCCATTGGATATGGGTGGGTTGGATGGCATCTGGTTTGCAAAATTGTGAAGTTACAGCCGATGCATCGGCAGTATTTCTGCCCATTTAGGGGTTAATGACTGTTGCAATGTGGTTTGGATCGAGGGTCATGCGGCTGCGTGCTGGCTTATCCTGCCAGACCGTCTGTTTCTCACTTCATCTGACCACGCAGCCGACAGCTGCATCTGCACATGGTATGGCCAGGAGTGCATGCCTTGTTATTCATTGATTTATGTTGAGCTCCCGCACAGATGCGCACGCAGCTGCTCAGAGTGTAGAAGGCACCAGGACATTTTCTCGATTGTGAGGCATAGAAACATCACTGCCTGTTCATGCGCCACGGACATTGGTCGGGTCACCCAGGTAAATGATTAGGTGTGTGAACTGCTAATCGCAACTTGTAGCATTTCAGTCCCAAGTAACCCCTTGTCTCAAGTTGCACAGCCTGGCCGTGGTACTGTGCACACACTAGTCGGAAATTCCAGTGTGCTGCTGCACGCAGCATCTCCTTGCACACCCATCAATCCGATGAAACACGCACCAAATGGCACTTGTTGTATCACACATCCCTCACCATGTTTGAGTGGACATCTGTGCATTCGGTATTGTCGGTGATGCTACTTCCTGCTAATTAGAGCCTCATACATACATCCCACTATACATAGGTGGCTACAAGGGTTGCAGACCGCCGGAAACACAGAGTGCCCGCGTACCTGCGCGCGTGGGCATCTCCGACGCCTCCCTCCCCTGCTCCGAAAGCAGCGTGACGGCCAGCAGCCCCACACCAACCGCGGGCTGCAGCATGCCCAGCGGCATGGCCAGCCGCAGCGGTAGGCCAGCCAGGTAGGTGGCGGCGTGGAATACGCCCAGAACCTACGAGCACCGTGATGAAAGAAACAAATTTTAGTTCAGCTGGGGCATTGCCGCTTTGTACGCCAACTACACGGAGACAGGCACACAGGTACAAGCGGTGCGCATCTGGACATAGGGGCACCTGGCTGATTGTCATATGGTGAACGCATAACTCGAAACGGCTGCCCATCCTGATCGTGTGCGTTGTTAACTGCGTACTTAATCCTGATCGTGTGCGTTGTTGACTGCGTACTTAATCCTGATTGTGTGCGTTGTTAACTGCGTACTTAATCCTGATTGTGTGCGTTGTTAACTGCGTACTTCATCCTGATCGTGTGCGTTGTTAACTGCGTACTTTATCCTGATTGTGTGCGTTGTTAACTGCGTACTTTATCCTGATCGTGTGCGTTGTTAACTGCGTACACGTGCAAGTGCAGTGTGCGTGTGGATATGTGTGGCCTGCCGGTCGGCTCGCAGTTAAAAGTGCAAGGCTGGCTGGCCGGACGTGCAGCCGCCAGGGAATATGGACTTTTAATGATGAGAACTAGGTGTGCAGGTGGAAGGCACATCGAAGGTGGGGGCCGTGCGCCTAGCGTGGTTACTAGAATCAGTAGAATCAACCTGGCGGACACATAAGGCCACTTCTTACACAGCACCGCAAGTGTGTTGCTGCAGGGAGGATGCCAGTAGACAGCAACTTTGCCTAATGCAGCAAGTAGCCCCCCGTTCAGCAGAACCATTTCCAGCATAAAAAGCAGACATGTACGAAGCGCCTGCATGTAGTCTGCACACGGCACATGCAAACAGTCACTGCGTGGTCTGACCAGCCGGCGCGGGAAGGGCAACATGACTTCTGCAAGGGACCCCTTCATGAATGAAAACCCTAATAAACACGTCAGCGTCATCAATCTAATGCTCACACCCCATACTTATTGACCTTCAATGGGAGCATGCCCACCCTCCAGGGACATGACGGCACCCACCCAGACCCGCCCACTATGCAGGAACATGACAGCTTGTCTAGTCCATGCACGCTCACCATGCAGGAATATGACAGCTTGTCTAGTCCGTGCACGCTCACCATGCAGGAACATGACAGCTTGTCTAGTCCGTGCACGCTCACCATGCAGGAACATGACAGCTTGTCTAATCCGTGCACGCTCACCATGCAGGAACATGACAGCTTGTCTAGTCCGTGCACGCTCACCATGCAGGAACATGACAGCTTGTCTAGTCCATGCACGCTCACCATGCAGGAACATGACAGCTTGTCTAGTCCATGCACGCTCACCATGCAGGAACATGACAGCTTGTCTAGTCCGTGCACGCTCACCATGCAGGAACATGACAGCTTGTCTAGTCCATGCACGCTCACCATGCAGGAACATGACAGCTTGTCTAGTCCGTGCACGCTCACCATGCAGGAACATGACAGCTTGTCTAGTCCATGCACGCTCACCATGCAGGAACATGACAGCTTGTCTAGTCCATGCACGCTCACCATGCAGGAACATGACAGCTTGTCTAGTCCGTGCACGCTCACCATGCAGGAACATGACAGCTTGTCTAGTCCATGCACGCTCACCATGCAGGAACATGACAGCTTGTCTAGTCCATGCACGCTCACCATGCAGGAACATGACAGCTTGTCTAGTCCGTGCACGCTCACCATGCAGGAATATGACAGCTTGTCTAGTCCATGCACGCTCACCATGCAGGAACATGACAGCTTGTCTAGTCCGTGCACGCTCACCATGCAGGAACATGACAGCTTGTCTAGTCCATGCACGCTCACCATGCAGGAACATGACAGCTTGTCTAGTCCGTGCACGCTCACCATGCAGGAACATGACAGCTTGTCTAGTCCGTGCACGCTCACCATGCAGGAATATGACAGCTTGTCTAGTCCATGCACGCTCACCATGCAGGAACATGACAGCTTGTCTAGTCCATGCACGCTCACCATGCAGGAACATGACAGCTTGTCTAGTCCATGCACGCTCACCATGCAGGAACATGACAGCTTGTCTAGTCCATGCACGCTCACCATGCAGGAACATGACAGCTTGTCTAATCCGTGCACGCTCACCATGCAGGAACATGACAGCTTGTCTAGTCCATGCACGCTCACCATGCAGGAACATGACAGCTTGTCTAGTCCATGCACGCTCACCATGCAGGAACATGACAGCTTGTCTAGTCCATGCACGCTCACCATGCAGGAACATGACAGCTTGTCTAGTCCATGCACGCTCACCATGCAGGAACATGACAGCTTGTCTAGTCCATGCACGCTCACCATGCAGGAACATGACAGCTTGTCTAGTCCATGCACGCTCACCATGCAGGAACATGACAGCTTGTCTAGTCCGTGCACGCTCACCATGCAGGAACATGACAGCTTGTCTAATCCGTGCACGCTCACCATGCAGGAACATGACAGCTTGTCTAATCCGTGCACGCTCACCAGGGACATTATGAGGAAGCCCAGCACGAGCTGCCAGTCCAGCAGCCACGCGCCCGAGGGGGGCCACCGCTCGCATAATGCTGGCAGCACCATCTGGCGCATCGCAGAAGGGGGGTGGCAGGACATTCACGCATGACAGCGGGCGATACATATTCAAATGAGCCTTAGCTGGCTGGGAGGGGTGGTTAGTAGTTAGTTGGACGCACCTGCATGGTTGGTAATGTAGCTATACATATTGATATGTGCGCCCTGCTATCAACGCCATCCACGTAGGCCACCAACTACTACCAACCATGCAGAATACAAAAAATGAGGTGCAGGTGTTGACTGCACTTGATGAGTTCCTTTTAGCAACTAAACCACCAATACGCCGATTTGCCAACATGGCAATTTTGTTTTTTTGCTCAAGTTTTGCTACTGGACCTGCCAGGACAGGACGGCTCCTCCTTATTCCGTGATGTCCGGGTGCAGCGGTTGTATTAGTTGCCTTGGGTCAAGGCACCTTGCATTTTTGCGGCAGTGTTAGCAGCGACATAGATCATGCCTGACGTTTTAATTTTGATTGAAATATTTAAGTGAAGGGTTCATGCGGCCGTAAGCCAGAAAGTTACTTGAACGTTTAACTTCAATGCATGCGCCTGTCATTAAGTACTTTTAGACTAGAACCGACCAAGAAATAGGGGAAGATGCAGAGATCAATTGTATAGGCAAGTGCGTAGACAAAGTGAATCTGTACCTTAGAGACAGAGAGAAATGAGAGAAAGGTACGGTACACATCTACTGCGCACGTGCATAAACAGACATGCCCTTTGAGTATACATAGTAGACAAGGTGGGAAATTCATGGTAGCTGCTCTGAGGACTCAAATGATCCCAGTCTCCATGGACAACTCCGTGCCTTACCCTACCCCTGCACTGCACCTACCAGCTGGAACCCGTAGATGGCGGCTGCGATGGCGTCCGTCAGAAGCGCCAGCGCAGAAGAGCCCGCAGCGACGCCGGGCGAAACACCTGCCAGCACAACACATCGCAAAACACAAAGGTCTCAGATCGCTTTCAGCCAGCTAAGGAGAGCCAACCATGGTGGATCCAGCAAGACGTGCGGCTGCAACTACTGTTTAACGGGCGGGTGTTCTTGTTACTATGTTACTAGGCTTTGTTACTATGTTACTATGCTTTGTTACTACACTAGATTCTTGAGCTAGCGCTTTGCTGCCAACATGCACGACATGATGCTGAAGCGAGGTATGCCTGCACACAAAGAGGGGAGCCCATGCTGTGTGCAACCTGGTAGAAACCACACGATGGCAGGTAGAAACCACACCATGCAGGCTGCAGCAGTCAGGGTCCCACTGTAAAGGCCCGCACGGCAAGTGCTGTACTTACGATTGCTGGCATTACCCAGCACATGCCTCAAAGCTCCTAGGCAGAAAATAGGTTCTCTCGCAAGGACTTCCTGTACAGGCATGGCGAGACGGAGACTTGACAAGACTCGTTCTAGGTGCTGAGTCAGATGAATGCGCGTGACATGAAAGTGACAATATGCACCAGCATGCAGACATGTACTGGACCACACCCTCCACATGCAAAAGCAAGACTACCCCAGGAGTCTGAATATAGTGCCATGAGCATCCAGTATGCGTCAAAGGCACATGGCGGGGCCACCAGGACCAACCATGCGGGCAGTATGCGTTCTATACAATGGAAGTACTGTCTGAAATACGCGGGCCGCTATGCATGATCCTGGCATATGATATAAGCCTTGCTCGTGGCCCAGGTAATCCACAGAACTCCAGCACTTGGTTAGAGGACTGCATTTGCGGGCAACAAATACGCCCCCCTGGGCTACCTCTCAGGCTTACCGGTCATGCACGCGCCCAGTGGCACGAGGAAGGCCATCGCTAGCCATGGGAGTGCCATCTGCACATGCAACAAGACAGGATCAGCAATAGGATAGGGGGGAGGTGACAGAAATGGCAGATGAGATTTTTTTTTTGGGGGGGGGGTGAAGGCGGCAGGCACGCATGCAGTTGGCCATCCAAGACATCAGTGAAAGCATCAAGTTCCAAAGTGCCTTGAAGTGCTCTCTCATGGAAGTCAGGAACGACAATGTTATTTCAAGCAGAGCAGTGGTAAGTACCAGAGAATGGAGATGGAGTGACCAACAAGAGACGGGGCCGATATGCTTTGGTAAAGACTACGGCCCCCTTCTGTTGTCTCTGCGCTGCGTACCAGGTATGGCATCTGCTGTCTCTGCGCTGCGTACCAGGTATGGCATCTCTTGTCTCTGCGCTGCGTACCAGGTATGGCATCTCTTGTCTCTGCGCTGCGTACCAGGTATGGCATCTGCTGTCTCTGCGCTGCGTACCAGGTATGGCATCTCTTGTCTCTGCGCTGCGTACCAGGTATGGCATCTGCTGTCTCTGCGCTGCGTACCAGGTATGGCATCTGTTGTCTCCGCGCTGCGTACCAGGTATGGCATCTGTTGTCTCTGCGCTGCGTACCAGGTATGGCATCTGCTGTCTCTGCGCTGCGTACCAGGTATGGCATCTGTTGTCTCTGCGCTGCGTACCAGGTATGGCATCTGTTGTCTCTGCGCTGCGTACCAGGTATGGCATCTGTTGTCTCTGCGCTACGTACCAGGTATGGCATCTCTTGTCTCTGCGCTGCGTACCAGGTGTGGCATCTGTTGTCTCTGCGCTACGTACCAGGTATGGCATCGGTTGTCTCTGCGCTGCGTACCAGGTATGGCATCTGTTGTCTCTGCGCTGCGTACCAGGTATGGCATCTGTTGTCTCTGCGCTGCGTACCAGGTATGGCATCTGTTGTCTCTGCGCTGCGTACCAGGTATGGCATCTGTTGTCTCTGCGCTGCGTACCAGGTATGGCATCTCTTGTCTCTGCGCTGCGTACCAGGTATGGCATCTGTTGTCTCTGCGCTGCGTACCAGGTATGGCATCGGTTGTCTCTGCGCTGCGTACCAGGTATGGCATCGGTTGTCTCTGCGCTGCGTACCAGGTATGGCATCTGTTGTCTCTGCGCTGCGTACCAGGTATGGCATCTGTTGTCTCTGCGCTGCGTACCAGGTATGGCATCTGTTGTCTCTGCGCTGCGTACCAGGTATGGCATCTGTTGTCACTGCGCTGCGTACCAGGTATGGCATCTGTTGTCTCTGCGCTGCGTACCAGGTATGGCAGGTAGGCATGCCGGGGGTCTCTCCCCTGGTGCGCCACAGGCATGCACTTGTGCGCTGCCTCCTTTCCGTCCTGTGCCGCGTCCGACTCGGGTTGTTGAGATGCCAGCGCATCCTCGTGCTCTGCCGGCGTGACAACTGAAAGAATTTGGACGTAAGCAGGACAAACAGAGGGAAATGAGACTTTTGGCCTGAGTCAGCTGCAGACAAGCCCAGTGTCTTGATGGTTTGAGGTAAGTTACCATGTTTACCATATAGAGGCTTAGCAACAACTGCCCTGCCATCTCCCGTCAAACCTGTGCACGCTGAAGCCAAACTGCCAAAGCATCGCATTCCGAGACGTCCACCCGTGCATTGGGCATAGCTATCTTTCTTATACTAGAGTCTTATCTATTATTATTATAATTATTACTATTATTATTATTGTAAATATTATAATTATTACTCCTTTATACTTGCCTTGCCTGCAAGCCTTCCCTGTTCTACCCCGCCATTCGCTAGCCACACAGTGGCTGCAGCGCGCCTGGTTCGTAAACAATGGCCCAGGGATCCCATGCACTGCAGGGTAGTTAATGATGGGCCCATCGTGGGCGTGTAGTGCAGCCAAAGTCTTGCACAGTACGCTCCAAGCATCCTCCTTGGAGGCAAACCTCCTTCCAAGCAAAGCTCTGGCCATGCGTTGACAGAAAAACGTGGCTTGCCACTTGACAGGGGAAAAATCTCCCTCAAAGCGATAGCGTGAGAGATCAGGAGAAACAACTTCCCAGGCATAGATGCCTGGAACACACACTTGTGCACTGTATGCCTGCGGCATGCAAACATGCTAGGTCCTTGGCCTGCACCCTAACAACTGGCTCTTCACGGCGGAGTCACCTACCAAGCGGCACCAAACCAACAGTGCCTAGCACAGCCCGCTACTCACCAGTGGATCTGCGTGAAACCGCTGGCACAGCCAGCGGGACGAGCCCTGCCGACGCAACAGGCAATGGTGATGGCAGGGGCGTGCCCCCATCCGCCGCCTCCCTCGCATCATCCCACGTCTCCACGCTCGCTGCCTCTTTGTTCTCATCCTCCTCCTCACCACTGGCATCCACACCCGCCATGCCGCATGCCTCGTCCACCGGCACCCCCACCTTTCCTGCGGGCGCATCTACTTGCTCCTCGGCCGGAGCGGGCTGTGCGCCGCTGGGCGCAAGGACAGGTGCTGGGGAAGCTGTGGGAGCTGGGTCTGACAACGGGGTAAACTCCGCCAGCAGTGTGGGGTTGGACACCGGCGCGGGGGTATCAGCAAGCGCGCCTATCTCTGCCACCGGTGGCTTGGCCTCGGCGGCTGCTTGCGGTGCCGTCATCGGCAGCAACTCGGATGCCTTCTTGTCCACTGGTTTCTCCGCGGATGCTGCCTCGGCTTCGCGCAGGCGCTGGTGGGGGCGACGAGGGGGGTTCTTGCGACAAAAGGGGGTTAGTACGTCACGGGAGGGACCAGCATGCCATTGTGGCCGGGTCAGCATGCCGTGAAAAGAGACGCAAGTTTTCCCATCCAAGCAAGAACCAGGCTGTCCACACATGCACTAGGATGCACATGCTTACGTGCATACTCCTATGTTCCCCAACTGGAGGGTGTTGGGGTCCGCGCATAGGGACAGGACCGCCCTGTGCTTGCAAGAAGACGCAGAGGTCTCCCATGCACTCATGCACCTTACATGTCTGGCAGGAATGTATGATACCACCCACCACTAATAGATTTGCTAATCAAGCCCCTTTTGTCAGGATAACTAGAATATTTGTATATTTATTTATATTCTTATTTAATGCATCAGTATGCCTTGGCTACTAAACTGCCTACTTCATGATAAGAATCTTACAACACAGGAGTGAGCTCAGTGTCTTAAATGGCGGTTTCGATATGAACGTGCTGCTTCACCTTAACATGCTCAGAAGCAACCGCCCCCCGTTTAGACAACAACAGACGAAACACTTAACACCTGTCAGTACCTGCTGACGCCGAAGCAATGATTGCGCAGTAGCCAGGGCAGCATATTAAACATCATGTGGCTGGGCATGCCCGTGATTTAAAACTGCCACCTGGTTGATTGTTCAGCTACTCGCATGTGAATCCATTTATTAGTAATGAAGTACTGTAGCACAATACTCTAGAAAACACAACCAAGCGCAGGATGGACCCGACAGTAGCTCTTCCTGTGATCACAGTCCAGACTAGTTTTGAAACCATTCATAGTTTTGAAACCATTCATAGTTTTGAAACCAGCTTTTGGGATTAGTGCATCTGCTTGTCGGATTCAACCCCGTCAACACAGCTCTGCGTGCATCTCAACAACTTCACGCTGGCTCCACCCCCCCCAGCAGGTCACTGGCAGATATCCTTCCACACGTGCCCATGCTCCCCACACGTGCCAACCCACCCTGAGCGCTAGCTTCACGTCCGTTCCCCTATCCACTACACAATATGCAGAGCACTCGTGTACATGCACCACGCTTGATTGTGCGTGCACCCACCCTGAGCGCCAGCTGGTCGGACATGCGGCTGATCTCCAGCTCGGCCACCTTCATCTGGCGCGCACCGCAAGCCCACGCAAGCCCACGCAAGCCCACGCAAGCTCACGCAAGCCCACGCAAGCCCACGCAAGCCCACGCAAGCCCACGCAAGCCCACGCAAGCCCACGCAAGCCCACGCAAGCCCACGCAAGCCCACGCAAGCCCACGCAAGCCCACGCAAGCCCTCCCAAGCCCACGCAAGCCCACGCAAGAAAGCATTGATATAATACTTGTAAGGAGAGACGATGCGTGGATGTGAGACTTTAGGAAGCGAAGAAGGCGAGAATGCAGCCATTTTTCAATGCGCCACGCCTAGCTCTGCACCATGTCTTTCAAAGCATTACCCTTGTTCGTCTTGGATGCCCCGACCCCACCCGAAGGATGACCCCTGTGAGATACCCCAGTTGGCAGGACCCAGGCAACAAGCCTCTGTACATGCTGTGTGGAGACCACGCGCCGCTTGGAACGGTGCCCGGCTCCACACATCCCGCGTAAAACCTGCCTTTCGTGCATGTTCGGCGTAAAACCTGCCTTTCGTGCATATTCGGCGCAAAACCTGCCTTTCGTGCATATTCGGCGTAAAACCTGCCTTTCGTGCATATTCGGCGTAAAACCTGCCTTTCGTGCATATTCGGCGTAAAACCTGCCTTTCGTGCATGTTCGGCGTAAAACCTGCCTTTCGTGCATATTTGGCGTAAAGCCTGCCTTTCGTGCATATTCTTAATAAGTGGCGGCGTCGCCCAACCATAGCACAATGCGCGTGCCATGCACAAAATCATGCCCGGGTGCTCACGCAGCAAATCATACACGGGGCAGCATGGCTTGTGTGTCAAGCACCCTTGGGGCTGATGCACACACTTGTGGCGCTTGTGTGGGAGATAGTCACGCATGTATTCAAGCGGGGCCACACAGACACACATCGGTGAAGCCACCAACACAACTAGTACGGCAGCATCGTGCCGCATGATAGCACACGGTGCACGCAGGTCTGGCTTGCTCAATGACGATGATACAGCCGACCCAGCTAACAAAGCCCACTGCCCCACAAGTTGCATGACGTCCCGGCACATTAGCGGCATAATTAACAGCGAGGCGAGTAGATCACAAGATGCCCTGTAGCAAAACAGGCCAGCAGTCCAGTAGCAACATGTCTAGATGATTAGTGTGGGAACCGGCTATGCACAATAACCTAGGGTATACTTGTAGCCAAGAGCAGCCTAGAGTACCCTATCATTAACTGCAGTGATCTAGAGCAACCTGCCGTGTCCTACAGCAACCCAGAGTCTGCCAGTATGAAACAAAGGGCAATACAGCGTGCCTTCTTTGGCATGGCCCACGACAGCCTTGCCCAGCTGGCATGCTGTGCTCACCGCGAGGAAGGGCGGCACCGACCCACACAGCGGGCTGATCGTCATCTCCTTGAGGAGCGCGCGCGCGGCCACAGGGTCCCTGCAGTGTATCTCGTACTCTGCCATCTTGCGCAGCGCCTGGCGGAGCGCGTTCTTGGTGGCCTGGTTGTCGGGAAACACCTGAACGCAGGGACGGTGGCCCACGCGGGCGCATGCAAGAACCAAGATCCACACCCATGGTCAGACATGCATGCGCTCATGTGCACACCCAGCAACGCAGGCGGGCAAACAGGAGAATGAAGCCACGGCAAAGGCACACGCATGCAGGCATGATCGCGCATGCATGCCCGCACAAGGCAACGGGGCCACTGGTAAGACGTGTGCGTGCTTGCATGACCCACAGCCGCACAAGTGCGTGGGTCCACACGAAATAAATAAATAACACGATATCAACAGTCATTGTGTTCCTCGAGATGGATAGCCACCATATGCTGACTTGCCGATGCTATCGCGACAAGAGCTGACATATACGTCTCGCTGTACTCATGGGACATTGAGACATGGAGAAGGCGATGTGCCGCCTCCGCCACAGCCTGACAATGCAGTGCAGAGAGGCAAGCCTTGACCAATGGACCCTTACCGTCTCGAGCGCCCACCCAGGCTGCTGTTTGGCCATTCACCCACATGCACTCTGATGTTGTGACTGTCGGACGGCTAAACCTGGCGGCAGCAAACATCAACAGGAGCCTGCCCACCCATAGGCAGCCTGCTTCAATCAAGCTGGTGCCCTCCCCTCCGATAACCTGCGCAAGCGGAGCCTGCAGAAGCAACGCCTGCCGAAGCGTAGCTTGCCAAAATGGTCTAAGAGGTGTGTTAGGTTTCTACGTGGCCTGCCCACACACGGCCCGTGCCCCCACAAAGAAACCGCGCACAGCCTGCCCCCCCCCAAAGCGACTGCACAGTGCACACGTCTGCCCACCACGTACGTGCAGCGCCGCGTGGAACCCGAAGCGGCACTCCCCCAGCAGGCGGTACAGGTTGGAGCGGGTGAGCACCGCACCGCTCGGCTCCGGTGGCGCTGCCAGCACCGCGTTGACGCGCGCCTCGAGCTCTGCCAGGGTGACTTCTGCCAGCATCATCCCCAGAGTTTCAAATGTTCCAACGTCGACAGAGGCGCCACGAGGGACATCGATGAACAGGAAGGAGAAGCTCATGGCGGATGGCGCCAGCAAAGCGATCAGCCGAAAAGGTGAAGGCAAAGCAACAGACGTGGTGCTTGTGGGCGCATGCTGGAAGATTTCTTGTTGAAGTGAGAACATCTGGTTGCACGTGACGGGTCCTATGTTTGCCCATTCACAGTGTGCACGTTGACTGTGCAGGCCAGCAGTAACGCCCCATCTGCCAGAATTAAGAGGCACCCAGGTCTTGGCCATTGGTGTCCAGGTATGAGCATCTCTGCCAGTAGCTGGAATGTAACGATACTTTGGCCTACAAGTCGGCACAGACGAGCCAGACAAGCCATCCATGGGATGTCTGCAAGCGGTCCCCATCCAAGCACGGCCGGTGGCATAACTTGGCTGACACGATTTGTCCACATGTTGGTCCAGCAGGAACAGGCAAGCACGTTGGAGTAGAATTATCAAACGGACACATCGGCAGCTACTGGGACCCGCACCAATGCATCCATCTCCTACTACAGTGCGGGTAACATGGCCATTCATCCTAGCAACATTAGGGCACATTACAACGCTATCTAGGGCACATCGGGGTTGCCTTGCAGCGCCGTAGGCCTTATCTAGTGAACCACACACCTGCGTGGCCGCATACCTGCATTCGCGCCCAGCTCCTCTGAGTGGTGCTGATCCAAGAAGAGCGACAGGGCCGTGCGAACTTCCTGCTAGCCGAACATGTTGAAGCCAGGACACAATAGCCACATGGCAACCCCCCCCCCTCCTCACCAGTTCCACACCCAAAATGTACCACCCACACAACCGTCCCACAGTTACCGCCCCAAAACAGCCCCCAAATGGCCCCCAAATGGCCCCCAAATGGCCCCAAAACATCCCAAAACAAAGCAAACGCAGGCAGCAAGGGTGCCAGCATGTGAGCTACTTTTAGGCTGGACTAGGTTCTTTGCCAGCATTGTTCCCCCTGACTTGAACATGGACTTGATCAAAGAATCCCTGAATGAATCCCTGCCGCGCCCGCATTACGAACGATCAAGTGCTGCTCACTGGAGCTTGCCGACAACGGGCTGAGTGCACCCTGGCAGCAAATGAGATTTCATTACTAAGAATTCCCACCCACATTCACTCAATGTTCCCAACCCATCATGTTGTCTAAGCAGCAAACCAAGACTGATGACATAGTACATTGTCGTCTAAGCAGCAAACCAAGACTTTTGACACGGTAATTAGTCGTCTAAGCAGCAGACAAAGACGGCTGACGGAGTAGATAGACGATCACCATGGCTGCATGAAGGACAAGATGATAATCGCTTGGCTGGCTTCGAAAGCCTTAGCTAATAATAGAATTTGGTCCTTCACCCCCCTGCCCAGCAATCCCCAAAGCCATAGGCAACGCATCAGGTAGGGACGAATCGTGCCGACCGTTTGCATATGAAAGGGCACCCAACAGCCTGTCCTTTGACCCACCATGGCGGAATGGTAGCGGAGGGAAGGCTTGCGGTGCATGGCCTTGCGAATGATGGCCTGCAGGGTGGGCGGCACGGTGGCGTCTGCCAGCATCGCAGGCGCGCGGGGTGGGTGCCGGGTGCCCGGTATCATCCATGGAGAGGGGTGGTGTGCCGTTGCAAGAACAAGGCACCACGCAACGGGGAGGGGGGTTCACACCGCACACGACGAGGGAGATCATGAGCAGCACAGCCAGCGCCTTATGGGAATGCACCCAGGTCTAAGGTCTTGCAAGGTTGACCCCTTCTCAAAGGGATCGGATTTCTAGTCCTGGAATGCATCAGCTATACCTGCATGCAGCATATTTGTAGGTGTACGTGTCTATAGGTAGCGTGTCTATAGGCAGCACGAAACAGTCATCATATTTGTAGGTGTACGTGTCTATAGGCAGCGTGTCTATAGGCAGCACGAAACAGTCATCATATTTGTAGGTGTACGTGTCTATAGGCAGCGTGTCTATAGGCAGCACGAAACAGTCATCATATTTGTAGGTGTACGTGTCTATAGGCAGCGTGTCTATAGGCAGCACGAAACAGTCATCATATTTGTAGGTGTACGTGTCTATAGGTAGCGTGTCTATAGGCAGCACGAAACAGTCATCATATTTGTAGGTGTACGTGTCTATAGGTAGCGTGTCTATAGGCTGCACGAAACAGTCATCACATGAGATGGGTGTGAAGCGTCCATGAATGGGCATACGAGCAGGTCATACATTCGACATGGTCAGGAAAAGAATGAAGCAGCCAAGCCTGCGCCACAGCTGGATGCTCAGTCCATGCAGATTGGTCCATGTCAAAACATCAACTATGGTATATACCAGCATGCACAATTCAATCAAACTGGTCCACATCCCAACATCAGCTATGGTACATATGACAGTACATGGCGGGAGAGTGCATGACGGGAGAGTGGCACTGTGGCGAGGCCTCCAGCCAAGGGCAAGCCTCACGTGTGGCTCTCTATCAACCTGCCTGCCAGAGCTCGGAACATCGCCTGTCGAGAAGCAGTGCCTGGCTATAGCTAGGCAAGGTAACCACCCTCTCACTTGGTTCACTTGCATGTCTACAAGGGAATGGTGGAGGCACTCACCGTAGGCACGCTCCTGTGACGGCTGGATGTGGTTGAAGAGGACGTTGTAGATGTTCTCGCCCGAGTGGGGGGGGCTGCCCGTCGCCATCTGCACGAAAAGGAAACATAATCCAAAACGGTGGCATCACGGCAGGCATATCTTGGTAAGGGCATCGCCAGCATGCCTACTGCAATACATCCAATAGACATGTCGCCATTGATAACCTTCATCCATAACTCCGCCTCATCCCCCAGTGTTCCCCCACATGCGATGCCCCCCCCAAAAACTTGATCGCCACTGATAGCCTTCATCCATAATTCCGCCTCATCCCCCAGTGGTCCCCCACATGCGATGGCCCCCCCCAAAACTTGAGCTATACCAGGTGGACACACATACCCTTGGCCGGCCTGCTCTCACCTCATGCAGGCAGCCGCCCAACAGGTAAATGTCCGTGAGCTCTGACAGCACACCGTCATCGCCTGAGCCCCCAGGCAACCCTGGCGCTCCCTGGCTATCCACCTGCCCCGATTCCTGCATCTCCTTCTCGGGAGACGACCCCTGCCCGGGGATGTCGGCAGTGCCAGGTGGCAGCTTTGCAGGCACCGGGTCGCCAGTCCCCCCCCCACCAGAATCCGCCGTTGGCGTGCCAGAAGCGGCTCCCTCCGAGGCAGACCCAGCCCCTTCCTGCTCGGCCTGTCGGCGCGCCTCCGCGTCGGCGTGCAGCCCCACGAGCAGATTGTGGATCATCTCGGGCGCCATGTAGGCTGGCGTACCGCAGAAGTCCTCGCCACTGCTGGAGCTGGTCGACGTGCCGACACGTGGCAGCACCTGAGCGCGCGGCGGCCACGGAATTGGAAGCATGCCGCCGTGACAGCTCGGGTGAGCCGGATGAGGCAAGAAGGAGACGGGCAAGAACCGGCAGGGTATGCTATCCTGATTGTCCTGGCAAGAACAAGCAGGGTATGCTGCATGGTTTGTCGCGGTGGCTTCGCGTTGCTTGAGGGAGGTGTGGTGGAGAGGGGAAGAGTGGCTCTTGGGGTGCATGGATGCTAATACCCTGGCTCAGCCCCCGATATGAGCCCATTTGTTCCACATGCATCCGCCACCCAATGGCAGGGGCGATGAGCGCCACCAATGAAGCCAAAATCCAAGATCAAAGTACAGCTTCGATGTTAAGCAGCAGGAAGCGCACGGGCCAGCTTACCCAGGGTGCCATGCTGGGGGCACGAGCACAATGGAGGGTAAGTTTGAACAGGAAAATAAGCGCTGCACATGCGTTGCTCTATATTATTTATACCGGAGGACACCAGCGACATGTGTCATCATACTATGCACTCGGCCATCAAGGTGGGTGGTAAGGCTCCATCGCACACGCACCGCGGGTGCATCCAGCCAGGAGGGGAGCGCGGCGGCCAGGCCCCAATCGAGCAGATAGACCTGTCAAGAGGCGTGCATGTAGGCAATGACACACGGGCAAGCTTCAGCAACATGCCCCAATCCAGCAGGTACACCTGTCGAGAAAAAGGCTTGTAAGCAATGACACGCACACACACGCGCCAGGCAGCAAGTACACCTGTCAGCAGAGGAGCACGCAGGCAATGACGAGCGTGCAAGCGTTACCGAAATCCAATCTGGGGTAAAAGGCAAACATCTGCAATCTCCCTGCTACATCCTATACAACAGTAGCTGTTTGCCATCTGCAGCGAGCAGCATAGTTACACTTAGCCTTTCTGCATTGTGACGGCTTGCCCAGCTATCGTGTCCCCCCTCCCCCCTCCTCCCCCACCGGTGCACACCCTGCCTGTCCCTGTCTGCATACCTGTTTGCCTGCCATTCAGGTTCACCCTTTCCTCCCAACACGACAACGTTAACCGCCAATCAGTAATTTCCATGGCGATGGCCACAACGTCGATTCCTATAACAACAGCAGCCTGCACAGCACCTGCGTGACGGGCATGCTCAAATACCTCTGGCAGGCACACGGCCCAAGGAACAGCCACAGGGCAGGCAAGCCTGGAAGGCGTAGCACGGCTTCTTGAGGAGATGTGATCCGCTCGCAAGCAAGGAAGAACAAGCATGCATGCATGCATGCATGCATGCATGTGCGACATGTCAATTACCGCCCACAGGAAGCTTTACGCTGTTGACATGGCACTGTTGGCCACCCTTGACATGCGCCATGCTCCCCATGCCCCATGGATGGCAGCTGGCGCCCTAGTCACGCAGGTGCTGATGCTTGCACCATGCAGCACCACTTGTGCATGCACGCACGCACAGCCCCCGTCCCCCAGCCACGTACGGTGCCAGAGGGCACAATCCCCCGTCCTTGCCATGTACATTAGCAGACGGCACAATCACCACCCCTTGCCACGTACGGTGCCAGAGGGCACAATCCCCCGTCCTTGCCATGTACATTAGCAGACGGCACAATCACCACCCCTTGCCACGTACGGTGGCAGAGGGCACAATCCCCCCCTTGCCATGTACATTATCAGACGGCACAATGACCACCCCTTGCCACGCACGGTGCCAGAGGGCACAGTCCCCCCCCTTGCCACAAACGGTGCCAGAGAGTGGAATCACCACCCTCATGCCCTAACGATGTTTTTTCCAATCCGCCCACTGCCACGCACGTTGCCGGTCGGCTCTATCATCACGTTGGATGGCTTGATGTCGCGGTGGAGGATGGATCGGCTGTGGGCGTGTTGTATGGCATCCGCCACCTGCGCGTGCATAAACATGCACATGCACAGGTGACCACACGAGCGCACACACATGCACCGTGGATGTGCACAGGGGCATGCATACACGCATGGAGGGGGGATTCAGCTGAAGCAATACGTCCCCTTGTGTTGCAAGCAGAGTGTCCCTCATGCGGCGCAGGAAGGAACAACTCAAAGGTCCAGCGCTGGCAGGGACAAGCACGGGGTCCAACACTTGCAGGAACAAGTAAAAAGGTGCAGCGCTGGCAGAAACAAGGCATGCCAGAGAATACTCCTTCACAAACACGGATACTGCTCCGTAAGACGTCACCATCAAGACCTAAGTGGCAAGAGCTAGACAGTGCCCGTTCAGGTGAGGCGTTCAGCTGCACGGATTCCATTCGGTTCTGCCGGCTGACTGAGTTGGGGTGCCGGCCGGCCGGTTATTCCCTTCCTGGCATCATGCATCCACCGATCCTGCTTGGCATGTGCTGCCCCACAAACCTGGCATCCCCACAAGCCTGGTGTGCCCCTGGCACACATCTGGCCAATGATGCTGGCAGCTGCACCCACGCCTTCTGCCTGCGCTGCATCCGTAAGGGGCGCTTCTCGCCGGAGAGGGATGCTAGCGTGGGGAGTGCTGTGCGCCGCTTCTTTGTTAATCTATATTTTTTTCGTTATTGATCGATTGTTTATTTCCTAAATTTTTTTACTTGGTAAGTTTTGGCCAAACTATCTGCGAAGCAACACTGGTGACTTGAGATTGCATTGCCCTCTAGCATTCCATTTATAGAGTGCTCTAGTCTTTCCTCGCAAATGATCTTGTGGATCGCTGTTGACTATCTTTACAGGCAGACATCTAATCGAGGTCTTCCTTGAGCTATGTTTTATCCTTTGACTTATGCTTTTTAGCTATGTGTTTTCCTTTCAGCCAAGCTTCTTCCTACTTCTGGCTACTTCTTTCAATTTCTTGTGCTACTTCCTATCTCTTGGTATTTCTGTTCATTTTTGCCTCCTTCCGGGTGCTCTGGTTGCCTGTCTATATAGTTATTAGTGCCTACGCGATCCGTATCCCTGTGTGCTGCCTATCTATCTCGGACCTGTGCTGCCTGCGGTGCTGCCTCGATGGTACCTTAGTGTGCTGTCACCATTGAACCTGCTATACCGACAAGCTTTTGGTATCTTGATGCTGTTCCTTTTGAATCTGAGATGTTCCTGAGGTCGCATCCCAAACCACAACAACAGCTCCATCTGTCTGCCTGAACGTTGTCTCATGCAGTCGGTCGTGTCTGCATGGTGGCATGGCTGCTCCCTATAGGGAACAGGGGGGATATACTCTACTAGAAGAGAGGGTATACTCTACTAGAAGACTCACGGCGCTGCTCTACTTTGCCGTTTTGCTGCTCCAACCTCGCAGAAGGGTAGCTGCCCCGTGAGCCGGCAGGCGTCCCCCTTTGCCATCCCCAGCCCCCTGTGGGTGGTGGAGCCACAGGACAAAGCCGACCTCAAGGCGGTCTACCTGTAGCGGCTGTCCACCATCCACTGCAGGCCATTCAAGCGGGGCAGAGGGCGGTGCAGTTATGGCAGGCGCTGCCGCTACAAGCACGAGGACCAGCGGGGGAATGTCGCACGGAACCCGCGGCGCGACGTCGAGATCGACATGGTGCAGGCTCCACGTGCGCTGAGGTAATAGTTAACGGATGAAGCTGCGTGTGCTGAATAGGAAGCTGCGTGTGCTGAATAGGAAGCTGCGTGTGCTAAAACATAACATTGCGTGACATGCAGTGCTGAGGTAAGCGGTGAGATGAGATGGCTGGCCAAGCGCCGTGCCTGCTTGCACCCGCAACTATATATGACCCCCACCAAGAGCGCTGCTTGCATCCGTTCCTCCTGGGACTATTCATCCCCAGAAGCCACGATTGCCACCCGCGTCTCTACAGATGCACCAGATGCACTGTGGTCTGACTTTTATTTGCCTATCCGCTAGGCCCACCTTGATGAGCACGTTGATGTGGAAGCGCAGCGCGTCCTTGCGCAGCTCTGCCTCGACGATGCTGCCCTTGAAGCTGATCGGGAGCACCGCCGCTTTGCTGCGCGGTCTCGGGCGCGCGGGGGGGCCGCCCGCCTTGACCCGCGGCGCCCCGTTGCCCATCTCCTTGATGCCCTGCGAACGCGACGACGTGGTGACAACGGGTTTGCGGCCCCGCGCAGGCTTCCGCGGCTGCCCCACTTGCAGCTGTGGTGCCACGTGCTGCGGCTGGGGCTGTGGGGACGCTTCGGGAGGCGGGGCCTCCCCCGTCGGGGTAATCACCACGGCATTGCCACCTGGCGCGACGGCATTGGGCTTGCTACCGGCAGCAGCCTTGGCGGTTGCTTGAACGTGGCTGACGGCCGCCGCCTGGGCGAGGTTGCGGAATGCCGGGTAGGCACGCAGGAGGCGGGACCAGGTGGTGCCCCCCACCTTGCGCATAACCAGCATGGCGCGCTTCTGGTCGTCGGCACCTGATGGCCAAGGTCACGCGCACACCCCGGTCAGGTGGAAGACATGGGTCAAGTGCACAGCACGGTGGAGTGCAAAGCACGGTTGCACTCACACAACGTGCGGGTGGGATTATGAGTGGATGCCGCGCGAGTGCCCAGGCACACAAGGTAGGGTCGGAGAGGCTCAACTAGCGGTTACGGCTGGGCTGTGTAATGTACCCAACCCCAACTTGGTTGCAGGAAGCATTGAAATACCAGAGGGAGGGTGGGTGGGTGGCGGGCGCACAAGGGGCGTGGGCTGTCTGGACTCTTCTGAAGCAAGAAGCAACAAGCGCACAAAGGGCGAGGCTGCCAAGGATCACACACATGCGGAGGTCGACGGCCATCGAATCCTGCCACACCCTGAATGCTAGCCATGGAAGACGTGCAGCTGCCAGAAGCGCGCTCACGCACCGATCAGGTACACAGGCGGGATGTTGGGGTGCTCCAGGATGGCCCCCGCCATGGCCTCCACCAGCAGGGAGTTGGTGGCGTCCCTGTCGGCTGTGTCCTTGTCCACCATCTTGACCGCGACCTGCGCGCCAAAAGGGCGCCCCAAAGAGCATTGCCACAAGCCACGCCGCCCACCAGCCACGCAGCCCACCAGCCATGCCGTCCACCAGCCACGCAGCCCAGTGGCATGAACGGTGTGCACGTTCTTTATTCGATTGTATGAAACAGGCGAGATCAAGGATGCCACGCGACCATCGCTTACCCATCCTCACAACGCTGTGCCCTGGCTGCTTGCTGGAGCATATACTCCACCAGCCAGCACCGCAAATGCTTACAAACCATGCATCGCAAGCGCTTTCAGACCATGCACCAGAGCCCAAGCGCCTGTGCCTCAGGCGAACTGGCATATGACATCATGCTTACGCTCGCATTCGTGAAACCCTAGCGTGCCAACTTGATGGCTCGCGGTGCCACTATAGCGCGAACAAACAGCCACACATGCCTGGGTCGGTGACCCCCTCCTGTAGTCGGAAATCACTATATCCATCCTTATAGCTATCAATAACTTGATCAGCAAAAACTGCCATGTATCTATCCATCCAGCTACCTGTTTTCCCCCGGCACCCACCACGCGCTTGATCAGGTACTTTGTGTCATATAGCTATCAATGTAGTTACTTATATCCACTCTCCCGCCCACCTCTCGCTTCATCGGGTACTGCGTGCCGATGCGGACGACGCCCATGCCTCCCCGGCCAATAATTGCGCCATTGCCGCTCTTGCTGGCCCCCCCCGGCACGCCCATGTCCACATGCTCATAGAAGCCTCCCTCCCTGCCAGGTGCCTTGCGCCGGGGGTCCCCGATGCCTGACGATGCTGGCGACGTAACGCCCCCCGCGTACATGCTGGATCGCCCCGGCAGCTGGGTGGTAGATAGGATGGGCAGCGACAGGCCCTCCAGCAGCAGGGCACACCTGCTGGGATAAGGGGGGATAAAGGTGGGGTTGTGGCAGGCGGCAGTAGCAAACGCGGCATGTGTGGGCGCACACTGGGTCAATGGATCGAGTTGTTGATGGCAGGTTCCAGGTGGCTGGGTGGCGGTCAAATCCACACGGAGGTTTCGGTGGCGGTCAAATCCACACGGAGGTTTGGGGGTCAATCAGGTCTACACGGAGGTTTGGGGGACGATCAGGTCTACAGGGAGGTTTGGGGGGCAATCAGGTCTACAGGGAGGTTTGGGGGGCAATCAGGTCTACAGGGAGGTTTGGGGGGCGATCAGGTCTATATGTGTTTGGGAAACAGGAGATGGAAGGTCGCCACCACGCACAACCCATAGCGCATGCAATGCCGGACACATCCACAAAAAGAAATGTGACACTAGTGGGCCTCACAAAGCGTGGACTGTGCGGCCGTGCCGTCGTCTACTCATATCCACATTGTCCACCACCAAGACATGACATGCGTCTACAAGCGCAGCTGTGTACCTACAGGCCGGCAAATAACAACCTTGTCCACCAAGGGTTGGCTGTTCCTGCATCACGCGCAGGTGGGGGGCGTTCCGCACAAGCAGGTGCTGCCACACGCGCACAGTGCCGTGGCAATGCCGCTGCGCGGGTGTCCCTTGTGTGTGGATGCCAGGGTGACAGGGAGCGGGCTTACCTGGCCTGTCCACAACACGTCTAGCTCATACCCACGAAAGTACTGGCAGAGCGCGATTTGTGTTCAGGGACCACGTCTGCAGAGAACACCAGTGGACACTGTGCACACAAAACACCAGTGGACACCGTGCGCAATAGCCCGGCACGGGAGCCGTTACAAAGGCGTGCAGGCGTGGCCATGGCCAGGACACGCCTGCCACACAAGCCTGTGTCATGGCTCCTTGCTAAGGATTGTATACTAGTATTGTACAGTAGGGTCCTGTTGCAGTAGTGTGTAGTGGTACGGCCTTATGTGGGGATGGCCCGCCTAGATCCTGGCGAACCGACCCCTCAATGTTGGGGGTTCACCCTTGCGAAGCCTAGACGCACCCTCTGGTCGCGGCAGGCTCCACCTCCCTGGCGTCGGCTCCTCTGGTCACTCCTCTGCTCTCGGGGCCACCCTCAGGTCTCCAGCTATCCCTGTGGGGTGGGTCGCCACCCACCGCAGGCGCGCCCCCCGTCGCCTCCCCCTGCTTGTCCACCTGCAGGGGGCGGGTGTTGGACCAACAGCAAAGGACACGTAGTCCTATGAGCGTGCGTTTGGTGGTATTGTGTATGCCTTGGGCGGTCCCGATCAGTGAAGAGTTTCGATTGGCATCCTCCCGCCCCCCGCCAAAAGAAAACACATAAGCTTAGAAATTACATATCCCCCCATTTGCGTGTACATAATACCTCTGTAAACGCTGCCATGTAATCACTTCCATGTCAATGCTGCCCTGTAGACGCTACCATCGTTACGGGCCTACATAGTCTACAGTTTAGATATTACCGTCTATTCCAAATCGCAGCAGAGTTCGGGAAAGCTTGCACATGCCTTGAGCAAAGCTAACAGAAAGACATATCCGTCCTCTACGCCATTTTGTATGTGCACAAGTACTCCAGCACAATCGGCAGGTATCGCAAGTCCGACCTACCGTGCGGGGGGAGCCAACATGTTGAGGAGCCCCCGGAAAATCTGGCACTACCAAGGGTCCAGAAAGCTCTGCCTCCTGAGAAGCTCCCGCGGCCTCTGCTACCTCAAGAGCCCCACGGAGTTCTTGTGCCTGGGAGGGGCCAGGGACTTGACGTGCCTCGCTTCCAATTGGGGTTGTGTCGTCAAAAAAGATAGGCTCGCCGCGGCAGGCTTTGGCCAGCTCCTGGTAATACACTTCAAACCCAGGAGAGAAACGCCGGTAGCTAGAGGGCTGGGAGACGGAAGGGAAAATTCTATTTCGAGAAAGGCTGACGCGGCCATCCAGGTCGAAATTGCCTATAAATTCAATGCGTTGCAGTTCTTGCAATGCTGAGGAAACCCACTCGTCGACACCAGGCTTTCCAGGGTAGAAACCAGCGCCGGTCATAGAAGAGACCGCCGCATTGTCCTCCACCACGTCTGCTTCTACCACCAAGCCTACATCTTGGGATGATGGAATGGCCTCCGGCTGGCCCTGGTTGGCAGCGTCCCCATCGCTGGCATCCGATTCGTCGCTCGAATCCGACTTATCCTGATCAAATATTTCCATCGAATCAATGCTGACAATGCTTAGCGGTTTTAAGCGCCATGACTTACTGCCTAAATCCATCGAGTCCACGCTCTGCTGGCCCGACCACCCTCCTGCACCAGCATCGGCAGTGTTGTCCTCTCCACTTCCCCCCATTTGCTACGCAGAGAGGAAAGCCCTCTTTTTACCCTCTTAACACCAACAAGCTGGTCCAGCAGGTAATCGGACTGCAGAGGAATGCGAGTTACGCTGTCTCCCCTAGTCTCACTCGAGAAATGCTCGCAGTGTAACCAGGGATGGCGAGCCCGTTCAGGCGGCAAATCGATGTCAAAATGCAGCCGAGGATGGCGATGTCTGCAGCAACTACAACCACCTTCCGGGCAATACGTCCACATTTTGTAACAAGAGTGCAACCAGGCAATATAACATTTACACCTGGCGTGGAAGGTAGCCATTTTGGCAGATATCAACAGACGCGAATTCGCTTGTCGGACCCGGTAAATTCACCCCGTGGCCTTCGTGTTTCGTAGCATTCCGATTGTGCCACAGTTTTGACAGAAGCCTACAGCTGCCGAACGTCCGGACTCTGCCACAGGCCCACAGCACACAAGCAGTTTCCCCACACCGTACCTTCGTGATAATGAACGGAGGCAGTTTTAACCAATAAAACTGGAAAAACTAAGCAGTCGTTAAGTCTACTTACTTCATTTTGTTGTTCCTACTGGCCATAATCAAGCAGGCGTATTTCTCTGACGTTTAAGTCGCTTTCTGTAGGCAACAACAACAACAACAACAACGAAGTCGCTTTCTAGGCGGCGCTGGCGCAGGTGAGGTGTCAAAATAATGTCACTTGTGATGACAAGTCATATGCAGCGTGCTTTACTGCTCAGGCTGGCAAGTGCGTTGCCACTAGCCTATGCCATTCCCTAAACATCAACCCTGTACCTCATTTATATTGACGAGGGCGACCTGCGAGGCAATGAACCCGCCACGGCAGGCTGAATGCCGTTGGGCTAGAGTTTTAAACAATAAATGACAAGAGACATCTGCTGAGCTAGGGAAAATCCTGAATAAGAGCTTATCGCGAACGACGAAAGCAGCAATTACGTAGGGAATCTGCTGCTGTCCTGGAAGAGTGAGCACATCGGTCTATAGTTTTTATAAGTAACGGTCCGTGGCACGGCCCTGGTGAACCTTTTTCTGCACTACTATACGGCTTAACTTACAAAGGGTAAGAGGGCGCCGTCATTAGTCATGCAGCCACAACCGAACCAGCCCTATCCCGGGCATCGACCACCTCAGCAAGGCTATGCGGGGCCACCTGGCCCTCCGCGACCTGGGTCAGGTAATAGCGGCAGCTGTAGCTGAACCCCTGGCTTTGTAAAGGGAAAGCAGCGTAAGCCGATATGTATTGTGCTAGCAGGGCTGGTGTTGTAATACCAGCTGACGTTAGCCAGCAGCCTGTTGCTCATGTCAGTCTTTTCTTTGTGCCCATGCGCATACCTTTGTATATCAAGTGCAGCCGGCCCCGGATATCCTCAGATGATGCAACCTGGAGTGGGCGTCCCTCAAATGTCGCAACCTGGGGCGGCCCCTCAGATGATGCAGCCACGCCCCCCCCCTGGGAGTACAGGATCTTTTGGCGCCCCTCCCCCTATGATGCAAGCTCCTCCCGGATCGGTCCCTGCCATGGGTCCCCCCCGGCCCGTCATGGGGCCGCCGCCAGGTGGCGTCCGACCTCCAGCCATGGGTGCCCCTCTCCCCATGGGTGCCCCCCCCCCAATGGGCGGGCCTCCACCAGCCGGGGGTGCCCCCATGGCTCGGGGCCCGCCACCCCCTGGTGGCGCTGCCCCAGGTGGTTTCATGGGCGCCCCCCCCCTCCCATGACCGCTCCGCCGAGAGGGATGGCCCCTCCCCCGCCGGGTCAGGCGCCCCCCCCCCCAGCGACAGGGGCACCGCCCATGTCAGGCATGCCTCCCCCTGGACAAGCCATGGCCGGTACGTGCACTACCCACCATTGCCTAATACCATTGCCCAATTGCCATGATGTAATTGCTGCCCTGGCGGCGTGGTGTCTTTGCTGCCTAGGCGGCATAGGTGAGGCTTATTGCTCTGACCAGTGATCTTCCGAGTACCCGCACGCCCCACCTGTCCAGGGTTCCCATTGAAAGCATGCAGACAGTACTGTAGCAGTACTGTAGGGTTCCCATATAAGGCAGACTCCCTGGGTTACCGCTGTGGTCATTATGCAAGTACTCAACAATATATATAATGACTGTTCGTACATACCGAAGAATCCCTGTGAGTTGTCTCGCACAGCCAGAGGTCCTCCCTACTACCTGCTACTTAAGTAGTATGTAATTACGGCCTCCATAACCCCATACCCCCCTGAGCCTGCCCTTCCAGTGTACATAAGAACAGTGAAAATAGTTCCCTAGAGTTCCCACCCACGTGACAAAAGGAACCAAAAGTCATCGAACAATCATCATGTGTACATGCATATAGTGACCAGTACAGTACCCCTGCTGGGTGCGGGCCAGAGACAGCGGGCTGGCATGCTCCGGCTGGCTGGGCATGGCCGCTCACCGCTGGCTCCCCCGTGCGCATCAGTGTTGTTGGGCAGCTGGATGGGCACCTCACTGGGTCGTGGGCGCCATTGCGGGCTATCTGTAGCTGCTAGCAAGATCACGCGGCCACGCGGGCTCCCAGCGTGGCGTGGAAGCCTGCTGTCAAGTCACAAGGGTTTTGGGAAACCTTAGCGTTGATGCGCATGGAGGCATGACATGGTAATGGAATATGATGCCTGTCATGCCCGGTGGCCAGCGCGCGGAGCGAGCCGCCTATGCACGCCAGGCTGCGATGTGTGCCTCGGGTGGCATGGCGTATCGAATGCGTTGCCTGACCCAACTTCTGTCACATGTCACATGTCACCCTCTGCTTGGCCCTGCGTGCTTCTTGCATGATTGGCCCTGACTGGTGCTTGAATGGCGTGCAGGGGGGCCACCCAGGTTCACACCACCAGGTTCGGGGGGCCCCCCGCCGCCCCCTTTTGGCGCGACCTCCACCCCTGGGGCAGGGCACATGCCGCCACCCCAAACCGCCCCCTCTGGGCCCAGGCCACCCGCCATGGGTGCCCCCCCTGCGGCGGGCCAAGTATCCAAACCGTTTAGTCCCAGCCCCCCGGCCCCATTTGTTGGGGGCGGATCCCCCAGCGCCACCCCCGGCGTGCCCACCTACTCGCCGCCCACCATCGGAGGCAGCCACACGGGTGGCCACATACCGAACGCGTTCGCAGCAGGGGGGCCGCCATCCATGGCGCCGCCAACCCCAGGCCCGGGGGCCCCCATGTTTGCGCCCCCCCACGGTGTGGGTGCACCCCCGATTTCTCAAATGGGGCCACCCCCGCCCAAGTTCGGTGCCCCATCGGCCACGATGCAGCCATCCATGGCAGGTGGCCGGCCGATGTCTGCGATGCCCGCAGGCGCAGGGTCCCAGGCGGCGGTGGGCGCCCTGGCAGACAGCTTCCAGGCGCTCATGATGGAAGGGGGCGGCCAGGGGGGTGCTGGCGGTATGGTGGACCCGAACCAGTTCCCGCGCCCCCTGGGCGGCCACCCCCAGGGTCCCCCCGCAACCGCGGGCAGCTGCAGCTCGCGCTTCATCCGCTTCTCCACCAATGCACTGCCCAACTCTGCGGCGCTGGCAAACCGGTGGAAGCTGCCGCTGGGGGCCAGCATCCACGCACTGGCGCCGGGCAACCCGGAGGTGAGGGGGTGGGGGGGAGGAAGAGGGAGGTGAGGTAAGGGGGGGGGGGGGGAGGAAGAGGGAGGTGAGGTAAGGGGGGGGGGGGGGAGGAAGAGGGAGGTGAGGTAAGGGGGGGGGGGGGGGAGGAAGAGGGAGGTGAGGTAAGTGGGGTGTGGGGTGTGGGGGGGAGAAAAAGGGAGACGAACGAGGGAGGGGGGCGCTGGGAGAGCTGTGGGAGAGCTGTGAGTGGAGTACAGGGGGTATGGCGTGATGTAGTCTTACCAAGGGTGCACTGCCACACCGGTGTTAAAGTGCGACTGTGATTGCTCGCAGCTTGGACACACCTGTTGCTGGGATTGTTGTTGCTGGGGTGGCAGCCATCCTTTCCAACCAACATTGTCCGTCTGTGGCATTCGTTTCTAGTATTTTCATAACGCACGTGGTCGTTACGAATACCAATTGGCGCTGCCGTTCCTCTGGGGGGGGCTTTACTGTACACCACTATAATTCCGCACTGGGCATTCCCGTTACTGTACTCTTCTTCCGCACTGGGCGCTCTCGTACCTGTACGCCTCCCACTCCATGCCGTCACAGGCTCCCTGCTGTCTCATCATCCTTCTCGTTGCCACACCCATGCCCCATGCCTCATCCCATCTGCATCGCCTGGAACACACCCAACCTCCGTGCCTCTCTCGCCAGAACGACAAGGACGTGCCCGTCGTAAACTTTGGGCAGTCGGGCATCGTGCGCTGCCGCAAGTGCCGCACGTACATCAACCCCTATGCCGCGTTCACCGAAGGGGGGCGCCGCTGGAGGTGCAACGTCTGCAGCTTGCTCAATGAAGGTAATGTAGGGTGGCCGGAGCTAGGATGGCATGCGCGCTCAGCTTCACCATGCATGCGTATGCCTAGCCACCATCACACGTGCGTGAGTATGCCTACTGGTGGCAGCAGATCTGGAGACTTGCAGCACAAATATGATTTGCGGTTGTTGCTCTTCGACATTCGTTGTCATGCTTGTTCTGCCCCCTTAGCTTTCTTCCCTCCAAGGCCACCGGGCTTGCATGCAACAGTCCAGGGAGCATCTGCTGCCCTTGTTGCCCACTCCTCCCCCCTGCTTGCCTTCCGTCCCCCCCCCTCCCTTTGGTCCCCCCCGCTTCACCCCTTCCTTCCCCCCCCCCCCCCCCCCTCCCCCCTTGTGCCTTCCCACCCTACCTTTCCTTTATCTCCCCGCGCCCCTCACCTCACCTGACCTGCTCCCTCCCTCCCTCCCTCCCTCCCTCCCTCCCTCCCTCCCTCCCTCCCTCCCTCCCTCCCTCCCTCCCTCCCTCCCTCCCTCCCTCCCTCCCTCCCTCCCTCCCTCCCTCCCTCCCTCCTCCCTCCCTCCCTCCCTCCCTCCCTCCCTCCCTCCCTCCCTCCCTCCCTCCCTCCCTCCCTCCCTCCCTCCCTCCTCCCTCCCTCCCTCCCTCCCCTGTGCGCCACTGCCCCAGTCCCCGTGGACTACTTTTGCACGCTGGACGCGGAGGGCCGGCGGCGCGACGTGCTTGAGCGCCCCGAGCTGTGCTGCGGGAGCGTGGAGTTTGTGGCCCCCGCTGAGTACATGGTGCGGCCGCCCATGCCGCCCGTGTACGTGTTTGTGGTGGACGTGTCCTTTGCGGCTTACTCGACCGGCTGCGTGGGGCCCATCATTGAGACGATCAAGCAGTGCCTGGACGAGCTGCCGGGCGACGAGCGGACGCAGATTGGGTTCCTCACATATGATACCACGCTGCACTTTTACAACCTCAAGGTGAGGGGAGGGGGCTCGACGTGGGGTGATCAACCAAGGCGTGTTGTAGAGCCTAAAGATGTGGGGTAGAATGCCCAGGCTTCAGAGAGTTGAGGTGTCTGTGCAGGTGCATGATGGCGGGCGGGCAGGCGGCCGGGCGGGCGGGCGGGTGGGCGGGCGCGGGCAGGTGGGCGGGCGGGCGGGCGGGCGGGCGGGCGGGCGGGCGGGCAGGCGGGCGGGCGGGCGGGCGGGCGGGCGGGCGGGCGGGCGGGCGGGCGGGCGGGCGGGCGGGCGGGCGGGCGGGCGGGCGGGCGGGCGGGCGGGCGGGCGGGCGGGCGGGCGGGCGGGCGGGCGGGCAGGCGGGCGCCGGCGGGCGCCGGCGGGCGTCGGCGGGCGGGCGGGCGCGAGGAAGGAGTGCATGACCCCGGCTCTTTGGGTCGCTTTGCACCCTTCTGCGCACTGCGGCGGCTCCGGTTGGGACCATGCCACATGATTCACGACAGGTACAGCCAGGCCATGCCACATGACCACACCAGGGGTGCAGCCAAACTGCCACCTATCCGTGTCTCACACCTGTGCGTGTGCGCTTGTTCTTCCGCTCTCCTCACCCATCTCTTGGCCCCCCACACCCCACCCCGCCCAAGTGTCATCGCTCTGCTGACCTCCTTGCCTTTCGCGACCCCCCCCTCCCCTCCCCCCCACCCCCCCCGGTGGCCATACCCTGTTTTGGTATGTTGGCGCCCGCAGTCCACCCTCAGCCAGCCGCAGATGCTGGTGGTGACGGACCTGGAGGACCCCTTTTTGCCGCTGCCCGACGAACTGCTGGCGAACCTGCGGGAGTCGCGCCACGTGGTGGATGCACTGCTGGACTCGTTGGCAGGGATCGCGTCGCAGGCACAGGCGTCCGAGACCGCCGTGGGGCCTGCGCTGCAGGCGGCGCAGCTCATCATGGTGAGGGGGGGCACTCCGTCTTGTTGCGGGGGGCACCGTTTGCAAACAAATGGCCAAACATTCCCCCAAGGTGGTGAGGAGGGGCACCGCTTGTTGTCAGGCGCAGTTTGCAAGTGAAAGAACTGAAGTTCCCTCAAGATGGTGAGGGGGGGCACGGCTCTTCATGCTGAGCGGCCAGCGAAACCTGGGATGGGCAGCGAGCCTGCACCAAGCACTGGTGCCTGCGTCGCATTCCTGGCTGGTCATGAGTGGTTGGACAGGAGGGCGGTAGAAATGACTTACCCCGTAGGGTCGTGCAGATGAAGGGTCGTACAAATGCACTTGTTGGAAGGGCATGCCTCAATAATGGAGGGGTGAGCACTGGTCGTAAGGGCCTGCCTCACTAAAGAAGGGGATGTGCACTTGTCACAGGGGCCTGTCTCCATAATGAAGGGATGAGCTCGCTGGGTTCATCCGTGCTGGGGCCTGTGCCTTAGTTCTCGCCAGTGTTCTGATGCATTGGGGAAGCGATCCAGGTGGGATGCCCTACTGCGTCCCCTTTGTGTGGTCACAGCTCCCACAGGCCATTCCATGTACTTTTGCCTTGGTGTCGTGTGCCAGCCAACACAACTGCACACCATGCTCCAGGATACTGACATGCCTAACAGCTTCACTAGTGCGCCCTGCAGAGGCGGCCGTAACCATTTTCTAGTTCCCATTATCGAGCACGAGTGGCGTTTCTCAGCGTTCTTTCTTGTCTTAGGTTCGTGTTCGTGCGTCATGTCTCGCTGCTGACAACCCCGACGCTGCTTGCCCCCGACAGCACTTCCTCGATGTTCTTTCTCTTCTTTGATCTGTGCCGCCAAGCCCGCGGCGCTGCTTCCGGTGGGCTTGCCATCATGACCTCCCCCCTCCCTTTGTTCCGTTCGCCAGAGCCACATTGGTGGCAAGCTGCTCCTCTTCACCAGCATGCTGCCGTCGCTGGGCGCGGGGACGCTCAAGCAGCGCAAGGACGAGGCGCGGCTGTACGGGACAGACCGCGAGCACACGCTCCGCAACCCGGAGGGAGACTTCTACAAGAAGATGGCTGCCGATTGCTCGCGCCTGCAGATCTGCGTCGACGTTTTTGCCATCTCGCAGCGGCCATTCATCGACATCGCGTCCCTGGGTGAGCCCAAGGAACATTTTTTGAAACTAGGTGCTAGGGATGATGTGCATTGCGAAGTAATGTGCTCAGAACTGCGTAAGAGGAAGAAAGTATGAGGGAATAGATGCTATTGTTTCGTGAAAGGACTTTTGTACTAGGGACTATGTGCTGTTGTTTTGTGAAAGGAATGAAGTGCTAGGGAGGATGTGCTAGGGACTTGGTGCCAGGGACTGAATGCTAGGGATTACATGTCAGAAGCCACGTAATAATAAATGCCCCTCCACCCCCTACAAGCTTGCCTGTGACCTAGCTACACGCACCGGTAGAGCTATGTCCGCAAGGTTTCCATGTATGTCTGAGCTGTTGACAACACCAGGAATGTTTTCACCCTCATCATGCCTACGATGCCCTCGGATGTCTTGCCAGAAACCGCCCCCCCCCCCCCCCCCCTTCCTTCTATTGTTTTTGTGAAGGTCATTAGCCTGGCCTTTCCATCTGGCATAGTGTGCTGTATTCCATCTGTAAGAGCATCCTGGCTCTCTCCATGACGGTGCGGCCGGCTAGCCATCGGATGCCGTTGTGGCCCTGGCTGCTCATGCCTGGCTACAAACTTGCCTTCACGTGCGTGCGTGCGTGCGTGCGTGCGTGCGTGCGTGCGTGCGTGCGTGCGTGCGTGCGTGCGTGCGTGCGTGCGTGCGTGCGTGCGTGCGTGCGTGCGTGCGTGCGTGCGTGCGTGCGTGCGTGCGTGCGTGCGTTCGTGCGTACGTTCGTGCGTGCGTGCGTGCGTGCGTGCGTGCGTGCGTGCGTGCGTGCGTGCGTGCGTGCGTGCGCTCGTGCGTTCGTTCGTTCGTGCGTGCGTGCGTGCGTGCGTGCGTGCGTGCGTGCGTGCGTGCGTGCGTGCGTGCGTGCGTGCGTGCGTGCGTTCGTGCGTGCGCGCGTGCGTGCGTGCGTGCGTTCGTGCGTGCGTGCGTGCGTTCGTGCGTGCGTGCGTGCGTGCGTGCGTGCGTGCGTGCGTGCGTGCGTGCGTGCGTGCGTGCGTGCGTGCGTGCGTGCGTGCGTTCGTGCGCGCGTGCGTGCGTGCGTGCGTGCGTGCGTGCGTGTGTGCGTGCGTGTATCTCCCCATAGCCCCCCTCGCTGTGTTGCCCCCAGCTCAAGTGGCTTCCATCGCCATGCCCGCTACTTGATCTTTCCTAATATTTAAAAATGTTTTGGACGCATGGGCCACGCGGTCGAAATATTCCCCACGCCCTCTTCGTGCCCCTTATCGGTGGGCCCCCAGCCACACTCCCCAAGTACACCGGCGGCGAGGTGCGTTTTTACCCTAACTTCAACGAGGCGGCGGACGGCGCCAAGCTGCGCGCCGAGCTGCGGAACAACTTGGTGCGCGAGACGGGCTGGGAGGCGGTCATGCGCGTGCGCTGCGGCAAGGGTGAGTCAAATAGCATCCACATAAACTTTGGGATGTTTAAAATTTGTGGCACACAGGCCCTCGGTGTATTCCTGCACGCGGGCATTTGTGGCGACTGGCAAGCTCTTCGGAAAGTGTCTGAAATGTTTTTCTTGCGCTGCTAAGTATCATCCGAGCTCCGCCACACGCACACTCCTGCTTGCCCCTACTGCTGCGTAGCCCCATCGTATGCCCTTGCATGGTATTTCTTGCCCACAAAAATCAATCATCCTAAGTCATCCTAAATTGCTTGTACATGCACACTTCACGTGTGCACGTAACTTGCGCGCCTAACTAGCGCGCTCTTCCTCCCCCCCATCCGTCCCCACCGTACGCATCCCCCCCGGCCCTCCCCCACTGTGCACATACCCAGGCCTGCGTGTGGCCAGCTTCCGCGGCTCCTTCTTCATCCGCAGCAGCGACCTGCTGGCGCTGCCCGCCGTGGACTGCGACAAGGCGATCACGGTCGAATTTGGATACGACGAGCAGCTGCTGGCATCCACCACCGCCTACCTGCAGTGCGCGCTACTGTATCCTGCCACGCGTGCTTGGGTGCCTTTTATCCCGCACCGCCATACAAGACACAACTGACTTTCAAACACATGCAACCACATACACTTCGCACACACACACGGAGGGGTTGCACACTGTAATCAAGAGTCCAGCCACGCTCCACCGGCTGCCTGCTCACCACATGCAGGCTACAGGATGGGCCCCACCAATGGCCTTGCCTCGTGGGACGGTCGTCGCGCGATAGTTTTTGTGGAATGGTTCTCGCGGGGTAGTTTTTGTGGGACGGTCCTCGCGGGGTGGTTTTTGTGGGACGGTCCTCGCGCGGTAGTTTTTGTGGGACGGTCCTCGCGGGGTAGTTTTTGTGGGACGGTCCTCGCGCGGTAGTTTTTGTGGGATGGTCCTCGCGGGGTAGTTTTTGTGGGACGGTCCTCGCGCGGTAGTTTTTGTGGGACGGTCCTCGCGCGGTAGTTTTTGTGGGACGGTCCTCGCGGGGTGGTTTTTGTGGGACGGTCGTCGCGGGGTAGTTTTTGTGGGATGGTCCTCGCGGGGTAGTTTTTGTGGGACGGTCCTCGCGCGGTAGTTTTTGTGGGACGGTCCTCGCGGGGTAGTTTTTGTGGGACGGTCCTCGCGGGGTAGTTTTTGTGGGACGGTCCTCGTGGGTTAGTTTTTGTGGGACGGTCCTCGCGGGGTAGTTTTTGTGGGACGGTCCTCGCGCGGTAGTTTTTGTGGGATGGTCCTCGCGGGGTAGTTTTTGTGGGACGGTCCTCGCGCGGTAGTTTTTGTGGGACGGTCCTCGCGCGGTAGTTTTTGTGGGACGGTCCTCGCGGGGTAGTTTTTGTGGGACGGTCCTCGCGAGGTAGTTTTTGTGGGACAGTCCTCGCGGGGTTGTTTTGGTGGGACGGTCCTCGCGGGGTGGTTTTTGTGGGACGGTCCTCGTGGGGTAGTTTTTGTGGGATGGTCCTCGCGGGGTAGTTTTTGTGGGATGGTCCTCGCGGGGTAGTTTTTGTGGGACGGTCCTCGCGGGGTAGTTTTTGTGGGACGGTCCTCGCGCGGTAGTTTTTGTGGGACGGTCCTCGCGGGGTAGTTTTTGTGGGACGGTCCTCGTGGGTTAGTTTTAGGGGACGGTCCTCGCGGGGTAGTTTTTGTGGGACGGTCCTCGCGGGGTAGTTTTTGTGGGATGGTCCTCGCGGGGTAGTTTTTGTGGGACGGTCCTCGTGGGTTAGTTTTAGGGGACGGTCCTCGCGGGGTAGTTTTTGTGGGACGGTCCTCGCGGGGTGGTTTTTGTGGGACGGTCCTCGCGGGGTGGTTTTTGTGGGACGGTCCTCGTGGGTTAGTTTTAGGGGACGGTCCTCGCGGGGTAGTTTTTGTGGGACGGTCCTCGCGGGGTAGTTTTTGTGGGACGGTCCTCGTGGGTAAGTTTTAGGGGACGGTCCTCGCGGGGTAGTTTTTGTGGGACGGTCCTCGCGGGGTGGTTTTTGTGGGACGGTCCTCGCGGGGTAGTTTTTGTGGGACGGTCCTCGCGGGGTAGTTTTAGGGGACGGTCCTCGCGGGGTGGTTTTTGTGGGACGGTCCTCGTGGGGTAGTTTTTGTGGGACGGTCCTCGCGGGGTGGTTTTTGTGGGATGGTCCTCGCGGGGTAGTTTTTGTGGGACGGTCCTCGCGGGGTAGTTTTTGTGGGACGGTCCTCGTGGGTAAGTTTTAGGGGACGGTCCTCGCGGGGTAGTTTTTGTGGGACGGTCCTCGCGGGGTGGTTTTTGTGGGACGGTCCTCGCGGGGTAGTTTTTGTGGGACGGTCCTCGCGGGGTAGTTTTAGGGGACGGTCCTCGCGGGGTGGTTTTTGTGGGACGGTCCTCGTGGGGTAGTTTTTGTGGGACGGTCCTCGCGGGGTGGTTTTTGTGGGACGGTTCTCGCGCGGTAGTTTTGGTGGGACGGACCTCGCGGGGTAGTTTTTGTGGGACGGTTCTCGCGCGGTAGTTTTGGTGGGACGGACCTCGCGGGGTAGTTTTTGTGGGACGGTCCTCGCGGGGTGGTTTTTGTGGGACGGTCCTCGTGGGTTAGTTTTAGGGGACGGTCCTCGCGGGGTAGTTTTTGTGGGACGGTCCTCGCGGGGTAGTTTTTGTGGGACGGTCCTCGCGGGGTAGTTTTTGTGGGACGGTCCTCGCGGGGTAGTTTTTGTGGGACGGTTCTCGCGGGGTAGTTTTTGTGGGATGGTCCTCGCGCGGTAGTTTTTGTGGGATGGACCTCGCGGGGTAGTTTTTGTGGGACGGTCCTCGCGGGGTAGTTTTTGTGGGACGGTCCTCGCGGGGTAGTTTTTGTGGGACGGTCCTCGCGCGGTAGTTTTTGTGGGACGGTCCTCGTGGGTTAGTTTTAGGGGACGGTCCTCGCGGGGTAGTTTTTGTGGGACGGTCGTCGCGGGGTAGTTTTTGTGGGACGGTTCTCGCGGGGTAGTTTTTGTGGGACGGTCCTCGCACATAGTCCCCTGGTTGCTCGCAGGCTCATGGGGACCAATGCGGTCGCGATGCCCCGTTTGGGTGCTTCACTTCGGGTGTCTTGTGTGGCTTGTCTTATGCAGGTGTAAGTTGTTGGGTGTGTGGAGGCCTGGCGGCGTGAGACGCCAGCATATGATTTCCTTGACCGCTTGATCCGCCCCTTGTACGTTCGTCATGGGAATCTGCGTCACCGTGCTGGACTGGTTGGCACTGGGATACGCCGCTGGAGCATTTATGATGACCGTGCCCGCCCTGCCTCCTGTGGGGTCTATGGCACCCGCACGGCTCGGCACCTGCACGGCTCGGCCTGCCATCGCAAAACCACTGCACACACAATCCTGCTGGAGTGGGATGGGATGGGATGGGATGGGATGGGATGGGATGGGATGGGATGGGATGGGATGGGATGGGATGGGATGGGATGGGATGGGATGGGATGGGATGGGATGGGATGGGATGGGATGGGATGGGATGGGATGGGATGGGATGGGATGGGATGGGATGGGATGGGATGGGATGGGATGGGATGGGATGGGATGGGATGGGATGGGATGGGATGGGATGGGATGGGATGGGATGGGATGGGATGGGCGTGGGATGGGGATGGGATGGGATGGGATGGGCGTGGGATGGGGATGGGGATGGGATGGGCTGGGGATGACTTGTCGTTTGCATTTGCAGGTACACGTCCTCCTCTGGCGAGCGTCGCATCCGCGTGCACACGGTGGCGGTGCCCATCTGCAATGACTTGGGAGACCTCTACCGAGCAGCCGACGTGGGCGCCGCCATCGCATGCATGAGCCGCCTCGGTGGGTGCCACGCCCCGTGCTCCCGGACCAAATGCACGGGGTGCCACTTGTTTAGGTGGCCTGGTGCCCATTGCCTTGCCTGAGTCGCCCCGATTTCCGATTACCGTATTGATGTGTTGTCTGAAAGCCACTGCCCTGCCTTGGCAGTACCACTTGTGATTGCCATATGGGTCCCAACACGCCTGGCTTCACTTGCCAGTATCGGTCCCAACATGTCTGACTCATTGCTGACCATCCCCAACACGCATTATTTGCCCCTCATCCTGCCCACAATGGTCAGCATTGGGTTCACGGCTTCCTCCAGCCCGCCCACATGTCGTAAAAGTTCTCTTGACTCGACATTAATACATACCTCAGGAGGGGGGACATCCCCCCCTAAAATCGTACATGAGCGTACTCCCTGGTTTGGCCTACCGCGCCGCCCGGCGCCAGCCAAAGTGAAAAATGGCTGAGTGCGCTCTGTCAGCCAAAAGGCTGCGCCGGATCGAAAACGGCAACTTTGGGAGTGTGCTACGTGCTACGTGGCTTGTACGACACGTGGCACTTTGTGTAGCACCTCTTAGTAGAAGCTCTTAGTAGAAGCTCTTAGTAAGCGATAGTATTAGCATAGTCTCCAAGTAGAAGCAGTTTAATGATGATTAAACATTTTGTACTGCAGTGCTCCGGCTTCAGGCTGGTTGTTGGTGCAACGGTGGTCTGCAAGTCAAGAATGACGTCAAGCCGGCGTAAATTCGATGCCTATTGCCTGACGCCAGGTCCGGTGTCAGAATCAAAAACAACAACCTGACTCCTGCCTGAAAGTTGATACGTCTTCCTAGAATCAACCAATACTTGGTAAGTTCTCAGCGTAAGTTGTAAGTACAGCAGGGCCAAAGCGGACTCCTGCACTTAAAAATCAAACGCCTGACCGAGCTAGCGGGATCACCAGAGCGCACTCCTTTCCTAAAACCAGGCGCCGGACTGGCGGGAGGAGTTAGCTCCTCAAAATTTTTATTCGCGCCGCCCTAAAAATTTCGACAGGAGTACACTCCGTCGCAAAAATTCTGCCGCCGGACACATTTGGAGTTAGCTCCACGTCCGGAGGTGCCGCGCCGGACACACGACTGAGTGTGCTGTTTTGGCTGGATGTCCCCCCTCCTCATACCTCTCTTGACTCAACATTAATACATACCTGACTCGTTCCCACTCGTACCTGCAGGAGTCGAGAAAGCGATGATTGCCTTATCCGTCCTATAACTGAACATGCCTGACCTGTTCCTCCTCTCCATGCTTGCAGATGTTGAGAAGACGATGATTGCCTTATGCTTCGTATAATTATACATGCTTGACTCGTTCCCCCTCACCATGCCCCCAGGCGTCGAGAAGGCCATGACGGGCAAGCTCGAGGAGGCGCGCTCCGCGATCACGTCCATGTGCGGGGGCGTCCTGCGCGAGTATCGCCTGCTCTACGCGGCGCAGTTCCGCGGCACTGGCTCCCTCGTGCTGCCCGACGCGCTGCGCCTGCTGCCCCTTTACGCGCTGGGCCTGGTCAAGAGTGAGGCGTTCCGAGGCGGTGGCCGCGAGGTGTCGACCGACGACCGCAGCGCCGCGCTGGCAGAGGTCACCAACATGAGTGTGGAGCAGCTGCTGGACTATGCCTACCCGGCCATGTACTCACTGCATGATATGCCGCAGCAGGTGAGTGCTGAGAACGCACATGCAGCGTGCTTGCGGCATGGTAAAGGATGGGTGCACCATCAATCTGTGTTTGCTAAAAGGGGGTTGGATTGGGAAAATGTGGCCATGCCGCGGTACAGCATGTCGCGTAATGCAGCGGGTGGCGAAGGGGGGCGTGTGAAGGGCATGTCCGTGTGTGGCCATGATGGCCATGTGTGGGGTTGTGTCCGCGTCGCCTCCTTGTGTGTGGTAGGATTGCCAGCAGCTGCATGCCCAGTTAGCTCCCCTTTTGATTGACATGCTCAAGATCACATGCTCAAGATAGACATGCATGCTCAAGATCACCTCCTGCATATGGCTGGCTTGCGAGTCTTGTATGAAACAGTTTCCTTCGTGCTCCCCCTCGAGAGAGTTTCCTCCATGTTTTTTCCCCCCATACTTTTGCTCACAAGGTATCTGGCAAGAGTGCCCAGCCTCCCAGGTAATTTTATCGGGGCAAGAATGCTGGCAATGCGGGTGGGCCAAGGGTCGGTGGTATTTAAAGTCCAGATGGGTTCACCGATGGAAGTTTGCATTTGTTTGTTGGTTCCATGTCGGGTCCTTCACGTTGCTGATGGGAAGCAATCTTTAGGCACTCTGTTTCCTGACTTTTGCAAAGCATCGTCATCCTGAGACACATCTGGCAAAGTCATAATCCGCTTTCTTTTTGGCATATACAAGCTCGACGATTAAGAGTGTCAGTGCACAGAAGACAAGGGCACGTCTGTGCACGGATGTGTTTGGTGTCCTCCCACTCTTTTGTTGTGTTCCATGGAGCTCAGATGGCCCTCGTCCCTTCTTCCCTCCCTTGTTCCCCGCTAAACGCTCCGCATCGCTGCCCTCAGTGCGGCACCATGGGCGAGCACGGCGAGCTTCTTATGCCGGCGCGCGTGCCGCTGGTCGCTGAGCGCATGGACATGCGAGGCATGTACCTCATCCACAACGGGCTGACCATGCTGCTCTGGGTTGGCAAGATGGCGTCCCCCGAGATGGTCGTGTCCCTGCTGGGGCCTGAGCTCGCGGCCATGCGTGGCGGCGTGGATGCCACCATGGCAGGCGCCCAGGTGCCGGAGCTCCCCAACGAGCTGTCGCATGCGCTCCACCGCGTGATCGCCCGCCTGAGGGCCGGCCGGCCCATTTACATGACCCTGCGTGTCGTGCGCCAGGGTGAGGCGTCGGAGGTGCGCTTCATGGACATGCTGGTGGAGGACCGCGGTGTCGGCGGCAGCAGCTACGCCGACTTCTTGTGCACGCTGCATCGACAGGTGCAGGCCAAGGCCTGAGCGAAGCCGCTGGCCGGCAGCATGCCAAGTGGCTGTGGAAAGCGGCGGGCATCTTGAGCGCCCACAAGTATTCATGGTTGTGGTTTGCCCTGGGGCATGATCTGCGCAGTTCCTGGTAGCAGTGCTGCCTTGCAGAGTCATGCAACCGGTTGCCATCCTCACAAAAGGCTTGTGCATGAAGGGCTTGCTCAATTGGATCCCACACTGGTGTGGCATAGCTGGGCAGGCATGAGAAAATTTGACTAATCTTCCAATAAAATTTTTTCCAGTGCATGTGAAGCTACAGTCAAACCGATCGCGGTGGGCACTTGGAATCCTTGATCGAGCTCATGAGATCGATCGAAAGTTATATAGATATACTAGTAGTATACGCTTGGCTGATTTCGATAGTACCGGCTACGCCCCCTTCGAATAAAGAAGGATCCAGCCGTGTTCAGCCCGTCTCACGTTTCGAGACTGAACAGGTCTCGAGTGGACACGTGTGTAGTACTCCTACACACAGATCTCGAGTGATTTATCTAGTACCAAATCCGAAAGGCTTGCATCACTCCCCGGAAAGGAGAACTTTTGCGGATGACTGTAGGTGTAAGTTGGCGATGCCATGGTAACCGGAGACGTCCGTCCTGTAGTCAGCGAAAGTTGGTGCGAGAGGTCCCCAGTTCGATTCCGGTCGGATTCATTTGCAGATCGCGTTTTTCCGCGTTTTCCGCGGCCCGGCACTGAACGCAAATGGTTTTCACCTTTGCGGAGTGCCTGATCAGAAAATACTAGTACACAAATTACGTAATTTATATCAAGGAGACAATGTATAACCTCTTGTCCCTGCAGGGCGGCCCTAAGTAAGTAAGTGAGTACTAGTGCGTGTCATGCGCGCAAAGGCATGCCACGGAGTACTATGCTAATCTCATTAGAAAAATAATTACACAAAAGTTTAAACAAATAGGGCAAATAGTTGCATCACTCCCCGGAAAGGAGAACTTTTGCGGATGACTGTAGGTGTCAGTTGGCGATGCCTTAGGATCGATCCGGAGACGTTCGTCCTATAGTCAGCAACATTGGTGCGAGAGGTCCCCAGTTCGATTCCGGCCTGGATTTATTTGCAGATCGCGTTTTCCGCGGACCGGCACTGAACGCAAATGGTTTTCACCTTTGCGGCGTGCCAAATCAGAAAATAGGGCGGCCCTGTGGTAGCTGCGGGCAGGCCTTGGACCCCACTGGGACCCACTACCTGTCATTCGATCATGGGTGGCAGCCAACAGAATCAGAATTGCAGAATTGGTACTTATACTTGCACACGGTCCTCCTGACGGTGGTGCTTACATGGTCCGGTCCGTTTTCCCCCAAGCGAACATCCGGTCTTAGGATGCGGATGGCGCGGCTTTCTACTCCCCCAACCACCGATCGACCTGACATCGTGGTTCTGGACTTTGTGGAGGCGGCCGGCCGCACTTGCTCATTGACATACTACGTTTCTGTGGCTCGTCCCTTGGCTCTTAGCCATGTGGTTGGGCATGCAAACCAGGCGGCGGGCTTCACGGCGGATCGGGCTGAGCGGGCCAAGCTCACGGCCTATGGCGACGTCGAGCACCACTGTGTGGTGCCCTTTGTTTTGAAGGAGTTCGGGGCCATGGGGACCCTGATCGACCCGGCCGGCTCCGGGAGTGCTGTCGGCTGGCTCCGGGAGGACCGCCTGCACCTGGAGTGCCAGCGGGCCCCTTGGTCGGCGCGGACCTGGACGGTCGTACTAGCTGGCGCCAACGCCTTTCGGTTGCGCTTAGGTACCCGGACTATGGCTGACATCTTGCTCCGCCGCCGGCACGCGGGCTGACTTTGCGGCGCAGCACGGTTATTAGGCTGATTTACTTCATTCCGCGGTGTGGATATTGAGTGTCTCATGCCGGCTGTAGTTATTTTGTCGTGGTATCTCTGGTTAGCGTTGGCATTGTTTATTGTTCATTGGGTGCCTTCACTCTCAGTGATGCCGACTGGAACGCCGAGGACGTCCAACCCACGGAGACGTTCGTTCCAGCTCAGGAGCTGTGGTGGAAAAACCGAACAATCACCCTGGGGCGAGCACACCCCGCCTTTGGCGAGCCAGGGTCAGCTCGAGGTTGATGTCAGCTAGCCACGGCCCTATAGCTGCAGGGCCCGGAAGGGCGGCGTTGGTTTCCAGCACTTTGCCCATGAGGTAGATGTCGTCGAGGTATGCCAGTGTACGGCATCAGTTAACCGCCCGGGGTGAGCGGCCGCATGCCGGACCGCGCCGGAGGCAAACCTTCGAGGGGGGCGGCAAAGTACAGGGGCCCCAGGGGGTCGCCTTGCTGGGTGCCAGACCTTGACGGCAATTAGTCGGCGCGCGTGCTGTCCTCCATATAAATTAGTGGAGTGCTGCCGGCTCCGGGAGGCCGGACCATGCACCTCTCAGTGAGTGGACCTGGAGGGCCAGCGGGCCCCTTGGTCAGTGCGGACCTGGACATCGTATTGGCCCAACGCCTTTCTTTCGGTAGCGATTACCCAGGCTATGGCTGACATCTTGCTCCGCCGCACACGAGCTGGCTTTGCGGCGCAGCACGGTTGTTAGGCTGTTTTACTTCATTCCGTGGTGTGGATCGAGTGTCCCACTGCCGGCTGTATCATGTTTTGTCGTGGTATCCAATTGCTAGCGTTTGCTTTGTTTATTTTTACGTGGGTGTCTTTACTCTGATGTATAAGTAATTATTTAGTAGTATTGTAATTTATATTGTAAACCAGTTGAACCAGCTAGCTGGCTGTAGCGCCGCGACACAACGGTCCAAGCATACGTACAGGTACGTCCTCCAAGTGCTTCACAATGTACCGGCCGCCGCAAACATGCATGTGCGGGATGCAGCTAGGCTGTTGAAGGCGTTGTGGCAGACGACCTTGACGGACAACCGCGTGGGTGGGGTCACTGCATGGGTCTCAAGATATATGCCTGCACGGCCGGAATGGATGATGACATCGGCCCGGATTAAATGGTCGCCACCCCCAGCCGTGGGCGGCCACACGGAGCCGTCTCCGGCCCACCGCGAGGCCGGGGGGGGGTAGAAAAATTCAAGCCGAGCTCGGGCCGGCTTTTTGGCGGCAAATCACTTTGCCCATGCGCACCAGCTTGCAGAGCACAGGTCTCGCTGCATGCGATCGCCTTGCCCACGTGCGGGGGATGGCAACTGGTATACAGTGACCCTTGAGTATGAACCAGGATTGGCGCGCGCCCGCAAGCCGGCACAACGGTCCGAGCCCCGCCAAAATGTAGCCTCGTAAGAAGGACCCGAAAAGTGGCGCGAAATGCGATTTTTGGTGTGTGCGTGCACGACGGTTCGACCGAATTTCCACCGACAGGCATGGCGGCCTGGCAGGCTACCGTGAGCGAATAAAAATGCAGTATAGAGGCTGGAAATTTTAGTGTATGCTCCTACGGTCATATATTACTTGCCATTATTTTTTTTCGCCTCTAATTCTGCGGAATCCTTCGGCATTTTGGCGTCATTCACAGGTGGGTGCCTGTTTTGTCGCCGATTTTCTCTCGACCCCATCAACCTGCAGCAAAAAATTTTCCCGATGAAAGTGGCCCCGACCTCTGGTTTTTAACCCTAATCGACGCATTTTTTAGTTTTAAAGGCCTTGACCGAAGCACTTTTTTCATTACCGCTTCAGTTTGCTTTAAATTAGCTGCCGCGATTTTTTATCCCACTTCAAGGCTGCGCCAGGCGTCGCAGACCCCTAATTCGTTTTTAACTGCTTATGTGCCCAATATCGTGTCTTTTGCAGGCGTTCTTGCCGTCAAAGACGCCATGGCGTCAGGGGCTAAAACGGACCTCCGCACATGCGTTAACTGCGGCGAGCATGTCAATGCATGCCGCCAGCAATTTTTGCTGCCGCGTCTGTGACACGGACATGCGATGCAAGACCGTTGTCGACGTGACGGAGTGGTATGTGCACATTCAGGGGCGAATTTATTCGCTGTTGAAACCTCGGCCGGTTGCAGACAAGTATTTCACCATTTCCCCTTTCCCTGAGTCTCTCTTTTCCGTCATGTTTTCAACTTACGGAAAGCGCGTCAGCATCAGTGAGCGACAGTATGATGGCGAGCCGTTTGCTCGCATCAGGGCTGTGCGGCTTATTCTAGAGACAAGCGATATCAAGCAGATTTTGCACCCGGACGTGAGGGAGGGGCCGTGCTGGGGTGGGAATAAGCTGCTGTCGGCTGGCAGCCTTGCTGCAGTCATGCCGCCAATGAAGCTGATTTGGACGCAGACAGGGCAAGGGGTTACGAAGCTTTTGCTTCGTTTTAGTTGGTGCGTCCTCAACAACGTGGGCATTGTGCTCATGGCAAGGGATCATGACATGGCTGACCTAAGTTGTGGCCAACAAGGTGGGTGGCAGGGAAAACCCCATTGCCATGGGTGCATTCCTTCGGCGCCTGACTGCTGCACGTGCTCTCAGTGGAGGTCAACAAACCCACTGCATACGTACCCACCATCCCACCTGCGCTCGTGCAATCTGCCCTTAAGCATTTCAAGGACATCCCTGTGCATGAGAACTATTGCCGGTTTGTTGAGCTCTAGGCAGCCATTCCGTGAGAGCGGTGAGAGCAGCAACCGCCAGGCTAGGCCAGCCACCCGTGCTGCCACACAGGCGGCAAACACTCATGCACAACAAGCTGCCACCCGTGCTGCCACACAGGCGGCAAACACTAATGCACAACAAGCTGCCCCCCCTGCCAACACTCAAGCTGTATACGCCACCCATGATGACACCCTGACTGATGAGCAGAGGGCGTCATTGACACCCTCGAATTCAGGCAGTTCAGGCTGAGCTTGCTTGCCAAGGGCAAGGGCAAATGGGCCAATGACTACGCGTGGTGTCGCCAGCGCCATGCATGCAGCGAAACAACCCAAGCCTCCCTTCTCGATAGGTATGTGTGATTTGCTTTCTCACTGCTATACTACTGTGCAATGCCTGTGTCCTTGTGCCTATGATGCGCATGCCCGCGTATGTGTGCAGAATGCGGGCAACCTAAGCACCGGGCCCATGGCCAACCTCCACAGTGTCAGGGGTGCGGGGGGGTTGTTTGTGAAAAAGACAACACCGCTACTCACATGCTCAGCACCCCCCACTCCTAATGCCACTCACAAGGAGGCAGAGCCACGCGCCGTCACTAAGCTGCAAGCTAGAATTGCTGTCCTCACCAAAGAGAGGGATGAGGCAAGAGCTCAAGCTGACAGACTAGCTGAGGAAGTGCAATTAACCCCTAAATGGTCTGGCTGCCGATTTTCCGCCTAAAACTGAGTTACAGCCGACACGTCGGCCCCTTCTCGGGGGACCAAATGCCGCGAAAACTATTGAGAATTAGGAAACGTTTAGCTGAGAAGATCGAAAGTTTATAATTTTCCTCACAGCATGGTACTAGGGTTTGCATACTTCTGACAAAGTTATAGAGGTGTTCTGGCCGGTCAAAGTACAAGGGGTCAGGGTACTTTTTCACGTACAACGTGCATTCCGGAAAACGACGACCTGGCCATGGCGGCTTGCGCCCACGCATGGCATTTACGTTTTCGATCGAATTTTCTGACCAAACTCAGGAAATTGATTTTATACGTCCTAAAGATGATACAGGCCAATTTTTGGTTCGCGGGAATGCCATTTGATAGGTGTCGGCAGCGTTCTTGCTGGAAAAAACTGCGATCAGGCCGGACGATAGAAACGTTGACAGCAATACCTTTCCGGCGTATTTTAAAGGATATATTAGTTTCTTTGTACTTTTTATGATACATAGTAGTCGTAAACGTGCAAGGGTGGCCAGAAATCGCCCAATCCAGCGACCATGCTGCACAACTTTGGTGTGCCGAAATGCGCCATTTTGCGGCCACCGCCTGGGCCAAGGTAACGCCATCCATGCCTGGTAAAGCTTAAGCATCGTTTTCCTATCGATGTTTGACGTTTATATATACGTTCTAGCTTGTGTAGCACATTCTTTTTGCATTATTCATGCTCTTTCTTGACCCTGGCCTGGCCCCTTTCTAAAACACCCTTCTTAGATGCTTCCCTCAATCAGTTGACCTGCCACAGGGTGATGGGGATAAGTTTTAGAGGCTGTATGGGTTTGAATACCTCCATATATGTTTGTTATACATTTCCCACACACATATTGCATGAGTGTGAGGCAGTTGGCTGGTCTCTGTGGCATCATCAAGCATGTAACCGGTGAGTAGAAGCTTCCCATTGTCAGCATGTGCCACCAGGTGTGCTGGCCATCACCTGGCAAGCTATAGCAGCTTAGGCCTAGTTTATCCTTGCTAGGGCAACCTGAAATAGGCTTAAAATCACTAGTTTGTTGGTGGCTGCCTCCTAGAATGCATGCCTTGCGTAGGGTATCCGTACCACGTTACCTACGTGCATGGACAAGGTGGCACCTGCACATAGGTGCCATGTAAGGGCAGTGTGATGATGCAGTTATGTTTCCCCATCATTGTGGAAGGGAAATGTATTGTGTGGCATGGTTGGGGGCCATATTAGTAGGTATTAGTAGGTACTATGCCCACTCCTACCCCCTTGGTTGCTTTTTACCAACGGTACCCCTATGGGCTGTACTGGGTGTAACTGCTGGTATACCCACCCAAATGATGACCCCAATGGCTCAAACTGTTCAGCAACTAATTGTTTATCATCCCTGAAGTGGTAGGTGCCTACTAGCTCTTACAACATAATTCAAAATGCACATTCTACCAAAAATGAAAACGCTCGTCTTGACCCCCCTGACTTTGACGGCAGTTATACATGGCCTACCCTGCATATATGTAAGGTTGTGATATACCAACCCGAAGGGCAACTCATGGACATGCTTGGCCCCCAAGGACAGCCATTGGATATGGGTGGGTTGGATGGCATCTGGTTTGCAAAATTGTGAAGTTACAGCCGATGCATCGGCAGTATTTCTGCCCATTTAGGGGTTAAGGTTGCAGCAACTTGTGGTGCATGCAGTCAAGGACTCGGGCATGGTGCAGAGTGGCACCACGTACAAGGGCATCCTTAATGCTGGCAAGGGCAATCGCAAGAGTATGGAGGCCACTGTGCCCAAGAGGGCTAAGAAGAGGGGTGTTGGCTTTGCAGAAACTGCTGACAAGACACCTGGTAGGCAGGCCATGCAGGCGATTTGTGGAGGATGTGCAAAGGTTCTTGGATGCAAGGTATGATGGCGGCCAAGTGCAGGTGGATGCCTTGGTAGCGTATCTCGAGGCAAACCCCGAGGTAGCCAAAGCTGTGATTGAGCAGTTGGGCTATGCTGCCACGCTAGTCTAGCTGAGGAGATGAAGGCCCGCATGGAAGCTGCGTGGGAGCCCGAGTTGCTGCTGTGCCTCATCAAGAGGTTCAGACTGAGTAGGAGAAATGTTCACCTGCTTAGGATGGCCCTCAGCCACACCTGCAGGATGAGGATAGGGGGGAGTGGGTACCACGGGAACTTGTTGAAGGCATGGTGGCCTTCCCCACTTGGCCCACCTATTACAGGTTGAAGGCCTTAGAAGATGAGATGGCTAAAGCTGCGGGGGTGGAGCAGAGTGAAGATGGTACCTTTGTTAGTGCCAGCCTAGAGGTGGGAGTCATTGAGCGGCCATCATGCACATAGAGAAGGTGTGCGAAGTGCAGCTGGGCCTGGCGGGTGGGTTTGATATTCCGAGATCCAGCCGGTAGATGGAGCCCACCTCACCCGTGGTACCAGTCAAGCCACCATTGTTGCCAACATCACACCGAGCGATCCGCAGTTGAAGCTCAAGGTGAAGGCCCAGTCACCGTTTGGTTTGTGCGCAGTGGCTGTGTACAAGGGCTGTGATAGCAAGCACGATGTGTTGCAGGGTGCCTTCACGCGTGTGTTAGGGGAGTTGGACACAATCAACAAGAACCATGGCATTTTTCGGCCAGGACTCGATCTGCTAGGTTGGTGCCGTTGACAAGGGTGGTGGGGGGGGGAGACAAGCATTATGTCAACGCTGAAAGGGGGCAGAGCACATGCGCGCACACCTTCCCATGCAACAAATGCCTCTGCCCCAAGGCCAAGTTCGGCTATACCTGGAAGAGTCCAAGGCCTATCCCCTGCGCACAACCGCCCTATCATGCCAGCTGGCCCATGTCTGGGATGTGAAAAAGCAAGGCCCCTTTAATTAAGTGCAAGGGATGCAACGTCACGTTCACCACGCAGGCCCAACTTAATTGCCAACACAAGGCCCAGCCCTACCAAGGCTGCTGCACATGCCCTAGATCACTATGGCCAGCGGTGGGGTTGCACCCCCATTCTTCCCATCGAGCATGATGACCACCCTGATTGCATCCTCCACGTACCAGGCTCCTGCTCAACGTCGTGTGCTCCCTGGTTGACCACACCCTCCTGGCAAACTTGCTGAAAAGCCAGCAGGAGGAGGAGATGCTCAAAACGCTGCACGAGGAGTGTGGGGTGTACATCAAGGCCAAGCATGTGAAGGCTACCTCCAAGAGTGGCAATGCCAGAGCCCCTGAGAAGCCCACCATCATAGGCAGGGAGGCACTCTCTTTGCTAGAGAAATTCGATGTATGCGTGGACAAGTTGGGGGAGGGTCTCCCACCTGGGAAGGGTGAGGCCATTTCACTTAAGTAGTTAAGCCTGGGAGTCTACGCGAAGCCTGTGGGTCACCCTCTCTGATCCGGATTTCAAGGATGATGGCCCCGGGGGAGCCAACCGGGCACACAAGGCTAGTGAGGTGCAGGAGCAGGCAGAACTTTTCTTCAGCGCCTTCTTGCACATTGCCACACCTGAGGCTGTCACAACGTACATGCACGACCTTGTTTGCCACATCCCCTCCCAGGTCCTCAAAATTGGGGACCTGCGCCTCTACTCTCAGGAGGGGCTGGAACACATGCACCACATGCGCAAGGAGGACACCAAGCGCTGCACCAACCACCGTTCAAGCTGGGCCGTGATGCCAAGGGCAAGGGTATGGGGGTGTCCATGTTGACGCAGGGCATGAAGGCTGACAAAGTCAGGCAGAAATCGTGCAGGGAGGTGCCACTACCTCTTAGCGATACCGAGATGAGGGCGCGCAAACGCATCAATGCCATGCCGCCTGTTGAGTAATTTGCAGCTACAATGTTGGCATGCTGCATGGGTGTACGTGTAAAATGACCTTTCTAGCCCATGCGACAGCTGCCAATATTATTTTCAGCAAGCTCCTCCGTGAGATCGATTGCGTGAGCATCCACATGGCCACATGTGCATATTGTCAGCTGTGCCCAGCCAGTGTTTATATCGATGAACTTTTGTGTGTGGCTCCTGGAGGTTGTGTTTTATCACTTGTGAATGGTTTTCATGTTTTAATGAGTAATCTAATTTGGAGCTGACCATGTATTCCACAATGGCAGTTTCGCATCCATGGGTATAGTAAGCATTTGCAGTGGAAACTGGCAGGTATGGCGTTGATAACTCTACCAAATAGAATATGATGGGCCTGAGTTTTTGTGGAATGTCTAAAATAATGATGGCAAAGGTGCATGCAAGTTTCCAGCCTCAACAGAGCACATCTTGTATGGAAACTGCAATGAAATGTGTTGAAAATTGCGAAATAGGTGCATTTTTGGTAACATTTGTGAGCAAACTGACATCAAATAAACCATGATGGGCCTGAATTTTTGTGGAATGTCTAAAATAATAATGGCAAAGGTGCATGCAAGTTTCCAGCCTCAACTGAGCACATCTTGTATGGAAGCTGCCATGAAATGTGATGAAAAATACGAAAAACGTGCATTTTTTGTAACATTTGTGAGCAAACTGACATCAAATACCATATGATGGACCTGAACTTTTGTGGGATGTCTAGAATAATGATGTTTAAGATGTCTGCAAGTTTCCAGCCTCAACGGAGCACATCTTGTATGGAAACTGCCATGAAATGTGATGAAAAATACGAAAAACGCACATTTTTGCTAGCATTTGGTGGCATTTTGTCACCAAATGCGGTTAATTGGATGACCATCAGATCTTGTGTACAGTAATTAGTCATGAGTATCAACTTACTTGCAAACAGCCAGGTCAAGAACTCTTCATTTGCATATTAGAATGTATTTGTTTATATTAAAATCCTGAAAAATGCTAAAAATAGACATGCCAAAAATAGGTCAGCTGAGGTCCGGTAGGTCCAGAAAGTTGCAATCCTTCTACTAGTGTCCTGAAGATGCTACCTACCAAGATCTAGCATGTTTCGACTACAACTGCATCGTGCAGGAGTAATAAGGCTACTTTTTGGCACTTTCAGACCGTTGTCTCGCGCGCAGCGCTCAGGGGGGGACGTGACCTGGGCACCGCGGCCGCCAGCTCGGCGAGGGTGTCAAAGAGAAGGTCCTCACCTCCGCGTGCCCCACCCGGCACCGGGCCTCCAAGTGCTCGTATAGCGCCAGCCCGATGGCCCCGTACGTGGAGGCGGAAGCCCGCGGTAGTTCACGTAGCACCTCCAACCAAGAGAGTGCTCAGTCATGGTCCAGCCTAGTAGTAGGCTCCAGCAGTAGGGGCGCCGGCAGGGGGGCGGTCAGGCGCACAGGGATCGCTGAAACCCAGCCAGGCTCCGCGGCCCACGGGGTAGCTCAGAGCCTCTAGCGCTGCTACTAGGCCGGTAGCTATATATACTATAATAAAGATTCTAATACTGATTTGTGAATATGACATATATATCAGAAGATTTTTTATAATATTTATACATACAAGATCTTTGAGGCCGGCGTCGGCGAGGCGTTCCCTGACCTTCTTGCGTGGACAGCAGCCGGCTCAGTGCCGGCCTGCTACGGCGAACCCACTCAACAGTCTCTAGCTCCTCAGTTTCTCATCATGGAGGATGGGACGTTCGCCGCTCGAGGTCACCTCCCGCATGTACGGGGACCCCGGCAGCAAGGCGACCCCCTCAGCCCCTTTTACCTGTCAGCACCGCTGCACCAGGCTCTCCAAGGTGTCCACGCCATGCCCCGGCACCCGGATGTCGTCAGTTGCTCGCCTATTTATAATATGCCAGACTCGATATCCAATCGAAATCCAATCCTCGGCCCGGCCAACGCTGTACGTGGTTGCCGCCCTGGCTAGTGGCTGCGGCCCTTGAAGTGGCCATGGCCGGGCCATCCGACCTTCGGCTCACACTCCCCATTGATTAGTGTGCATGCAGGACTTCTTTTCGCCCCATGAGGGGGACTGGCAGCTCTGGCTCGAATGACCCCGGCCGGCGCGGCTGATCCCCGGGGGGGCCGGCATTGGTTGGTGCTGGCGCGTGGTAGTTCTTCTGCCTGAATGGGCGTCCCTGTGGGTGACGGCCTGTCCGGCCGACGTCGAAGACGAGAGCTCCGGGCCATGCACCGTCGGTGGAACAGCGCACGTCGCACCCATGTCCCGTCGAGACTTGGTGGGCGCGCCTCACTGAGAACCCCCAGACCAAAGGGCTCCTCCTCTGTTTTTTTGCCTGCACGTACCGCGGGTGGTAACTTCACTGCCGCTCCGTGGCGCTCTCCCCCTGGCACCACTTGATGCACGGCTTGCCGCGGCTGGAGGGCCACGACGAGCGAGCGCGTTCAGGCCGCCTTGCAGGTGCTCCTCCCCGCGGCCCTAACAGCTGCCATGCAGTTCACTCCATATGCGCTTGGCCACGGTCCCACCCCTCAGTGCCGGCCATGCACCCGGTCCCCTGCCGCATAATATGCCGGGCGGGTGTGGGCTCACGGCCCGCGTCGCTCGGCTTGCCCCCGCCGCCTTCCTTGGCTCAGTCTGACGTACTATTGCTCATGCAGGCCTGGGCGGAGATCCGCCGGTATTAACTTGGTCCCCAGGCTGCCAGCACCGTCAGCGCCAATGATCCCCGACTTGGTCACCCGGGCATCCCCCCGTTCCCGTTCGTGCACTGAGGCTGTGCAGAATTCTTACCATGGCCAGGCCTCTCGGGATCCAGCACTGAGGTCTGAGGCCTTAATTCGACCTCGTCTGCCCCCACCCAGCCGGGCTGTCCACCGTCGCCTGCCCCTGCATGGGCACGCCCGGCGTGTCCAAGTGCTGTTGTCAGTCCTAGTGTCTTCCCTGCCTGCAGTTCATGAAATTAAACAACAAGAGACCTTAGACACGGGTATACTATACTACACTGTGCTGACTGGACGGGATGGACCGTCTGCATGCGAGCTTGAATGATCAGGGCCGGGAAGCCGGGCTTGGCTTCACTCCGTTGGCGCTTGAGGGGCCGGAGTGTGCCGGGGTCGCCGGCCCGCCGCATTCCTGCGCCCCGCCTCCCCATGAAGGCATGAACCCTTTGTTCACTGTCACTGGTTCCGGCCCTTTTCGCCATCCCCTTCCGCCATCAGCTGTTCGCCCCGCAACCTCTCATCACGGCGCGGGGGCATCCTGCGCCGGCGGCCGGCAGAGCTGCGGGCTTGCTCTCGATACTACAGCTGCGGGTCGACGCACTGCATACATCACGTGCATGCATGGGTGGCCAGCAGAACCAGAACTGGTTGAATCCCCTATCTCTGGCCATACTGGCGGCGCTCTCCTCCGCCGGGGTGGCGGCCATGTGCCATGGTTCGGTCGCGGTCACTCCACCATCAAGTGTGAGGACGCGGATGGGGCCGCGCCCTCTACTCACCCAAGGCACCGCCCCGGGTGACAGTTACTGTGTTTGAACTACTACGTGCAGCTAGGGTTGCCACCTGCTCATCGATGTCTCCGGCGTGGTTCGGCCGCTCTCCGGTTGCCACATCCTCCGGCCGACCTGGCGGCTGTGGATGCCGGCACTGCTGCCGCTAGTGTGGCCGAGCGCTGACAAGTTTTTTGCCTCCTACAGCAATGTGGGGCCCCGGCCACTGACCGGGGCATCGATGCCCTTACATCCTTGAGGAGTTCGGGGCCATGATGCCGGCCCAACTGACGGCGGAGTGTTTTCACGAGTGCTGCCGCCTGCCAGCGGCGGAAAGACCGCCTTGTCCTCGAGGGTCACACTGTCCCGTGGTCTGCCCGGAAATGGTCCTCCTATTGGCTAGCGCTAGCAGCGCCTGTCCATCGCGCTCATGACTCACACGGCAGCTGATGTGTTATTCCTCCGCGTCCGGGCCGCGACTTAATTTGCCGCGACCCATGCGGCCGGTGCATGTAGGTCACTTCCCCGGCCTGGTGGGCCGGCAGAGTCCGGTGTTGCTGCGTGTGGTCGGTTTGGTACGTGTCGCGTAGTTCATAGTTGCATGTACCTTGTGCTGCCAGGCTTAAATTGATCGATTGCACACTGATGTGCCCGTGCCGGATTGACGGATTCTTAATATTGTCTCAATGTCTTGCATGTGGGTTCTTCTTAATTTGCGCGGGGTTTAACTTCATACTCTTGCATGCCATTGCCACCTCCGTAATTTATCATGCTCAATTGATGAATTCATATATAGACTATATAGAGAGCATTTTGTCATGCATGGTGATCTCTTGTTAGCGTTGGCTTTGGTTATGTTTGATTGAAAGCCTTCACTCAGATGTAAGTATTTATACTAGTGCATAAGATTCACTCGTGCATGACTATGACATCGTTTAGAAGGATGAATTACGTACATAGGTGCATGAGAGTGGCATGCAATTACATGAGGAAAACCCCAAAACAAGAACCCTAAAGAAAATAATAATAATAATAACAATCAGACTCGGGCATGCAAGGATCAAGCCAGCACAAGTCATACCATGCAGGGAGGCTGCACTTTAACGATATGTGATAAAATATGTCTTTAAATTTTGCACGACTCAATTTTCAATAGATTTACCTCGATCATGTAAATCACATGCATTCACATCAGTTTTGCTACAAGTAATATACAACTGATAGGGAAGACACAGCTAACCCAACAGTGTGCTCTTCCACTTCAATTGGCTGCGGGCAACATTGATGCACTGCCGACAGAAAGAATGGAGGAATGAAAGAATGGTTGCTGCTACTAAGCGCGCATAAACTTGAAAACTGCTTCCATCCAGGGAAGCCTGGCTGGATTCCTTGTACCCCTATTAGGGATGCAAACAACGGTTCGAAAATACTGTCTGTCAAAGGACAGAGTTAAAGACACGCCACTGAGCGCTCCAGCCACCGTATCTAAAACTGCAGCTTTGTGACAATGGATGCTTCCAAGCCCGCCACCGCCCTGGTCTCCTTGGTGATCTTGATCGCCCCCCCTGACATGCCCGCCTCTGCGGGCGATGTGTCGGGCGTGTTCCCCGGCAATACCTTGAACGGCGAGCGGTTCTTGCGGCTGCGCTTCAGCGACGCATCCAGCAGCCCCTTGAGCGTCTTGGCGATCACGGGGAAGGTTGGCCGGCTTCGTGGCGGGCCCCAGCATTGCCGGATGAGGTCCGACAGCTGCGGCAGTTCGGGCAGCGCGGGGCTGCACTCGGTCGGGATGTCGAGCTTCTCGTCGCGCTGCGCGACTGCCGCCATGATCTCCCAGCTGCTCATGCCCTCCCAGGGTACCTGCGCACCATGGCGACATAGGAGCAGGAGAGGTGGATCTGGGGTCAGTCATAGGGGTGGGAAGGGACGCATCGTAAAGTGGGAAGGGACGAATAGCCGGAATGGAGACAGGCCGGGGCCATACTTTATTCTACCTATGTTGTATTTGTAGTGGACTGTGGATTGTAGACAGCATATTATACTACAACCATTGAAAGCGTATCTGAGCAAGGGAAGCATTTGCGTCACAGCCACCAACAGGTGCCACATTTGGGCATAATGGCAGGCATGTGTGCGATGGCTGCAATTCTTTGCAGCCCTCAAAGTGGCTGGGAGGAAATATGCACATGCTAGGTACCACAAACAGACGCGAACCACCAACGACCCATGTCGCTCCTGCGCGCACCTGTAGGGTGATGAGCTCCCACAGGATGACCCCAAACGAGAACACGTCGGCGCTCAGCTCGTAATTCTCGCCCCGCAACATCTCGGGCGCCATCCAGCGGGGGCTGTGCACATTGCTGGACGCCGGCACGTGGGTGACCGACGCCTCCATGAGGCGCGACAGGTTGAAGTCGGCCACCTTGACGCGCCAGTGCTTGTCCACCAGCAGGTTGGGGCTCTTCAGGTCGCGGTGGATGATGGGCGGCCGTGACGAGTGCAGGTAGTTCATGCCTGCGACATGGCACGTGCAGGGTAGGGCCGGTGGAGGCAGGGGAGGACACAAAAGCCAAGTGCACAGTCGCGGCGGTTAGAGGTTCCTCCACCCAGTTGGCAAGTGATGAGTATAAAAGGTCTTCCTCGTGTCAGAGCAGCTGCACGCGTGGTCTTATTTTCCACGTGCAAACAGTCACGATCTAGGTGTGGGCGCAGGGCAACCAGAGCGCGCCACTGCGTGTTTGCAGCGAGGGTGCCCGTGGGTTGCTACCCATCATGCATCTATTCCTTTCTTCCCTGTCACTAAAGTACAAGATCGCCAGGGACGCACACCCTCCTAGCCACCCCTGCTGGTTCAACCCACCGGACATCCATGACTCCTACCTGAGCTCCTTGCACCCTGCCTAGTACAGAGCAGGGAGGGTTGTGAACGAACATCGAGACAACGTGCGGACGGATAAAGACGGGCCAACATAAACATACAAAATGCGGTCGCCTTGCAAAGCCACACAGCTGGCTGGGCCATTCCCCACGCACCGATTGCCGCATCCAGTGCCATGCTGAGTCGGCGTGGCCAGTCCAGCTGGAGGGGCGACGGGCTGTCCCCCCCTACGGGCGCCGCGGGGCTGGGCGCGGCCACCTTCTGTAGGACGTCGTACAGGGACCCCCTGGGGCAGTACTCGGTGACGATGCACAGGTGCGGCGGGGTCACGCACGCCCCCATGAACATTACCACGTTCGGGTGGCGCATCATCTGCATCAGCGAGGCCTCTTTGTGAAAGGCCAGCATCGTCGCGTCGGCCGAGCTGAGAGAGCCGCCAGTGGTGGCGATCACCTGCACCGTTGTTCATTGGTTGTTCGATTGTTTGTTGTTTGTTTGGTTGTTTGGTTGTTTGGTGGGTGGGTGGGTGGGTGGGTGGGTGGGTGGGTGGGTGGGTGGGTGGGTGGGTGGGTGGGTGGGTTGTTTGGTTGGTGGGGGAAGATGTGTGGCGGTCATTCAATGGGGGAAGGGCGTGCTGAGAGGGGTATGGTGAGGGGGACAAGGTGAGAGGGATGAGGCAGTGGAAGGGACTGAGACGACGTGTGTGTCTTGTGGGGATAGGCCATGCCGGCAGCAGGGGCAAAAGAGGATGAGGTGCAGCCGCTGGTGGAAAGTGGGCAGTACTATATAATATTGCCCTCATTCCAGCATCGCTCCCCACCATTTGCTTGTGTCGTTACCCGCCTTATTCCGCCCCGCAATAACCACCGTATTTCGATTCACTGTCACACCCCCTTGCTGTTACTCGCCAGTGAACCCATAACACATGGCCTCACCTTCTTCACCGCCACCTCGGTGCACCGCCAGTGGGCGAGAAACACGTCGCCGTACGAGCCCCCCCCAATTGGTCGCACCATCTTGATCTCACGAACGTCAATCTCCCACGGGAGCAGGCACGACCCACGCGACGCAGGCGCACCCTGGCCCGGCCCGCTGCTGGCATACTTGGCCGCAAGCTGGCGCGACCCGACCGTGTCCAGGCCATCCCCAGGGGTGGCTGCGCCGCTGCGGTCCTCGCCGGCATGATCCGTGATGCTCTCCGCCGGCATACGGGGCCTGGGGGGAGGTGGCCCCATGCTTCCAGCGGCCACACGCCCGGGCGTTGACTCGGACAAACGGCTTTTCTGCGATTCCTGGGCAGGGCTTGCAGGGGCGTTCTCACCCGGCATGATGCCTTTGGCAGAGGCATGCGGAGGGAGCTCGGGAACCGTGGCGTGGCCCACAGAGGCAGCCGCATCTCGATGGGAGGTGTTGCTTGGTCGGTCGTCGCCGGTTACTGTTGGTGGCTCGTCCACGCCACCGCCCTGATGTACGAATGGACGTTGTGCCCGCGTGGTATGAGTGTTGACAAAAATGTCAGTCAGCAAGAATAGTACTTATAGGCGGATGCACATCCAAAGAGAGAGCTGTCAACACCCTGAGGAAACAGCTAATAAGAGCAGCAAGAAGTGCAGGCGGAGACGGCGGCCACGACAGGGTACTAGTCCAGCATAGAAAGGCACACACACAGCTACCACAGCATGGACGACATTGTACTCTGGACTACACGATAAAGAATTGGCTCGGCGAGGCGGGACCGACCTTTCGTGTCCGCCTAAAAAACGCAGTATTAAACGTCAACATCAACGTATCAACGTATCCCCCTCTCCAAGGGAACAGGGAGCAGTGCACACGCTGCATCCTCTGACATCATCCGCGCGCATCTCGTCACACATGAGTGGCCCATACCTAGTGATAATATCTCACATAGCCTAGAAATTTCGTCCCTACAAATCCACCCCAAACTCCTGCTGATATCACATGTCTGCATCAGGTGTCAGCCTGATGACCTGCAGTCATACGCGCGTGCCTGGCCTAACAACCCGCGACAGAGGCATGCGCACTGGATTTGATTCAAACGACAACAGCAACTTACATTTTGGCTGGCTGTGCGTGCCAGCTCATCCTCCGACAGTACGCCCGAGCCAGCTGGCGAGAGGCCGCCGATCTGGGACCCGCACAGGGAGGAGGATGAGGGCAGGCGGCCCCACCCGCCACGCACTGATGACGCGTTGCTTCCAAAGGACGTGGCTCGCCCCCAGTTGCTGGCAGCACCGTTGCTGCCTGTGGACAAGATGCGGCCATACATGCCGGCCCGTGCACCACCTTCCGTGATGCCCGTGGTGCCCGCTGCCACCTCCCCGCCCCCCCCCAACGCGTGGGACAACCCCGTCCAGCCCTGCTCCTGTGGTTTGTCGATAACGTCGCTCGCAAACTGAACCACGCGCGGGGGGGCGGGAGCGCCGTTCTGGCTGGTGGTGGGTGGCTTGGTTGGTACGGCGGTGGCCGTGTCCCCCAAACTGTCGGCAGTGTTCCCTGTGCTGTAGCCCTGCTCCAGCGGGCCCCTTCCCGCCCCCTTGTCCGTGAAAAGTCCCGGCTGGAACAAGTTCCCCAGTGCGCCGCTGCTGGCACTGCTCGGGTGCAGGTAGCTGCCGCCGCCGTCACGCATGCCCGACAGCCCCTCCATGAAGCTTCCCTTGCGGGACCGGTCGGTGGCATAGGACCGCTGACGCGATGAATACGACAAGGAATAGCTGCCGGCGCCGCTGGTGTCGATGGAGTCATCGGTAAACCCATCCAGCACACCCAGCAGTGCCAGGCCAACGCCCTCCTCGTCCTGCGCCACCAGGATGGCCTGCTCACACGACATGCCTAGCGAGCTATCGTGCGGGGCCAAGACTACCCCGGCTTGGGTTCCAGCGCTGCCCGTGCACGTTGCGGCCCTGTGCGTGACCGCCAAGGATGACGAGTTTGCGAGGGATGGCCCCTGAGTGATGCTGGCATTGCTGGCATCCGCCCCCCCACCCCCGCAGCGTGACGTGCTCTCCTCCTCAAACACCCGCCAGACGCGCATCACACCCTCCTGCGACGACGTCATCAGCTTGGCCTCGGAGCACACCCAGGGGTCCACGCACGCCATCCAGCGGACGGCGCTGCTGTGCGCCGCCACCGCCAGCTCCACAGTGGCACCCTGGACGCGGCGACCTGCGCCCCTGGCCCCACTATTCTCCAGCCGCCACACGCGCACGATGCCATCACCATGGCCGGCACACACGCGGTAGGGCTCCTCGCACGTGGCGGGCGTAAGCACCGCAAGAGAGCTCACGCCCAGGGGGGGGCAGCTGGAGCCAACAGCCAGAACCTCGTGGGGGCCACCCACTACGCTGGTAACCACCCCACCGTGCGTCGAGGAAGGGTTGCCCATAGCCCCGCCACATGGCGGCAGCAGAACTGCCACCACGTCCCGGCTGCTGCCGTCCAGCAGCATGACCCCACCACCAGCATGGCCGGATGCCAGCAGAGGGCCGTCTGCGCACGCCGTAGTGACGCCGGGCACATGGATGGCACAGAGGGCCATACCCAGGCCGTCCCCCTGACAGGGCACCTGGCCGAGCAGTGCAAAGGTGTCTGCGTCCCAGCTGCAGCACGCGGCCTCACCCGCGCCATGGCACGCCTCCGCGCGGTGGCTGCTTGCGCGCTTTTGAATGTCCGCCTGCTGGCAGCTGGAGGACGACATGACGTGGCCCCACGTCCACACGACGGCATGCCCTGCCCCAGGACCGCCCGCACACCCCAGGATGGTCGTGACGGGTCCCTGGTGCGCGTGCAGGGTGCTCCCGCCGGAGAACAGCCCAGGGCCCAGCCCCCCGCCCGCTTGCTGCGCCTTGCCCGGTGCATGTGCGGTCCGCCGCAACGAGGTGACCAGCTCAATGGCCTGGATGTCGCTGCGTAGGCTAGCAGTACCGCCACCAGTGACCGCGCTGGCACCACCACCGGGACTTGTCATCATGCCGCCCGCCGCAGCGATGGTGGCTAGAGAGGGCATGGGGGAGGAGGCGGTGGGCGCGGAGGCCCACCGCGCCCGCAGCACGCTCACGCAGCCCTGCGCCGTGCCCACCCATACGACCCCGGGGGCCACCCTGCCCATCGCGGTGATGTCGCCGCGACCCAGCCGCAGCTCCAGGTGGCGGCCCTTGCTGCTGCCACCGCCACGAGGGGCAAAGGGCCGAGTCAGCCCTCGCGCGGCCCCCACACTGCCGGGGGCATGGCCCTGATGCCACACGCGCACGGACCCCCCTGCATGGCCCGACCAGATGCAGACACCGAACACGCCCTGGTCCAACAGGAGGCAGAGAGCACGCTCGGTGGAGGGGAAGGGGGCCAGCAGCCGGGGTGCGCCCGATGTGGCACCATTCGTGGCAGCGGGCCCTGCGTCGATGTTGCCATTGTCACCCAGAGTGAAGGTGACGGATGTCAGTGACTTGCTTGCCAGGAACAGGGAGCAGCTGGCCGGCTCGGGCAGTGCGGCCAGTGCCCGCTGGGATGAGGGCTTGATGGCATGCCCAGCGGTCCAAGAGGAGTCTGCCCCTTTGACAACAAGACTTTTCTTGGCAAGTCCACCAGGACCTTGCTGGCAGGCGTCAATCAAGGCATCCGGAGCAGGCACTAGAGCCACCACAAAGCCGGTGGGGGTGGGGGTGGCGGGTCCAAGCAGCGCGTGGCGTCGGGGCGTGCTTCCATCGGGTGAGCAGTCGAGAGAGTGCAGCCAGATTGCGTGCGCGAGGGCGTACATTTGCCGTCCGATCTCGTCCACTGGGCGGGATGCACACCACGCATGGCCAGGGCACATGTGTCCAGAGACAGGCAAGGGTGAGATGGCTTGTGGGTGGAAACCGCAAAATCTTGCTGACAGGTAGCAATCAGCCGCGGTGGAGGTTCAGGGAACCTAGGTTATAGCACAACCGATTGCGGTGATAGAGGCTCCTGTTATTTGATAGAAAACTTGGCTCCGGGGCTGGGGCAAGGAAGACATGCACGTCGTGATAAAATACCAGTTGGGGATTGTCCTCAGCGACATGCGTGCCTGAAAGGCACGAGGGGGAATCAGTACATCCTAACCATGCAAGTCGGGCATGAGAAGCTGGGGCAAAAAGTTGAAAACTCGAATACAAGTCTACACAGAATGTGCCACCCGTCAGCTTGCCCAGGCAAAGAGGAGAGCTACTTGACTTCAAGCACAGGCCACGGGATCCATTTCCAACGCTACGCGTTCTGGCTTGTGACCCCCCCCCCCCCCCCCCCCCCCCCCTGCTGTGGCTTCTGACAAGGCAACGTGTCAAGGTGGCGTTACGTCAGGGGCCTTGTGTGCCCCTCGCCACGTACGCTGATGCTGCGTGGTGCCTTGCTTGACCCATTTGACGAGCGCCGAGCGGTGGCACAACTTCTCCACCGCGCGTATGGCAGCAGCCAGCACGCCCGTGAGCAACGCGCACGTCCCCTGCAGGGCCTCGCTCGTGGATTCCCTGCGCAGGCCAGCACAAAGGAACAGGCATGCCAGGGTTTGATCGTCCCTCGATCCCTTTTCAAGCCAGCAGAGCAGGCAGGGTAAGTGTGTGCATCTGTGTTATGACTCCTGCATGATTAGACAGTCCCACCGTGATAAATGGAGTAGCCCCTGTTGAAGGAGAATGGCAACCATCAACTTGACTGTCTAGAAACGAACGGGCTGTGTTTGGCGTGCTGATCAATGAGCTTTAAGGATGATCACCTAAAAGGTATATGGCAAACTCTGGTTCCGCAGGAACAGATAAGCAATTAACATCAGTTTCCTTATCAAGGTTTGTTCCGCACCCACCAGATGACTCCCTAGCAAAGCCTGTGGAGCGGGAAGGGTGCTGCCGAGCGGTGCACGGCCACTCTAGGCCACGTGGCTGACTGTCCTTTCACACAAGCAGGGGGCATCCTCAGCATGGCAGACTTGTGATCGCCTGGACATGAGCCTTGGGATTTCCCATAAGCAAGTGTTTCTGATTTAGAAGGATGTTTACAAAAATTAATGGGTTGCTCAAGATTTATGAGTGATTGTTCGATATCCATGCACACATCAAGCTAGCCAACCTACGATGCCTCCAACCGTCCGTCTTTCCTATTCACGTACCCGACTGGGAAGTGTTTTTCTGATGGAATCCTTTCCAACGCAGCCCGTGCGGCAACCGCTGCGGATACCAAAACAGAGCCCCTCTTGGGGTTATTGCTGACGCAAGAACCCATACTCTTTTGTAGGCGATCCAGACGCTCCATGCACCGAACGACCTGCAGTGTGGTGTGCCGCGGATTGCCACGCTTGATCATAAGATTCTCTTCCGCGTTATTATAATATATCGTGAAATTAGGAGGTGCACAATTGGGAAAGCATGCACCCGGCTAAGCGTCTTGGATACGACATCGCCAAAAATTTGATACACGAACAGGCAATCGCGGGCTACCCACGGGTAGCCGTTGAGATACCCTCCCGGTCCCTACCAGGATAATCTGTATACATACAACGTGTCCACGAATAGAACAGTTGCTTACCAGGACCTCAGTGGGAAAAGAAGAAGGCTCTGCATCGCTTTGCCCGGATATATCCATTGTGCTGCCAATCTCACGCGACGGTCTCACTAGGTCTATAATATGAAATTACGAAGTCGGAACGTAGATTAGGGTCACCATTCTAATGCGGACCTTGCTATGTCAACAACCAACAGGCATTGTATCCTCTGGCATGCCGATTTAAGGGGTCTGCGAACATCATTTCAGGTCCTGGCGTGTCGAAGTTCGTGTGGCTTGGCCAAAGCAATTTTCATATAGATTTTATGAAAAGGTAGCTGCCCTGGAGCTGCACAAATTCGGCATGTCATCTACCGTTAACGCACGGTGAAGATGAGCGCCCCCGGTGACCAAAGAACAACTGTAACACACCTGGCGATAGTCAGGACAATTAAAGAAAGAGAAATTTTGACCGCAACGGCTTCCTTTCGGCGCGGCGTCGCATCCAAGGTCCTTTACACCCCCCCAACAGATTCTCAGGTTTAAGATCATGAGACTCTGGATTTGACCTATAATAGTAGTATAATTGTATTAGAATGTATTATAACTTAGTAAATACGAATCACAGTATTAAGATTCTTACAGATTGTGAGCCCTGGATTGGTCGGACCACAATCTTAAAAGTGTGCGGGGGGGTGTACCAATTACCCAAACAAAGGCAGCGTTGTTGTTGTTGCCCACGCCGCACATATGTACTGTCAAGCCTGGGTGCAGGCTAAGTTAAATTGAGTTACAGTACAGGTGCACTGTAGCCTGGGGAGTTCAGCCTGGTTAAATCCTGGGGGCAGGCTGGGCTTCACAAGAACAGGGTCATCCGGCTCATCCGTACGTCTGACTGCCGACAGTCAGCCATCTGAACTACAAAATGTGAGCCAGTGAAAACTCCGACGGGGGACAGGACGGTGCGGTGTGCTTCCCAACTTGTAGAAGATGGCAAAGCAAAAATCTGCTGCAAATTCGCCGCGCCTTTTTCAAATAAACGATCAGCATGAGCGATTTTCCTGCCGAGGCGTGAAGGTGAGTAGATTTGTGTAGCCAGGTCTCGCTCGAACGGTCAACGGTCCCTTTTCACCACAGAAGTCCGAAACCCCACGCATCGCCCGAAAAGGCGAAGAGACATTTACATTTAGCTGCCATGTCGCCCGGGACGCTCCCGTTTGGGATCGCATCTCGCGGAATATGTACGAATAATGTCCTTTCGAAAACACTTGTGGGATTTCCGGCCCCGTGTGCCGTCTGCAGGTTAACACGCCCGGAAAAGCGCTAGGATTTACCCAGTGGCTACCCATGGATCACTGAGATACATACATCTTGAAGAATACCAATATAGCTAACAAATGGCTCTGATTAGGCCCCCATCGGTATTCGGACTGCCATTACACGAGCTACGGGAACGCGACCACCGTGATGTGCCTAAGGTGGTGGTTGAGACTGTTCGTTGGCTAGAAATCCACGGTGAGTATCGCTACTTGCATCTAAAGAAACCAAGTTTCTGTGACCCAGAGCTGCCGCCTCACAGTGTTAAATGCTGCGCCCGCTCGGTGATCTGGGGATAAACTCGTCAAGGTTGCCACAATCGCAATGTTTTTCCCGATGTAACTTTACAGCCTTGGACGAGGTGGACCTTTTCAAGGCGCGGGGGGATATGGCACGTGTCCAGGCAATACGAAACGCCTACGACAAGAGTGAGTTTATAAAATGCTTTGATTTGCCGGCAAATTGCTAGGCTTTCTGTCCAGTTGCGCTGGCTAATTTGCTTCCGGCCTGTCATGATGCTTCTATGGGGAATACAGAGTCAAGTACCCCAGATTTCATGCGCCAATCGCCTCGTTTTGTTCCCAGGTGATGAGGGTCGCAACACACAGCTTGTCGAATCCAACCTTGCATGTCACCTTTAGCAGTACTAATTTTCAAATAAGTACCTTAAGTTGTTAGCTCTTCTGGTGCATGCAGTGCACAACCAATCGTACTCTTGATATCATTTTAAATTTCCCAACATATCTGCGGTAGTGGTCCAAGATAAGCTATCATTTCGAAGCTCCAGCCTGCAAAGCTGCAACTTCATCACAAGTTTGGCAATACCCATTCACAAGCTTGAAGTTGAGCATGGAGAATGGCACGCGCCTTACCCTGCCGCCATTGGAGTTGTCTGCATGCATCTCCCATGATTGTGTGCTTCCATTGCACAATGCACCTTTGGCATCATCCACCCTTGGGCTGGGCCCAGATGAAGACGACCCGCTGCAGGGATGCTCTCATTCCCACACGGTTGCCGCGGTGCTGAAGTATTTCCTGCAAATCCTGCCTGAGCCACCGATCAGCTATGCTGCTTACCAGAGCTGGATAGCTGATGACGGTACGTTGTCGCGCCAGTTGACTAAGCACGTTGGCCCAGTTGTGGGCCAGGTGTTGACTTTTGGACATGGACAATCTTGGCTGTGGACATGGACGAAAGGAATGGGTGTGCTCTGGTGCAGCTGTGTCCAACCTGCCGGCACAAAACTGTGTAGAATTCCATAATCACGTCATCCATGATTTGCATACCAAATCAGGATGACTCCTGTGGTGACACCAGCCTATTATGTTCCACCAGGAAGCTAGAAATTTCCCTGTAAATCGGATGGTGGAAGGAATGCATTTCTCATGTGGAGGGACTTGGCAGGTCCCAGACAACAAGGGTGTTATGCTTGTTTTCTCAGCTTTGCCGCCTCTGACAGCCTTTCAGATTGGCAATGCAACTGCATGTGCTCCAGGTGAATGATGGCTACAGTTGGTGAAAATTACCATGGCAACCGTGCCGTGGCATACTGGCTCCCCCCCCCCGCCCCCTCGCCCCCCCTGCCTAAATTTCTGCTTGCCTGTTTCTCTGCATGACCTCTTCAGTGTGCAATAGGGAACTTTGGTGCGCATGCCAATGTGACAACCACCCGCCACCTGCAGTCAGCACACAATGTCTGTTGAATTGCACCTATCCATGCACAGTCCATGCCTTCCTCTTTGTCACGCTTGCTGGCTTCTTAACGGGTGCCACTTTCATCTTGCGGCTTTGTTCCTTTTGCAGTGTCAAGTTTTCCTTCATTTGCAGTTTCCCCTTCATTTGCAGTTGCATGTGCGTTGGTTGTAATGATCCAGAACGATGCATTTACGGTCCCCACCGTCTCTGCAATGATCTCAATTGTTGCTGGTGTGCCCCCAGCTTGCCCCTTACTCTCCCCCCACCCGATTCCCACCCAAGCTAAGGCCACCATGTTGTCACATCTCTTGCACTGTCCAAGTTCATTCCTTCGCAGTTCGTTCCGATTGCCATTATCATGACAAAATGAGGTCCGGCACTACACCGCCTGTATTGGTAGTTTTAATGCATACCCAATCGCTGCCCTCTGCGCATTTTGAATTACCCTGGATCGATTGTTGGGAGCCAAGTAAGGTCCCCGGCTTTTCTTTCTTTATTTAAAATTCTTCGTTTGTTTTTTGGTCGTCCAGCCGTTCAAGGCAGTCGGGTACTTATTTACTACGGTGAGATCCCCTGATTTTCTGTTGTTTCAGCTTGCTGTTTCCCCCAGAGTAACCCCCCAGGGACGGCAAGCTTAAATTATTTCATTTTGTTAGTTTGTTTGCTAGCTTATCTCTCATGCAAATCCAGAGCCCGGGAACTTAGTCAATATTTCTTTGTTTGTTTTAGCGTTTTCAGGCGGAAAGTTTTCGAGCAATTCTTAATTTTATCAAGCTACCAATGCGGGCGGTGTATGTCATCATTTCGCATCAATGCCCAGTTTTGTAAGCATGGGAATTCGAACATAGGAAAACACCACCTCGTGGCCATGCCCTCGGCTGCGTGACTGGTAATGAATTTTTAATAGCCTTATGACATAACTAACTGCCCTTGGTCAGTGTGGTCTATCACTTCCGCGTATCTTTGCTGCTTGCAGACATCAACTGCGAGTGCACGTATGCCAACGTGCGCCAGCTGGCGGAGCAGCTGCCCCGCTCCTCCTCGGCGCTTCTTGAGGAGCTGCTCCCGTTGCTGCACTGCCTCTCGGAGCCGACCGCAGCCGAGGGTGGCAGCTCCCTCATGGTGTTGCCTGGCCACGGCGCCAACCACAACCTGGCGGCACTGTTCGCACCCATGCTCACCCGCCTGCCTCTTGGAAACAGTAAGTCAATGGCAATTTAACGAGTAATGGTGAAGGGAAACGGTTGAGGGCAAGAATCTGCTAATGATGGCTGATACATCCGAATGTCTTAGGCATCCACCCGTATTGCCCTGCCGTGTGTTCCCGAGACTGCCCGCCTAGCCAGTTTCTCTGTGCAGGATAGCGTATAGGTTTATTGTACAAGAGCGCTGGGTTCCATTCCCTCCCACTTTATAGGCATGTTTGAACTAACCAATCATTTCAGTGGGGGGGTAGCTAATGAAAGCGGTGTTTGCGCCAACTTTACCACAGCTGCCCTGCCTCCCTGAAAGTACAACCTGTATAGCGCTAGGGTAGATGGGTGTCTTTTTTGGGAACATGTGGCGTTCGATACCAGGGCCCATGCTCATTGCTAATTGGAGATGCTACGCCTCCACATCGTGCACATTCAAATTTTCTCAAGCCCTGTGCATGGTGTGTTGTGGGTACTAACACGAATTCCAACGCCAAAGCAGGGTCCCATAACCATGCCAGTCTGCAGTGTGTGTTCTATGTTTAAGCCGCAATGTACTTCCAGGATCTGGTTGTGGTGTCGGTCCACAGGGAGGGGGTGGGGGAGGGGCGGGGCGCAGAGAGAGAGAGAGAGAGAGAGAGAGAGAGAGAGAGAGAGAGAGAGAGAGAGAGAGAGAGAGAGAGAGAGAGAGAGAGGAGAGGGAGAGGGGGGGTTGGGGATGGCTCAATGTGTGTGTTAATTCTGTGTATGTGCGCATTCATGCCTAGTTGTGCCTCTGTTTGTGTAATGGCAGCTGTGCTTGACGATGGCAGAAGTATTTTCAGCTAGGTGTGTGTAAGTACGTATTTGATGCGCACTACGCGCCCTATGGGCTATTGCTGTGCCTGGCATGGCCTCACTGGAGACCTGTGTGCCTTGTTGCGTTTGTTTATCTGCGCACGCGCTGCCCTCGCTGCATGGCTGACCTTTTACTCTCCTCCCGTACTTGCATGCGTGCTGGACACAATGTCGGACTCCAGTCCAACGCATGGCGGCCAGCGCCAACATGGCAACCTCGATCGTGGCCATGCTCATCCGCCACCACGACTCCCTTTTTCCCGGCACAGCGGAACGCTGCCAGCTGCTGCAGCAGCAGCAGGTATATTGCGCTATCTGTAGGCATTTCGCCTGCCTGCAAATATACAAGGCACGGCATGGGCCTGGCGCTTTGATACAAGTGACTAAACATTCTTTCTGCTTTAAGGAGAAACAGCGGTTGCCATGTGGGTGTGAGATTGTGGAGACAGTAGATGTTCATGGCTTCATTATCGTGCATTTCTGATGGTGCTGTATTTGGTTTACGAGGGCTTTTTTTTCCTCACTGGATTTTTATAGGCTGGTGTCTGTACGATGCTGCTTACGCTATCTATGCACCTGGTCGGACGGAGAAGTGCACGCCACACCTCGGGCATGGGTTCACACACAGGCTATCTCAGGCCTGTGATCATTGACCGTTGTGGCTCTTGGACATGGTGCTATTGCTAGGGACAGTGTGGGCATGTGCCTGCCAATGTGGCAGCTTGCTGCGTGCTGGACACCTGCACATTAAAGATACAAGATTTGTCATGGCACATACAAATGGACTTGATTACCATTGTCCTTGTGCCTCCCCATGGATAGCTCATGCGAGCCCGGCCTTCGTCTGCCTGGTTGTGGCTCGGCTGATTGCAGCGCGCGTCAAAGGTTGCTGCCGACGTGATTGCGGAGGAGGACCCCGCCATGTTCCTCATCTCAGCGGCGTCATCCCCTGCCACGTCACCCATGCGGTCGCTACCAGCCAGAGCACCTGCTGTGCGCCTGGTGCAGTCCCAAGGGGTGACCCTGGGTGGCCATCTGAACATTTCCGGCCGCGACAGCCTCGCACGACCGCTAGAGTCCACGAGGACTGCAGAGGGAATGATGTAAGTGGCTGGGACTCTGGCAGTTCACACTTGGCTGCCTTGAACGAAGGTGTGCCTGGCCTCTGTTGGGCAGTCCGTCGTGCGTATCTCATATCCTTTCATTTACACTTTGCACCCACTGGAAGCTGAGGCGGGCTCACAGCGCACATTTCCCCTCCAGCCACGGACTGTTTAGCGATGGGTTCAGCATGCTGGATCATTGCAGGCCCCTAGGGTGCATAACCTGTTATCTCAACAAGATGCTTCTGGCGAGCTTCTGGTGCAGGCTGCCCCAATTTTCAAGGCCCCAGTGCCATGCGCCTTACATTTCGTCTCATCCCTTCTGGCCTGCGTCAAGTTCCTTGGGTTGGTTCAATGGTTGTGAGGCGTGTTTATTGTTGTTTGGTGCTGGTACTGATATAGTAAGAGCAGACAGTTCAACCTTTTACTGTAATCAATGCCTGTGCAAATGCATGACATGGACAAAAACTCTCCCTTGCTTGCACCCTTACATTGCTGGCCGTCTTTCAAGATGGCTTGCTGCCCATTTTCCGTCCTCTAGGCACCTTGCCATCGTGTGCATGAGCACTTGCCTTCGTTTATGCCTTGTGCGATCGCTTTCTCGCACCGAATGCATGTATCAAATAGTGCAGGCGTGCCCCTCACGTGCGTGACTCTGGGGTCCGACACTCCTGCTGCTCGCACTCTCTGTAGTCTTTCTCCCTTATGCTTCGTCGTCTGGAATACGTACTGTATGTCCATCTACCCCACAGCCAAGAGGCCGCAAACGCAGGAGAGGAGTGGGCCTCGTTTCTGACCTCGGGAGATGACTCCGGTGAGGCCGAGCATCTGATGTGCAACCTGGTATGGGAGACCCATCCAGTAGAGGTGGCTGGAGGGCTGGCCAAACCAGGCCACTCAGCAAAAGGGGCGGATTCGCCCATCATTCGCTACGTGGATGAGCTGGCCACCGGCACAGTTCTGTCGGCCCTATTTAACGACAGCGACTCGCTGGACATGGTAAGCTACACAGTGTGCAGGAGATGGCGTTGCGCGTAACAGTTGTCACTGTAGTTATGTACTGGCCCCTGGCACTTGCATGCCTAGCTCCCAACAACAGCAGGTGCTAAGGGAGCGTTGGATAATCCTACCTGTGCACTCAGTTATCCTTCTGAAGCATGGCAGGGCCCCATTTTCGTTCAATCAATCTGGCTTGTCCGATGAGCTGAGTTAGCCTTCCAGCCATGCAGTACGGCACTGACCAAAGCCTGTGGGCAGAGGAGTCCAGCATGGCAACCCTGCCACTTGCTGGGCCGTCCACTCTGTGGTGGACCTACTGTAACTGACAATACTTTTTTAGTGGCTGCATTTCTCATTGCAATGTCTTCTCTCACCGTACTATGGCCACAGCAAATCCTTTTCATTTCATCGATGATGCTTGTGTGTTCTCCCGCCACCGGTAACACCCTGTTCTAATGCCTATTTACTTTGAGTAGATGGTGTGGGTGGCTGCGGATTCCTTGCTGCTGTTGCTATCGATTTTTGTCGAGGTTATCCAGGACAACCACTGCAATCACATGAGATGGCTCTGTGTTCTGGTCATCCAAGTGGGCGACTCGCAATAAGCCCATGCCGTCCGTGATGTCCCCTTCTTGGCGATACTTGGTGCTACCCCCTGTTATCTCGTAATCTCTCTCCTTGTCCGTCATGTGATTGTTTTTCTGAATGCCCCTGGTCCACCTCGTGCCGCATCCCTTTCCAGCCCATGCTCAAGCCATGGGCAAGGGAAGCCATCCTGGGTGGTCCCAAGGCCACATCCCCACTCGGCCCCCATGCCCCGAAACAGGGCCCGACCAGCCGCTTCCCCGCCCCTGATGCCGAGCTCAGCCCCCGGCGTCCCTGCGGTACCATCAGCAGTGGCGTTGCATCGGCCACGCAGCGCGCACAAGGGGATGCCAGCCTCGTGCCGGGCATACTGGTGCGTGAGTCGTCGCTGGACTCGGAGGAGAGCGAGCAGCCCTTCCCTGTTGGCCTGCTGGGTAACCTGTCCCCCACGCGCAGCATCAGCGAGCCGATCGGGGACGACATGAACGCCTGCACGGTAGAGGGGGCGCTGTATGCGGCCACGTCGCAGGCGAGTCGCAGGCAGGAAGCGGGTCTGGTCACCACCACTGCCAACATGGCCGCGTCCATGATTCTTGCGACAAGCCTGTCTGCGTGTGTGGACGCAAGCATCGGTGTGGGCACCGGCGAGCCCACAGCGCTTGGTGGTGGTAACGGCGACGGCGGCGTTGCGGTGCCGCTGGCCCCGCTGGGCGTGGGCGTGAGCGCGACGGTGGGCGCACTGCTGGAGCGGTCGCGGCAGAAGCTGACGGAGGAGAAGGCGGAGCTCAAAGCCATGCTGCGCAAGTGGAACGAGGACTTCTGCATCATGCACGGGCGCGAGGTGAGCGCACGTGCAACATGGCCCACAGCCCAGCCGCCCGGCCCGCAGGAGCTGTTGCACGGGGTCTGCTCGCATGGGTTCTGTGGTTGGATTGGCCCACGGGAGAAAATTGAGTGGGGCGCTTGCATCCTTGGATGTGCTCGACCGACCAGCCATCCCGTTGGCAGCCAGGAAGATGTTTGGGGGGGGACGAAATATGCCTGGATTACTAAGGCCTCTCTCACGCTTGAGCGCCCGGAACCTATTGTTTTTTCGGGTCCGTCCCCTACTTGTCCCCTTTTTTTTGGTGCTTGGGACAAGCACCTTTTCCGTATCCGATTCCGAGTGATCGAATTCCGTTTTCGGGTCCCATTCCTTAACTTGTCGTAAAGTTGTGGCACGTGCGGGAAAGACTTAAGCAGCTGAACATAAACTTACTACATCGGACTGAAAACTACGTACAAGGTGCGGTGCATTCCGCAGGACGCACGACTTGTTAAGTACGCGTTCATAGCAGTCCTGTATACCAATTTCGTCGTTGCCCCAAGCCCGGAGCTGGGACAAGTCGTAATTGGTGCCCCCCAGCCAAGCAGCAGGGCGCCGTGCCGACCCAATTTGGAATTAGGAACCTATTTCGGGCAAGCGTGACTGGACGGAGACGAAATATGGTGAATTTTGGACAAGCGTCAGAGGAACTTCGCGAAATAGGTCGTACCCCTAAAAAGAAATTGGAAGTGGCCCAAGAGCGAGAGTGGCCTAATGGTCGATAGGGATGTGGGGCATCTCATTCAAAGTGAAGGTGTTTGTGCCTTGTCCCCTCCTGTTTGCTTTACTTGGTTTACTAAGGGATTTCATCCCAACCACCATCACTCTCATACCGCTCAACGTAATGGACTCCTGCCACCCTGCCGTGTGTACTGCCCCTGTTCTTCCCCCCTGGCCCCTGCCCTCCCTCACCCCTTTCTCCCCCCTCCCGACCTCACTCTTTGCCAGCCCGAGAAAGCGGATAAGGAGCCAATGCGCGTGCACTATCTGCGGTATCACCGGCTGAAGCGGCGGCTGGACAAGATAACGCTGCCGTCCGCGGTGGGGGGGGCCATCTGCCACACCAGCCCCAGCCCCAGCAGCAGCAGCAGTAGCAGCAGCAGCAGCAGCAGCAGCAGCAGCAGCAACAGCAGGGGAGACAAGAATGTACATACAAACGCAGGGGAGCCGCTTGCGCCCAGTGTGTCCACCGGCACGGACGCAAACCGCCTGCCATGGATGTCGGTGGCGGTGAGTTCCTCGGTCTGCACCATAGCTGCTCTGCCACCTAGCTGGAGACAGCTTTGTCAGCGCGTGAGTGTGGAACAGAGAGTATGGTGGCCTGTAGCATGTTTTTCGGCAATGGTCGTGTGGACGTGGTCCTCACAGAAGGGGCACGGATACCCCCACCCCATCTGCCTTGGGTTTTCTGTTCCACAGCCAGCCGTCTTCCAACGGCATTCGCTTACATAATCTTGTCACCCGCGGTTGTTACTGTGCACATTATTGTATTGGGCTGTGCTGTGTGCGGCCAGGAACCTGGGAGCTTCCCACGCAATGGGGCGGTGTCGCTGTCGAAGGATGCAGCTTGTGCCAGGTTGGTTGCTTGTGCTCTGCTTCAGCTGCCTCCCCTCAAGGTGTCCAGGTGGACCCTGGTCTTTGTGGGACTTCAAAACCCCCATTTCTTTGGGGGGGGGGGGGGAAAGCTTCTGTTTCTTGCCTTTGTATGGCTCTGCTACATTTTTCGTCTCCCGTGGTTGCGGCGGCATGGATTACATCACACCTGTGTACCTGGTTGTTATCACATCACGTCCGCTTTCACCCTGTCCAGGCAGCATGGCTAGGTTAATGGTTGACTGTGGCTATGATGAAATGTCGTTTACTTGCGTGGGATGGCCTGTGCGGTTCAAGGGTGAAGGCACCCTGCTGAGGTGACCCTACCATTGCCAGTCATGCAGGACTTTTGTGCCGTTTTATGGGTGGCGTTCTTTTCTCATTTACCCCCAGCGCTCCTCAACTGCCCACAGCTATTGCAATAGTATGTTCAATAGTTGAAACAGTTGGCGAGAGGCCGGACTACTTTCGTAGACGGGGGCTCAAAAATCAAGTTCGAATTTTATGTTGAGTAGCGCAATCGACAGATCTCCGCGAGAGGATCCTGGATCATACTTTCGATTCCGGAAAAATCCGTTTTCAGTTGAGCGATACTAGGCCTACAAGATAGGTGAAATTGGATATAAGCTGATACTTCAGCATCACATGCGCCAAAGCTAAGACAGACCAAGTAGCTCATTGGGGGGTCCAAACAAAAGTTTTGGTAGTGCAAGTGATAGATCTTGATAAGGGCACTCAGAATCTGAATGTCACGTCCCAGGAATTGTCCATATTCTAACGGCACGGACCAAAATATGTTACTCGCAACCCGAAACATTAATTAATTCGCCAAACTGTGCTCTTTTCTGCCGTAGTCCGGTCTCTCGCCAACTGTTTGAATTGGCGCTTTGGTTAGATGCTTGCGGACCCAACAATTATCCTCACACACCCCGGCGTAAAGTGCATCATCGTGGCTTGCACAGGATTGCTTGCGACACATGGTTTGTCTTGCTGGAGGGAGGGAGGGAGGGACGGACGGACGGACGGACGGACGGACGGACGGACGGACGGACGGACGGACGGACGGACGGACGGACGGACGGACGGACGGACGGACAGACAGACAGACAGACAGACAGACGGATGAACGGAAGGAAGTACGGACGGACAGACGACAGACGGACGAACGGAAGGAAGTACGGACAGACAGACAGACAGACGGACGGACGGAAGGAAGGAAGGAAGGAAGTACGGACGGACAGACAGACAGACGGACGAACGGAAGGACGGACGGACGGATGGCGGGCAGGCGGGCCGGCCCATGGCGTGCTTACTCTTCAAGGCGTGGTGTTGTGCTGCGTCACACATTGGGCTCTTCTCCTTGGCCCTCCATGTTCTATCCCTGGGCACTGCCCTACAGGTGCGACCCGTCCCATGTGGCGCTGGGCGAAGCCAAGCAGCAGCTGCAGTCCATCCTGAACGCATTTGAGGATGAGCTGCGCGAGAAGAATGGTGGGGCGCCCATCAGCGTGCAGGACAAGCTGGTCATGGGGCCGGTCTACCGAGAGTACAAGGTGAGCGGCTGATACACACACCTGGTGAGCCCGCACATTGCATCTGTTGGCAGCGGTTGGGGCCAATGGGATGTCCGCCGTGTGTTCCTCATGACATCAAGGGTAGGACGGGGTGAGGAGTGCTGTGCTGCGTGCAGATTATGGTGTGGGTGCTTGCGTGATTGGGTGTTTTCTGAGGAAATTGAGGGTATTCAAGTATGGTTTGGACAGGTTTGTGCGTGTATTGGTAGCATCGCGGTATATCGTAACCCTTTTTTTCCCCAACGCGATACATTGCGTTGTAGGGTTAGAAAGCAATTTATCGCGTTGTAATCTGACACGCGGCAAATCCAGTAGATATGAGATGTTGGGTCTGCGAATCGGTTCAGAGGTCACATACATCCTCGAGAATCTCCAAAGAAATTTGGTGCATTTTTGCGATTTTTTTTTTTGACGGCCGTACACAAGAATTCACCACTGAACTTTGGTGTCAGCGCGGGTGAAGGAGTTTGTACGATGCATCATGGTTTCTGGGTGTGCCATGTGTCACCTTGCACCCCGATGTGTCGCATTATCAAGCCTAATCACGATGGAAGAGAAATCCATTAGAAACCCAGCACCTCCCTCTCCGTGAGGCACGGACGAAGCAGGTTGTAAGAATGGATTATGCTTTTGCTGTGGCTTCCTGTTAGTCATGCACAGCATGAAAGTATGATATATTATGCATGTTAGTTGTTGTCTAAGAGGTAAACAACCTATTTACAACAATTTGAACCTCGTAGCTCATGATGGCCCCATGTACGGGGCTTGTGCCGGTGCGTCATGGTGTCAGGGGCCATTACTGCTCACTGCGTAGTGCTTGTGATGCAGCAATGAAATGTCGCTGCAGTGGCCACTTGGCCATGAGTTTTGTGCCGCACAGTCTACACATGTTGCCCATAGGTCACACAAAATTGCAGATTTTTTTTCGGAACGTTTTGTGAATAAACGCATGAGCTGTCACCTAGGGTCATGAAACCGCCGTCATGACCAGACCCCCCTGTGCTCAAACCATTGTATGTCTTTATTGAATCAGTATCTGGTAAGTCTCAGGAGCTAAAAAAAAAAAACTGAGAATCATGGGCTTTCTGGAGAGCATGTCCATGTCCATGAAAACAAATTCATGATGTGCTATGCGCGTTCTACAAAAAGCTTACAACACGATATATCGCGTTCTAAAAGAAAAAGCACGGGTTAATCGGATGCTTGTATGCTCTTTGTGTGTACAGTAAGGGGCATAGATATGTCGTGCATGAATATTGGCGAAGTTTGTGCACATTTCTCCAGGGGTCTTCTTTCTGCCTCTCCCACATCACCCCGGCTGTTTTGATGTTTGGCTCTAATCCCGTGGCTCATAGGTTTTGCCTGTGCGGGATCCCTTGTGGCCACCAACATCCGTCTCCTAATGAATTCATCACTGCACAGCTTATCAAGGAGCGCATTATTGCGATTGAAAAGGCAGCATGCACATGCACCACTGGGAGTACCAAGATGCTGATGGGTGACACCAGCAACAAGGAGAACAGTGGCGCTGCTGCCATGAACATGGCACCAAGTGTAGGTCGTCTGCCAGTACTGTAGAGGACAGCTTGGATGAGTATTATATCCCCCTCTTGTGACTAATTGTTTGGGGCATGATGCAGACGCTTTTCGTAACTTTCATGTGATTTTTCTTCTACATAAGATGATGAGATTGGCATAGTACTCCGTGGCATGCCCATGCGCACGCAAGTGCTTACCTAGGTCGATAATTCAAAGAAGGCATCTGGCGCACTGGGAAGAAGTCAAGTTTTGGTTCCTGTGCACTTGTAACAAGTATCTATTGTATCTCTTTTGTTTTCCACACCCCACCATTGTGGGCAGCTCGCAGTCACATACTCTCGCGATGCCCTAGGATCCGGAGGCGTCCGTCCTATAGTCAGCGAAAGTTGGTGCGAGAGGTCCCCAGTTCGATTCCGGTCGGATTCATTTGCAGATCGCGTTTTTCCGCGTTTTCCGCGGACCGGCACTGAACGCAAATGGTTTTCACCTTTGCGGCGTGCCAAATCAGAACATACTCTCTTTACTGTTCCTGTGTGCACCGGTGGGTCATTTGGGGGTCGTGCATTGCTGCAGACATTAAAGAACGAAAGATTATCCAATAATGGAAAAATCGATGAAACTACCAACACTTCATCGTTGGATTGTACTAGGACGCTCATGCATGAGGCCTTCACAGATTATTCTTTTGTTTCCCAGCCTGTTATCGAACTTTTTGGCAGATCATCGTCTAATGAAGTGAGACAACTATGCATGCCTGGACGCATGGCGATCCAACGCCGTGGAATTAATGAATTAATTATCAACATCACTCCGTTGGGAGTCAATGTAGCACATATCCCTGAGAAGGGGCATATGGCTTTGAATACATCCTAGGCTACTTCATGCAAGGGTGGGAATGTAAGCTACCCGTGCTCTAGGTGCACCAGGGCACCCGCACCACCATGCTGTCTCAGGTTCAACCCGCCTAAGGGGGGGATCCTGGCACGGGGGAGGAAGATCATCATGGCTATACGTACAAGAGCTAGGACATGGCTTCTCGACAGACGTTGACCACAAGCCCTGGCAGGCCCCTCCTGCCACCCCAGACTAGGGAATATACCAGTAGTGTAGATTAGATAGGCTTAGCCTTTGCAACCCTTGCCACCCTTGGTCTGGCCGGCCCCCAGCGGCTTGGACAGCCAGGGCGGCACATTCTGACCTGGCCTGGCCCCAAGGACATTCCCAAAAGGGTAGGGAAACCTGTCACCAACTACGTTCAGATGCTGCTGGACGACCTCGTGGTCCCAGCCCAGTTTGAGCACCGCATCCACTCTCTCTCCCGTCTTTGGACTGCCATGCAGGACAAGACGCGGTGGAAGAAGATTGTGAAGGCACACACGCCCGACCCTGTGGACAAGCCACCTCCCCCCAAGCGGAGGAGGCGTTTTGATGAGTAGTGCAGTTAGGATTTTCTAGATAGAGTTAGGATAGTTCGATCATGCGGCTTCCTCCACCCCATCCATCATGAAATATGTGCTACACTGACCTCCCCACGGAGGCATGTTATAATTTAATTTTTTTAATTTAATTTAGCCTTTGCAAGTGGCCCACGCGCATTAATTAATTAATTAATTAATTAATTAATTAATTAATTAATTAATTAGGAACATAACTCCGTTGGGAGTATATGTAGCACATAGCCCTGAGAAGGGGCATATGAGCCTATTAATTAATTAATTAATTAGACTCGTGCTCCCGTTGGGGAGTCACGGAGCATTAACCCCGATGGATGGATGGATGGGTGCAAACATTCCTACCGGTCTAATCTATCTACCTTGGCTATATACTACATCTATCTAACAGCATTCTAACTACAACATCTATCTAGGCAGCCGCTCGCTGCCCTAGGGGGAGCTAAGATCTGGCGTGCCTCCCGCGGGATTGCACACGCGGGCGCTTCCCCACTGGGGGGGGCTCGTTGTCCTCTATGACCTGGGCCCACTTGGCCTTGTCCATCATCTTCTTCCAAATCACGGAGAGGCCTAGGCCCCCCATGTCCTCTACTAGCTGTTCTTTGAAGGTGCGGGCCTTGCGGCGTCTAACATCACTGGGCCCAGCCCACGTCAGGAGGTGCCGGCCAGGCTGGGCTGGTCGCAGACCTAGCTGCGGGGGGGCCACGTGAGGTGTCTACCTGGTTGGTGCGAGCTAGGTGCCCTACTAGCTGCAGGCGGCGTTGCTTAATTGAATTGAATTGAATTGAATTGTAACATAACTCCGTTGGGAGTATATGTAGCACATAGCCCAGAGAAGGGGCATATGGCCTATCATACATTCTAGGCTACTTCATGCAAGGGTGGGAATGTAAGCTACCCCTGCTCTAGGTGCACCAGGGCACCTGCACCCTCATGGTCTATCACGCTATGCCCGGGTAAGGGGGGAGCATGCCTGTGAGGGAGGAAGATCATCATGGCTATACAAGAGCTAGGACATGGCTTCTCGACAGAGAGCATCTCTCTGCATGGCATAGCATGGCTCAATTCTTAATGCAACATCCATGGGGGTCCCGTTATAGGCAGGGCTTGGCTAAATTCTGTAGACAACATCCATGGGGGCCATTATGGGCGCACATGCGCGTGGGCCACATGCTAGGCTAAGCCTGACTAATCTACACTACTGGTATGAATTCCCTAGTCTGGGGTGGCAGGAGGGGGCTGCCAGGGCTTGTGGTCAACGTGGATGACCGCCCCCCTCCAGTATACCGGCTTCCCCCCTGCGCTGTGCCGGAGCTGAAGGTAGGTCGGCCATAGCTCGCGTCGCCGCTGTTGCTGGGCCAGGGTCAAGTCGTCGTCCAGCGTGAAGCGAGTCCTCGAGAGCTTCTTGCGGCATTTAAGGAACGACGTTGCTTAATGGTGCTGGTGATATAGGGCATGCCCTGGTACAGGTCCTCATTGCGGACATGAGCAGCATATCCTACTCTGAAAACTGGAACGCAGCATGCTGGTGACCGCGCCGTCCAGCTTGCGGGCCAGGTCGGCGGTGAGGGTCCACGTCTCGGCACCATACGTGAGAACAGGAAGGACGAGGACCTTGAACAGGTCCTGTTTCTCGATCTTGCCCAGGGGCTTGCGCCACAGGGCCCGGTACTGGCGTAAAGCGTGCCAGGCGAGGGAGATGCGATGGTCCACATCGACCTCACAGCTGGGGAGCAGGCTGCCCAGCAGCTTAACGCGGTCCCGATACAGGACTCGAGAGCCGTCTAGGAGATAGAGGGGCGGCGGTTGGTTGGTGAGCCCAACCGCCAGGGCCTCTGACTCTTCTTGCTGACCTCAAGCCCCACTGCACGGGCCTCGAGAGCCAGGCAGTCAAGCCATCAGTGTCTGCACGTGCTCAGCCGTGTCCTCGAAGAGGGTGACCAGTGTCGTCTGCGTAAATGATGTCTGCCAGCCGAATCTCCGTGTCCGCTCCGCCATGCCAGAATTTGTTAGCAACCTGCACTCCTGGTTCCCTGCCCACAATGCGGGTGAAATCGCTTGCGCGCCTGAATCATTACGTATTCGACAACAATAATGAACAGGTAGGGCGACAGCACGCAGCCCTGCCACACACCCTTCTGTAAAGGGCATGGGGGCGTGGTCCCGTAAGAAGTGCGCACCGAAGTGGTGGACCCTTCATACAGGTTGCGGATGACAGCAATCAGGGGGCGGGGGATCCGGAACAACTCGAGGATGTCCCAAAGCGCAGGCCAGAAAACCGAATCGAAGGCTTTGATGAAGTCCACCAGCACAAGGTGCAAAGGGGACTCACCAGGCTGAAGGCGTTGCAGTTCCTCCACCAGGCGGCGAGTAGCGAAGAGCGCCTGTACTGTGTTGCGACCTGAACGGAAGCCGTGCTGAGTCTCGCTGAGGTGACCGTCCAGGGCGGCTGTGCGCAGACGGTTCATGCAGGATGAGCCGCATAATAAGAAGCTTGAGGGGGGCACTTTGAATGCACACCCCTCTGTAGTTGCTGGGGTCGGCAGGCGACCCCTTGTTCTTGTACAGCATCGTGCGAAAACTGTGTTGCCAGGCCGCTGGAGGTGGTTGCGACGACAGCAGAAGGCGGTTGCAGATGTCCCGGAAGAGCAGCATAACTCCTGTGTCCTCGAATTCGGCTGCAAGTTTTACAACTGCGGCCGGAATCTCGTCAGAACCGGTGGCTGCGTCATAACGCAGGCGCTGGACCGCCTCCGTGACCTCGCGAGAGGTGAAAGGAGGCATGTCAGACGGGTCGCCAAGTGGGCCGACCAGCGGGGGGACTAGGTAGTCCGCCGCTGACCTAGGCGGGGCACTGGGCCCAGCGGGGCCGGCCAGGGCGGCTGGGCGGGCGGCGGCGGCTGGGAGCAGGGGTGGGGGCGGCGCAGCTGTCCCCACGACCTCGGCCGTGGCCGTGGCCCAGGTACGATAATATATGTTGATAATATATGTTGCTAATATATGCCGGTATATGAGCCTATAATACATTCTAAGCTACTTCCTGCAAGGGTGGGAATGTAAACAACACTTGCTCTAGGTGCACCAGGGCACCCGCACCCTCATGGTCTATCACGCTATGCCCGGGTAAGGGGGGAGCATGCCTGTGAGATTCCATGGTCATCCAGAGCCGACGAGCCACGAGCCACGAGGTAGCCATGGCTGACGGCGGAGCTCATAACTTTCACGTTTGAGCCCCAAATTCAGCTGTGAATATCACTATCGCTTCGTCTTTCTAAGACGCACATGCTGATATAATTTTCCGAATCTAAAACGCAATATATGACGAGCAAACGTCCTTTGACGCAACGCAGTTTGGCGGATGCGCTCGCCCATGAAAATGCGGCAGCTGCGGCTGCCGCTTCGCCATCAGGTCCGGCAGGCAGCGGTGACACTAGTCGTGCACTGGTGGTCGCCCAGCAACCTCCCGGGCTCAATGCCTCGCCATCGGCATCGCCTGACCCGAAACGCACCCGCCCAGCCGACAACACAGGAGGGTCCCGCCCCTCGGAACCGCGCTTTCGGCCCCAACCTTTCAAGGTCGATGATTACGACTGGAACAACATATCTCCTTACGATGCTATGTGGTGCATCTTCTTCGGGGACTACGCCTCGCTTTACGACCTGTGCCTCCATCTTCACGACCAAGGTCGCCTCCTCTGCACCAACGGCAGCCGCTGGCACAACGTCCGCGAGCTGTTCGGGTGTCCCCGCCCCCAACTCCAGCACGCCGTCCTCAACTCTCTTCTCCAGAAGTCTGACGGCGAGATCTGGGCTCCATCCATCTCCGCCCCCACCCTCCGTTCCATCCTCACGGAAGCCTTTCAGCAGCACGTGACCCCCCTTGCTGCTGACGTCGCAGCAATGGGTGGCACGCTGGCTGCTGAACTTCCTCACATTTCCGCCGCTGCCGCCTCCACCTCCACTGCCATTTCCGCCTCCACTGCCGACATCAAAGCCCAGCTCCTCGACCTCGACCAACGCCTTCAAGCCACCGCCAACGCCCTTGAGAGCTTGCATGACACCGCCGGCCTCACCGCCCAGGCGGTGAAGGACATCGCCGCCCAGCCGGCGTCTGCTGGCCCGGCCGGCGATGCTCCCTCCACCTGGGCGGACTTGCTTAAGCAGCACACCACCTCCACCACCTCCACCATCTCGGCACAACTCAAGCAACAAGCCCTCGACCTTCGCGAGGAAACCGACATCGCCCGGCGCAGCCACAATGTCATCGTCAAGCACTTCGACCAGCCGGCAGGTGAGACCTCCACGACCCTTCTTGAGGCATTTAAGCGCGACATTCTTGCCCCCATGCTACTCACTGGTGAGCTGGACATGTCGGCTGTCCGCCTCCCCCGCGCGCGGGGAAGGCTGGCCCGGCACCCGTGCTCCTCACCTTTAAGTACATGGCGGACAAGCTGTCGTTCCTTAAATGCCGCAAGAAGCTCTCGAGGACTCGCTTCACGCTGGACGACGACTTGACCCTGGCCCAGCAACAGCGGCGACGCGAGCTATGGCCGGCCTACCTTCAGCTCCGGCACAGCGCAGGGGGGAAGCCGGTATACTGGAGGGGGGCGGTCATCCACGTTGACCACAAGCCCTGGCAGCCCCCTCCTGCCACCTCAGACTAGGGAATCCATACCAGTAGTGTAGATTAGTCAGGCTTAGCCTAGCATGTGGCCCACGCGCATGTGCGCCCATAATGGCCCCCATGGATGTTGTCTACAGCATTTAGCCAAGCCCTGCCTATAACGGGACCCCCATGGATGTTGCACTAAGAATTTAGCCATGCTACGCAGTGCAGAGAGATGCTCTCTGTCGAGAAGCCATGCCTTAGCTCTTGTATAGCCATGATGATCTTCCTCCCTCACAGGCATGCTCCCCCCTTACCCGGGCATAGCGTGATAGACCATGAGGGTGCAGGTGCCTTGGTGCACCTAGAGCAGGGGTAGCTTACATTCCCACCCTTGCATGAAGTAGCCTAGAATGTATTAAAAGCCATATGCCCCTTCTCAGGGCTATGTGCTACATCTACTCCCAACGGAGTGATGTTGATAATTAATTAATGCCTGTGAGGGGGAAGATCATCATGGCTATACAAGAGCTACTGGCATGGCTTCTCAGCAGAGAGTGACTCCCTGCATGGGCACAACATTACTAAATAAGGCTAGGCATCGTCTGGAGTGTGGCTCATCATAGGCACACATGTACATGATTAACTAAATTAATTAATTAATTAATTAGACTCGTGCTCCCGTTGGGGAGTCACGGAGCATTAACCCCGATGGATGGATGGATGGGTGCAAACATTCCTACCGGTCTAATCTATCTACATTGGCTACATACTACATCTACCTAACAGCATTCTAACTACAACATCTATCTAGGCAGCCGCACGCTGCCCGAGGGGGAGCTCAGTATCTGGCGTGCCGCCCGCGGGACTGCACACGCGGGCGCTTCCCCACTGGGGGGGGCTCATTGTCCTCTATGACCTGGGCCCACTTGGCCTTGTCCATCATCTTCTTCCAAATCACCGGGAGAGGCCGAGGCCCCCCATGTCCTCTACTAGCTGTTCCTTGAAGGTGCGGGCCTTGCGGCGTCTAACATCACTGGGCCCAGCCCACGTCAGGAGGTGCCGGCCAGGCTGGGCTGGTCGCAGTCCTGCGGGGGGGCAGTTAGCCTCTAGTCGTGGACATAGGCTAAGTACCAGATAGCAATGTGCTATCTGGGGTTTCGCACGTGTAGGCTCGGTCAGAAGTCCCGTTTATTAACTGGGGCCACGTGAGGTGTCTAGCTACCTGGTTGGTGCGAGCTAGGTGCCCTACAAGCTGCAGGCGGCGTTGCTTAACTCGTCGTCTGTCCCAACTCAGTCCTCAAAAGAGGACTGAGTTGACCTTTTTCAACCGGGTGTAGCGACTAGGTGGGGGGTCCATCCCAAATGTTTTGATGTGGATCGAGGGTGTATTTGATGTCAATTTGCTGGAAAAAATGCTGCGTTAGTGAAAACTTGACCCAAACACCTGGAAATTACTCGGACATATGACACCCTCGGCGAATTTGCATTTTTCGGGATAAGAGCGAGTGGGGAAAATTTAATCAAATCATGGTGCACGTTAGAAAAATATAGGCATGTAAACAATATAGTTCTTGAAACGTGGCAAAAAACTGGGCTCAATTTGGCCACTGCCACTGCCTGAAACAATTAAAAAACTCTCAGTCCTCAGGAGAGGAATGGGGCTTTTGCTAACTTTGCTAGCATGTAAGTGCGGTCATACTACACACCACCGTGGCCACCAACCATCCCAATCACCTCATTTCCCTTCAAGCGTAACAGGACAACACACTTGCATCATCATGCTGCAGTTGTATCATACCTTATCATGTAGTGAGAGCCTATGCATGCACGTACGTAGGGAATGGGCTTGGATACCTACCAACAAAGGGTTATGTTATAAGTGTCAACCACCAATATAATGGGTAGGTTAAGCATCTTTCCATTGTTTCTAACAACAATAGATATGGCTATAACTGTTTTGCCTTGCCATGATGTGGCCAACATAGTTGCTGGCACATGATGGCAGTGGTTTGTCACCAAGACTTTTCACTCACCCGTATAAGCTTGAAAGCACCCTTGATGCAGGCCGTGGCCACACAATCATGCAGTATGAACGTAGCAAAAGAATAACTAACATCTATGAAGGTGTTTAAACCTGCACAGCTCCTAAAACCCTGCACAACTACACTGGGTTAAGGCAAATGCCTGCTAACATCATCTGAAAAGGGGGTTTTAGAGAGGGGCAGGCAACGGTCAAGAAAGAGCATCAAGACTTGAACCTGACAACGCCTGGCAAGCTTAAACTCACGTAAGAACATCAAGAAACGAAGAGGCAACGATAATCCGACTTTATCTGGCACGGCTGGCGTTACCTTGGCCCAGGCGGTGCCCGCACAAGTGGCACTTTGCGGCACATAGACCATGACGTGACAGAGTGGTCGAAATCATCAAATCTATACTGCCACTCAATTTATTATAATACAATACATGTTAAAATGTAGAAAGAAACCTATCAGCCATTGGAATTGCGCCGGAAAGCAAGCGCAGTCATCAATTCCGTCGACCTGCCTTATCGCAGCTTTTTCCAGCAAGAACAGTGCCGACACCGGGTAAATCGCTTCCCTGCGAGCTAAAAATTAGGATTTATCATCTATAGGACATATAAAATCTATTTCCTGAGTTTGGACAGCTAACTCGTCCGCAAACGTAAACTGCATGCATGGGCGCGAGCCGCCATGGCTAGGTCGTGCATTTCCGGAACTCGCGTTTCACGTGGAAAAGTACCCTTACCACCTGTACTTTGACCGTACATTTAGCCGCTCATACCAAATCCCAAAAAATCCCAAAAATATGTCCAAGAAAGATCTTTTCACGTAGTATTTGAATAAATTTTGAGAGAATTTTTTTGTCAAACATTCTGACCGGGGCGAATTTTGTACAGAACCTCAAAACTCGGTCCTCAGGAGAGGACTGAGAAAAACTCAGTCCTCTCCAGAGGTAGTGGGACAGACGACGAGTTAATGGTGCTGGTGATATAGGGCATGCCCTGGTACAGGTCCTCATTGCGGCCGGACATGAGCAGCATATCCTACTCTGAAAATGGAACGCAGCATGCTGGTGACCGCGCCGTCCAGCTTGCGGGCCAGGTCGGCGGTGAGGGTCCACGTCTCGGCGCCATACGTGAGAACAGGAAGGACGAGGACCTTGAACAGGTCCTGTTTCTCGATCTTGCCCAGGGGCTTGCGCCACAGGGCCCGGTACTGACGTCTGACGTAAAGCGTGCCAGGCGAGGGAGATGCGATGGTCCACATCAACCTCGCACTGGCTGGGGAGCAGGCTGCCCAGCAGCTTAACGCGGTCCCGATACAGGACTCGAGAGCCGTCTAGGAGATGGAGGGGCGGCGGTGAGTTGGTGAGCCCAACCGCCAGGGCCTCTGTCTTCTTGCTGACCTCAAGCCCCAAGTGCACGGGCCTCGAGAGCCAGGCAGTCAAGCCATGTCTGCACGTGCTCAGTGTCCTCGAAGAGGGTGGTGTCGTCTGCATAAATGATGTCTGCTAGCAGATTAACTAAAGCGCGTGGCTTAGCTGGGATAGGGCCTCTCTCTAGGAGGCGTACATGTACATGGCCACGGTCTATCTATTCTACGTCGCTTCCCCCAGAAGCCAGGTGAGACGTCAACCTCTCTTGCTGACGAGCTCAAGCACCAGCTTCTTACCCTCATGGGCCTGGTAGGTGAGGTAGAACTGCGTGGGTGCCACCGCCTTCCCCACTCACGGGACAAGGCGGCTCCCCCACCAGTCCTACTCACCTTCCCCTCCCCTGAGGATAAGCAGCGGTTCCTCTCTCGTCGCAAGCGGTTGCACGACCTCACCTGGACGCTGGATGACGACCTCACCCCCGCTCATCCACAGCAGCGACGCGACCTGTGGCCGGAATACCTCCGCCATAAGCAGGACCCCCAGAAGCCCAAGGTGTACTGGAGGGGCGGGGACCTGATGATCAACCAGAAGATGTGGACGCCCGCAGCGGGCTAGAATAGCAATAGCCCTAGCTTGTAACCATTGGCGTCACTGCCGCTAAGGCAGCCAATGATGCCTAGAATGTTGCCTAGCTGTGCCAACACCTAGTCACGTGCCGCCAACGCACGCTACACAACCAGCCATAGCCTTAGCCTAGTCCTAGTACAGCCATGCTACGCCCTGGCTATGTTCAGATTACTTGCCCACGCTCCTTGCTATGATATGCTCACATGGGTCTTATTGCACCCACAGTTTGCCGGATCGTTAGCCTGTCCTTTTAGCTAGCCGCGCCCGATTGCAGCTGTGGCATGCCTTCGGCATGAAGGAGACTGGGGGTCTCTGCCCTTTCTCCTGTAGTGCACACACAGGGATTAAAAGCACTTCGGTGCTCCGTGACTCCCCAACGGGAGCACGAGTTTAATTAATTAATTAATTAATTAATTAATTCTACACTACTACTGCTGTATTCCCCTAAGCTGGGGCGCCTGGAGTCGGCACTGGGGCCGCGGGGGTCGCCTGCCAGGGCTTGTGGCCGACGTAGATGGCCGCCCCCTTCCAGTACACCGGCTGCCCCGCCTTGGTCTGCCGGAGCTGGAGGTAGGTCGGCCATAGCTCCCGTCGCCGTTGTTGCTGCGCCAGGGTCAGGTCGTCATCAAGGGTGAAGAGAGTCTTCTCGAGCCGCTTGCGGCGTCTGAGAAAAGAAATCTTGTCCGCCGGGGTCTTAAAGGTGAGAAGGAGCGGGGGCGGCCCTGCCTTAAGTACCCCGCGCGCGGGGAAGGCGGTGGGCGGCCAGCTCGATGTCACCAGTAAGGCCCCATGCGATCAAGGATTTCTCTCTCAAAAGCACGCGCAAGCTTCTCGGAATTCTCACCTTCCTCCATCTTGAGATTCTTGACAATGACGTTAATTAAGGCTGCGCTTGGCGAGCTCGGCCTCCTCGCGGAGGTCAAGCGTCTGCCGCTGGAGCTGTGCTGCGACGGCGGAGGTGCGGGTGGAGGTGGTGTGCTGCTTAAGTGATGTCCGCCCAGGTCGTGATGGGAGGAGCATCGCCGGCCAGGCCAGCAGGGGCTGGCTTGGCGGCAATGTCCTTCACCGCCTGGGCGGTGAGGCCGGCGGTGTTCTGCAGGACCTCGATGGCGATTGCGTTGTCTTTAAGACGCTGGTCGATTTCACAGAGCTGGGCGGTGATGGCGTCGGAGGTGGGGGTGGTGGCGGTGGAGGAGGCGAGGAGGGTGGCGGTGGCGGTGGGGATGGTGGGGAGCTCAGCAGCCAGCGTGCGACTCTGACACAGCTGCCACATCTGCAGCTAGGGGCGTCACGTGCTGTGAGAGGGCGTCGTTGAGGTGGAGGAGGAGGGCGGATTCGGTCAGGGGGATGGGGCGCCAGACGTCAATGGCACTGCGCTGAAGGATGGAAAAGAGGGCGCGGCAAGCTGAAGGCGCGGTCGCGTCCAGCCAGACAGGTCAGGTGCACGATGCACCCAGAGTTTCAGGCAACACCCAGCTAAGGGGAGCCTGTCATAGGTGGGGAAGATCAGCACAGCTACTACACAAAATTAGCTAGGGCATGGCTTCTCAGCAGGGAGTGACCCCCTGCATGGGCACTGCATAATTAAATAAAGCTAGGTATCATCTGGAGGGTGGCTCATCATAGGCACACATGTACATGACTAGAAAAGGCTAGGCTCAGCTGGTATAGTGCCTGTAGTAGGCGGGCATGTACAAGGCCACTGTCTATCTATTCTACACTACTGCTGCTGTATTCCCCTAGGCTGGGGCTGCCGGAGTCGCTGGGGCCGCGGTGGTCGAGGGGGTCACGTGCCAGGGGCGCTTTTGGCCGACGTAGATGGCCGCCCGGCCCCTTCCAGTACACCGGCTGGCCCGCCTTGATCTGCCGGAGCTGGAGGGAGGTCGGCCATAGCTCACCACTACAATACGGTTCGTAGGAGACGCGAAATGAGTGAGAATGTTACCCGAGCGGTAACGAGGATTCGCACCGTTGATTTTAACATATGTTTCTTTTTTTGCGCCATTTGGCGAGCATCGACTGGAGCCTGAACCTAGCGGGGGGAATCGTGCGGGGGAATCTTGCGGGGGAATCTTGCGGTGAAAAATTCCGAACGTGAATTTAGCGAAGTCCTACTACATTTTGCTTGGTACACGGTACTACAGTTTCGTCACTGAAAATTTTCTGTAGTTGCGTTGGTGTTTCGTACGTTCCGCTGAAATTTTCGTGTTCAGTGCCCAGATCACAATTTGATCCGGGCGCAAAATGATTGGCTGTACGGTACGAACCAAAAACGAATTTTTAGTATCTAAGTTCCGCAGCGCTTGCTGAATTTGCCCCGGAAGCCCGGGGGCACTTTCCCCGCTGAAAAAGGTGTCCGCGGAAGCGTATTGTAGTGACCCGTCGCCGTTGTTGCTGCGCCAGGGTCAAGTCGTCGTCCACGGTGAAGGGAGTGTTCTCGAGCCGCTTGCGGCGTCTGAGAAACGAAATCTTGTCCGCTGGCCGGGCTGTCAAAGATGAGAAGAAGCGGAGGCGCCCCTGCCTTACCCCGCGCGCGGGGGAGGCGGTGGGCGGTCAGCTTAACTGATCTCACCATGCAAGGAGGCCCATGCGTGCAAGGAATATTTTGCTCTCAAACGCACGTGCAAGCTTCTCGGAATTCTCACCTTCTTCCATGTCGAAGTTCTTGAGTATGGCGTTGAGGCTGCGCTTGGCGAGCTCGGCCTCCTCGCGGAGGTCAAGCGTCTGCCGTTGAAGCTGGGCTGCGACGGCGGAGGTGGTGGAGGTGGTATGTTGCCCATGTCCGCCCATGGAGCATCGCCGGTGGTGATGGGAGGAGCATCGCCGGCCAGGCCAGCCGGGGCTGGCTTGGCGGCAATGTCCTTCAGTCACCGCCTGGGCGGTGAGGCCTGCGGTGTTTTGCAGAACCTCGATAGCGATGTGCTCAAGGGCTATGTGCTCAAGGGCTATTAATTAATTAATTAATTATCAACATCACTCCGTTGGGAGTCAATGTAGCACATATCCCAAGGGCTATGTGCTACAGATACTCCCAACGGAGTTATGTTCGTAATTAATTAATTAACTAGTGTGACCCGCTGGCTTCGCCCAGCCAAAAAAAGCACTTTGGGGCGGTTCAGGGCCTTCCCGCTGCCCGCTCACTGCGTAGTACGTGGTCCTTCACTGCGCTCCGGAGAGGAAAACAGTACGGTGCATGGTCGCTTCGCTGCATGGCGGATTGGTGCGCAGTACGCTGCCCGCTGCGGCCGCTGGAATAGTACGGTGCTCGCTTTGCTCGCGGATTGGTGCGCAGTACGGTGCCCGCTGCCCGCTGGAATAGTATGGTGCTCGCTTCGCTCGCGGATTGGTGCGCAGTACGGTGCTCGCTCGCTTCGCTCGCTCGCCGTACGGTGCTCGCTCAGTCGCTTCGATCGCTCGCCGTACGGTGCTCGCTCGCTTCGCTCGCTCGCTGGGATTGGTGGTAAGTGATTCCGGTTCTTTTGGATTGGCTTAATACTCCGCGATGCCCTGAATGCTCGGGGATGCTGTGACATTGCGAAATTAGTAAATAGGATCCATCCATCGGGGTTAATGCTCCGCGACTCCCCGACGGGAGCACGAGTCTAATTAATTAATTAATCCGGACACCGCCATCTCCTCTTTCTTAATTTACAAGTTTGTTAACTGGGGACAACCTAAGTTAAATTAAATTATAACATGCCTCCGTGGGGAGGTCATGTAGCACGTATTCCATGTTGGATGGGGTGGAGGAAGCCGCGTGATCGAACTATCCTAACTCTATCTAGAAAATCCTAACTACACTACTCATCAAAACGCCTCCGCCGCTTGGGGGGAGGTGGCTTGCCCACAGGGTCGGGCGTGTGCGCCTTGACAATCTTCTTCCACCGCGTCTCATGTCCTGCATGGCAGTCCAAAGACGGGAGAGAGAGTGGATTGAATTGAATTGAATTGTAACATAACTCCGTTGGGAGTATATGTAGCACATAGCCCTTGACCACTGTCATGGCTGTGTTTGTCGCGCGCCGGTTGATGGAGGAGGTGCGTCGACTTCCCCCTGACAGTTTGCCGCTGGTCTTCATTTTTGTTGACTACATCAAGGCCTTTGACACGGTTCTCTGGGAGGCTCTTTGGGCCATCCTAGCTCTGGATCGGGTACCACCTGCGTTTATTGCTGCCATTCGCCGTCTGTAAGAGGGCTCACAGGCAGTAGTGCGGACTGCGGAGGGCACCACTCCACCATATTCCCCCTTCACCACGGGGTGTGGCAAGGTTGTGTCCTGTCCCCATACCTGTTCATTATTGTCGTGGATCACGTCATGCGCCGGGCACGTGCGCGCTTTACTGCATGCTCTTAACCCTTCAATGGTGTCAACTGGAACCACCAGAACGGACTGAGTATGGGTATCTTAGTAAGTATGAGAGTATCTAGCCAAATAACATTTTCTGGCCCACCCTTGGAACCAAGGATGCTTTTATATCAAATAACTTTGGGGTCATGTCATTGGTCACATATCTATGCCCCACAGCTGCTATAAATAGCACCCCCCCCAAGGGGGTACGGTGCAGATGGGGTTCAAGAGATATTAACCCATGGTCCGCCAGCACTTTTTTTGGTTTTTTGACCCCTGAAAATGAAAAAAATCATAACTCCTAGACCACAACTCCAAACACCCTCAACCAAGATGCCAGGAATATCTACACTTCAAGGGCTTTCAGAATATGCAATAATATCACGAGTCCATTCAGTGCCCTGGATGTTATCTTCAGTCAAAGTTGGACAAAAGACGAACTTTTTCGTGTTAGAAAAAGTTAACCCCCCCCCTTTTCTCCGGGGGAGGATTCTAAACACCAAAATCATGGTTGGATATTTTTATTAGAATGTTCAGGGGTCCCCCAACGGGGGGGGTGCACTCAGAATTGCATTTTACACACGGCACCATGCTCATATTGACACATGACTACGAACACCCCAAATGGAGAAAAATGCCATGCTATACAATTATGCAATATAAATGACCACAATAGAGTGCCAAACCTGCTGGAATCCAAACATGACGCCAACTTGCCATCACTGAACGTTATCCCCCAAAGAAGTGCCACAAATTGTGCACCATAATGGCTAATACCCCTCCTAGAGCAGGCATGGAAAGCTGTTGCAATAACACTATCCTACTCATCAAAAGACATGTAGGGACGTACGAGTTTCCCTGCAAACAACGTGCAAACGCATTGCCGTACCTGCCTCGATCATGACCTGGCCGGGTTCCGCTGGCCGGCAAGCTCATACGTCACGTATGCAGCTACTAGTGGGAGAGGCGGCCATAGCCGCTCTATCCATGCATCTGTCATCATTACCATGTTGAAGATATGTGCAAAGATGACGTCTAACGCGTCCACGTCCCCAGCAAATGGCGCAGCGGACTTTCGTAAAGACGCGGGAGGCCCAGGCAGACGGAAACTCCCAAGAACCAAAGGAAACCGGCGATACCAAACGGGACGTCTCGTCTGACAGTGACTACCAAGACAGAGGTAATAGCCACTGCGTATTTCCTCAACAGCATAAATCTGATCATTCTCGACGTACCAAAATAATGCATCATCGTTCAGGGGTCATCATCTGACCCATTTCAAGCCGCGGAACCCAAAATTGCCACAAAATGGCGCGCTGACAGCCATATCTTGCTATGCGCGCGCGCAACGGTAAAAAATGTTAGCAAAAGTCACGTGACTGCCTGCAAGAAAGTGGTGGTATTTACTGTGCTATGGCGCAATTACCTACCCAACCTATGCATTTTCATTGAGGTTGGGTCTGCCCCGACCCGCCGGACATATTTACGTTACGTCACTTACGTCGCAGGTCACGGAATTACGCGGTACAGTTACGTTACGTGTGTTGTGGTCAAATTTGACCACATCGGCGGACCATGGGTTAATTAATTAATTAATTAAACTCGTGCTCCCGTTGGGGAGTCACGGAGCACCGAAGTGCTTTTAATCCCTGTGTGTGCACTACAGGAGAAAGGGCAGAGACCCCCAGTCTCCTTCATGCCAAAGGCATGCCACAGCTGCAATCGGGCGCGCGGCTAGCTAAAAGGACAGGCTAACGATCCGGCAAACTGTGGGTGCAATAAGACCCATGTGAGCATATCATAGCAAGGAGCGTGGGCAGGTAATCTGAACATAGCCAGGGCGTAGCATGGCTGCATGTACTAGGACTAGGCTAAGGCTATGGCTGGTTGTGTACCGTGCGTTGGCGGCACGTGACTAGCTAGGTGTGTTGGCACCTGAGCTAGGCAACATTCTAGGCATGGCTGCCTTAGCGGCAGTGACGCCAATGGTTACAAGCTAGGGCTATTGCTATTCTAGCCCGCTGGGGGCGTCCACATCTTGTGGTTGATCATCAGGTCCCCGCCCCTCCAGTACACCTTGGGCTTCTGGGGGATTCAAGAGATATATAATGCAATATGGACCATTTCTCAAAATCTGATGACCCTGGCCCTTTGAGGGGAGTTAAAGATAATCACAGGCATGCCATAGATGTGCACATTCACAACATACATGACATGCCATATAGAACTGCACAGGCTAGCTAGCATACAGCCCAAAATAGCTCAGACCGTTATAACGGGTGCAGTTATTTTGGGGTGTTTTGCTAGCACTACCGTATGGGCATTCAATTCCAACGTGGTACAAAACATCATAGATGGCCACACATGGATTCCCAAACACATTTCCAGCTTAAAAATCACAACAGCATGCTATACAACAAGTATAAAGCTTGTGCCAAGGCCCAAAACCAAGCGTAGAAGGGGTTCACAAGGAGCTATGTACATTATCAATGCATCCAACACACTATAAAGCAATTCCAATGATTGGCAATGATAGAAAAAACCAAAGAACTAACCTGGTTATGCTTCCATATGCAAGCAGGCCCCGGCCATTCATGTTTCTTGCATGCACTATGGACGCACAAGCAGAAGGATAACTTGGGCCAGCAAACCAAGAAGCAATGCCTAGAGCTGGCCAGAAAACCACTTGTCTCGCTATGTCTGTGCAGGGAAAAGCATCCCGTTATCAAGCCCACCATGTTTAGAGACAATAACAAACGCTACTTCACTGGTTTCGTTGAAGCCTCAGCTAATAGCAATCAAATCTGGTCCAAAATCTGCGTGACATAGTGGTATTCCCCAACCATCACAAGCGAACGCGTACAAGCACTATTAACCCCTAAATGGGCAGAAATACTGCCGATGCATCGGCTGTAACTTCACAATTTTGCAAACCAGATGCCATCCAACCCACCCATATCCAATGGCTGTCCTTGGGGGCCAAGCATGTCCATGAGTTGCCCTTCGGGTTGGTATATCACAACCTTACATATATGCAGGGTAGGCCATGTATAACTGCCGTCAAAGTCAGGGGGGTCAAGACGAGCGTTTTCATTTTTGGTAGAATGTGCATTTTGAATTATGTTGTAAGAGCTAGGCACCTACCACTTCAGGGATGATAAACAATTAGTTGCTGAACAGTTTGAGCCATTGGGGTCATCATTTGGGTGGGTATACCAGCAGTTACACCCAGTACAGCCCATAGGGGTACCGTTGGTAAAAAGCAACCAAGGGGGTAGGAGTGGGCATAGTACCTACTAATACCTACTAATATGGCCCCCAACCATGCCACACAATACATTTCCCTTCCACAATGATGGGGAAACATAACTGCATCATCACACTGCCCTTACATGGCACCTATGTGCAGGTGCCACCTTGTCCATGCACGTAGGTAACGTGGTACGGATACCCTACGCAAGGCATGCATTCTAGGAGGCAGCCACCAACAAACTAGTGATTTTAAGCCTATTTCAGCTTGCCCTAGCAAGGATAAACTAGGCCTAAGCTGCTATAGCTTGCCAGGTGATGGCCAGCACACCTGGTGGCACATGCTGACAATGGGAAGCTTCTACTCACCGGTTACATGCTTGATGATGCCACAGAGACCAGCCAACTGCCTCACACTCATGCAATATGTGTGTGGGAAATGTATAACAAACATATATGGAGGTATTCAAACCCATACAGCCTCTAAAACTTATCACCATCACCCTGTGGCAGGTCAACTGACTGAGGGAAGCATCTAAGAAGGGTGTTTTAGAAAGGGGCCAGGCCAGGGTCAAGAAAGAGCATGAATAATGCAAAAAGAATGTGCTACACAAGCTAGAACGTATATATAAACGTCAAACATCGATAGGAAAACGATGATTAAGCTTTACCAGGCATGGATGGCGTTACCTTGGCCCAGGCGGTGGCCGCAAAATGGCGCATTTCGGAACACCAAAGTTGTGCAGCATGGTCGCTGGATTCGGCGATTTCTGGCCACCCTTGCACGTTTACGACTACCATGTATCATAAAAAGTACAAAGAAACCAATATATCCTTTAAAATACGCCGGAAAGGTATTGCTGTCAACGTTTCTATCGTCCGGCCTGATCGCAGTTTTTTCCAGCAAGAACGCTGCCGACACCTATCAAATGGCATTCCCGCGAACCAAAAATTGGCCTGTATCATCTTTAGGACGTATAAAATCAATTTCCTGAGTTTGGTCAGAAAATTCGAACGAAAACGTAAATGCCATGCGTGGGCGCAAGCCGCCATGGCCAGGTCGTCGTTTTCCGGAATGCACGTTGTACGTGAAAAAGTACCCTGACCCCTTGTACTTTGACCGGCCAGAACACCTCTATAACTTTGTCAGAAGTATGCAAACCCTAGTACCATGCTGTGAGGAAAATTATAAACTTTCGATCTTCTCAGCTAAACGTTTCCTAATTCTCAATAGTTTTCGCGGCATTTGGTCCCCCGAGAAGGGGCCGACGCGTCGGCTGTAACTCAGTTTTAGGCGGAAAATCGGCAGCCAGACCATTTAGGGGTTAAAGCAACAAAACGACAAGCAAAAACCATCGATTACATGTCTACAACTAGTTTATAAACGATAGGACGACTTGGTACTGTAATGTATAAACGCTAACATGTTAATACGTACCAGGTCGAAACTGCAGATTACCTGCTGTGCGGGAGCCATCACTCCCACCTCACGGACACAGCCTCGAACCTTTCCTGGCCGTCATCGCTAATAAAACATGTCAAGAATAACGTCATAACAAGTTTATCCACGCGCAAATATATGGACGTCAGTTTGCTTCCGAACAACAGGTAGCATACGCACTGTCATCACCGCCTGGCCGGCGCTGACAGGATCTGCTGCACCGATTAGAACCTAGAGACATACTTGCGCACATCCAGACACTTCGCGGCCAGAGATATAACCTTTCTAACAATCAAGGATAATGACTACAAATTTTGAGTTCGAAATTCCAAGCCATGCTCTCGTACCAGTCATGCATTTGCCTGCACCGCCATAGCCGCGGACGTCAATTATTTTCACTCACGTCGGTCCCGTTTGACCATGGTATATACCCCCCCAACTTTGATTGAGTATATCTCTCTGGCCAGTTGTCCAAAGTACGGTCTGAATAGTGCCAGGCATACTAGAGTACGTCTAGATCTATCGATCCCCCCAGGTTTGACCGTTAAATTATTTTTGGCGCGGCGCCTGGTTCTGCCACAAACTCAGTCCGTTAGACGGAGTGGTAGGACTTCAACTGGAGCCACGAAATTAATTAATTAATTAATTAGACTCGTGCTCCCGTTGGGGAGTCACGGAGCATTAACCCCGATGAATGGATGGATGGGTGCAAACATTCCTACCGGTCTAATCTATCTACATTGGCTACATACTACATCTATCTAGCAACATTCTAACTACATCATCTATCTAGGCAGCCGCACGCTGCCCTAGGGGGAGCTATCTAGCGTGCCTCCCGTGGGATTGCACACGCGGGCGCTTCCCCACTGGGGGGGGCTCGTTGTCCTCTATGACCTGGGCCCACTTGGCCTTGTCCATCATCTTCTTCCAAATCACGGAGAGGCCGAGGCCCCCCATGTCCTCTACTAGCTGTTCTTTGAAGGTGCGGGCCTTGCGGCGTCTAACATCACTGGGCCCAGCCCACGTCAGGAGGTGCCGGCCAGGCTGGGCTGGTCGCAGTCCTGCGGGGGGGCCACGTGAGGTGTCTACCTGATTGGTGCGAGCTAGGTGCCCTACTAGCTGCAGGCGGCGTTGCTTAATTGTGCTGGTGATATAGGGCATGCCCTGGTACAGGTCCTCATTGCGGACATGAGCAGCATATCCTACTCTGAAAATGGAACGCAGCATGCTGGTGACCGCGCCGTCCAGCTTGCGGGCCAGGTCGGCGGTGAGGGTCCACGTCTCGGCGCCATACGTGAGAACAGGAAGGACGAGGACCTTGAACAGGTCCTGTTTCTCGATCTTGCCCAGGGGCTTGCGCCATAGGGCCCGGTACTGGCGTAAAGCGTGCCAGGCGAGGGAGATGCGGTGGTCCACATCCACCTCGCAGCTAGGGAGCAGGCTGCCCAGCAGCTTAACGCGGTCCCGATATAGGACTCGAGAGCCGTCTAGGAGATAGAGGGGCGGCGCTGAGGTGGTGAGCCCAACCGCCAGGGCCTCTGTCTTCTTGCTGACCTCAAGCCCCACTGCACGGGCCTCGAGAGCCAGGCAGTCAAGCCATGTCTGCACGTGCTCAGTGTCCTCAAAGAGGGTGGTGTCGTCTGCGTAAATGATGTCTGCCAGCCGAATCTCCGTGTCCGCACCGCCATGCCAGAATTTGTTAGCAACCTGCACTCCTGGTTCCCTGCCCACGATGCGGGCAAATCGCTTGCGCGCCTGAATCATTACGTATTCGACAACAATAATGAACAGGTAGGGCGACAGCACGCAGCCCTGCCACACACCCTTCTGTAAAGGGCATGGGGGCGTGGTCCCGTAAGAAGTGCGCACCGAAGTGGTGGACCCTTCTTGGACCCTTCTTGGAGCCACGAAAACGGACTCAGTACCATTTAAGGGTTAAGGGGTTCGAGCCAGGCTTGGACATCCTTAACGTGAAAGAGCACGGCGGGGTTAGACCTGGTTACCGCCTTGCCGACCTGATTTATGCGGATGATACCACCCTCATCGAGAGCCCCGAGCACATTCAGACCTGGCTGGACTGCCTGGGCCTGGAGGCGCGGGCGGTGGGGCTGGAGATTAGTGTCAAAACTGAGGGGATGGTGATAGGGGCATCCAGTAAACCACCGCTGCCGCGCCTGCTCGACGGGACGGAGGTCCCGTTCCGCGACCGCCGTTCAAGCTGTTGGGGAGCTGGCTTCCTGACACCGCCGACGATGTGGACACCCGCATCGGCCTTGCCAGCTGGGCCACTTGAGCTCCGTTCGCTCACACTGACACCCTACTGGCGCTCGAAGGGTCTGGACGGGCACCGCAAGCGCATGCTCTTCAAGGTCCTCGTCCTCACGGTGCTCACGTATGGCGCCGAGGCGTGGACCCTCCCCCCCAAACTGGCAGCTCGGCTCGACGGCACAGTTTACAGGATGCTCCGGCAGGTCCTTAATGTAGGTTTTTCCGAGCGTCCGTCATCAGAGTCTTTGTATCATGGCATGCCTCGTGTTTCGGACGAGATTAGGCAGCGTAGGATAGCATTTGTAGGACACCTTGCCCGCACCAGCCAGGTCGACACCGCCCTTGGTTTGGCCGGCCCCCAGCGGCTTGGACAGCCAGGGCGGCACATTCTGACCTGGCCTGGCCCCTCCGACATTCCCAAAAGGGTAGGGAAACCTGTCACGAACTACGTTCAGATGTTGCTGGACGACCTAGTGGTCCCAGCCCAGTTTGAGCACCGCATCCACTCTCTCTCCCGTCTTTGGACTGCCATGCAGGACAAGACGCGGTGGAAGAAGATTGTCAAGGCGCACACGCCCGACCCTGTGGGCAAGCCACCTCCCCCCAAGCGGCGGAGGCGTTTTGATGAGTAGTGTAGTTAGGATTTTCTAGATAGAGTTAGGATAGTTCGATCACGCGGCTTCCTCCACCCCATCCATCATGAAATATGTGCTACATGACCTCCCCACGGAGGCATGTTATAATTTAATTTAATTTTTTTAATAGCCCTTGAGAGGGGGGGCATATGGCCTATCATACATCCTAAGCTACTTCCTGCAAGGGTGGGGATGTAAAGGACCCTTGCTCTAGGTGCACCAGGGCACTTGCATCCCCATGATCTTCAAGCTATGCCCAGCGAAGGGGGAGCCTGTCATGGGGGGGAAGATCAGCATAGCTATACAAAAAAGCTAGGGCATGGCGTCTCAGCAGAGAGTTACTCCCTGCATGGGCACGGCATAATTAAATAAAGCTAGTCATCATCTGGAGGGTGGCTCATCATAGGCACACATGTACATGACTAAAAAGGCTAGGCCTAAGCTGGTATAGTGCCTGTAGTAGGCGGGCATGTACGTATGAGAGAGTGGATGCGGTGCTCAAACCGGCTGGGCTGGGACCAGTAGGTCGTCTGGACAGCAACATCTGAACGTAGTTCGTGACAGGTTTCCCTACCCTTTTGGGAATGTCCTCGGGGCCAGGCCAGGTCAGAATGTGCCGCCCTGGCTGGCCAAGCCGCTGGGGGCCGGCCAGACCGAGGGTGGTGTCGACCTGGCTGGTGCGAGCAAGGTGTCCTACAAATGCTATCCTACGCTGCCTAATCTCATCCGAAACACGAGGCATGCCATGATACAAAGACTCTGATGACGGACGCTCGGAAAAACCTACGTTAAGGACCTGTCGGAGCATCCTGTAAACCATGCCGTCTAGCCTAGCTGCCAGTTTGGGTGTGAGTGTCCACGCCTCGGCGCCATACGTGAGCACCGTGAGGACGAGGACCTTGAAGAGCATGCACTTGCGGTGCCCGCTCAGGCCCTTCGAGCGCCAGTAGGGTGTGAGCGAACGGAGCTTGGCCCAGGCAAGGCCGACGCGGGTGTCCACATCGTCGGCAGTGTCAAGAAGCCAGCTCCCCAACAGCTTGAAGCGGTCGCGGAACGGGACCTCCGTCCCGTCGAGCAGGCGCGGCAGCGGCGGTCTACTGGAGACCCCAATCACCATCGCCTCGGTTTTGACACTAATCTCCCCAGGGGACAACCTAGTCTGATCAAAATTGGCTCTTTTCAGTTAGTCATTACCCGGCATTGACGTTGAGGGGCAGGTTGTGTCGTTGATTGATACTTAGATTGATTAATACTTAATTGCGTCAAACTATGCCAACTATCAACAAGACTATGCCGCCATATTACAGAAGCACAGTCCCACAAACTAAAACATCCTCTCAGCCACATTAATTAATCAATAGACACGTGACTGCGTCACGTGAGCATACACTCAGCCACATACACTGAGGCATACTCCCCAGTTTCAGGGTACCGTAAAAGTAAACGTGTGAACATGCACATAAGACATGCCACAGTGTACCTTAACGTACTTTCCCACGCGGATACTGCACCCGCACAAGGCATGACTCACTTCCCCAGGTCTGGTGATGAACAAGTAACTCCATGTCATCAGAACGCCTGTACACCAGGCTATGGACGATGGGCATGGGGGTAGGTTGCATGCTAACCCCCAGTAGCCCCACTGCTGTAGATCTAGCCCAAAACGCCTCACTGAACAGCATCGCTAATTCACACATTGGAAGACAGCAAGGAGCATTGAACATGAAAGTGAGGTGTATGGGCTAAGGGGCACAGTACATGCCACACTACTTTGGGGCCACACTCGACTGGCAAACCCCAAAACACGTGTAACATTAGATGCTGTCCTGCAGGGCCCTTGACAAGGGCGCCACCATTATATACAATGAGGAGCAGCTGGGTCCCACAATGGCAGTGAGAAGTGACCTGTTGATGGAAAACCCCACAGACCGAGGGGCGACCCTTCACACAAGTGCCCTGTGCACATGTGAGCCACGTGCTACATCCTAAATTGGTATGTACAGATAAGAGCACAGCATTAGCTGGCGAAGGTTTTGCCTACAACCAGCCAGTACCCCGTCGGTGCCACCCAGAGGAATCGATCTGTGCCAAGATCGGTTGCGTGAACCGGTTCTGCACATATCGAACAGTGTCCAGGTTCTCCTCCACCTGTACCACAAGAAGAATGCATGGAAGACGCGCAAGCCCTGTCAGACTTAAAACCCGTCACGCAACTGACTTGTCAAACTTAAAGCAACAGCCAAATTACTGTATAGGCATCGAGCCAGCAAAGCAACGCAAAAAAAATACCTCAACAGAACTGCCGAACTCGACAACGCCACCGGGAACTTTTACAGAGAAGATGGACCGAATGTGAGAGGCCTCAGCAATCCTGAGGCGGACGAATACGCTGCCTGGCACAGTTTGGACGTTCTTCAGCCATTCGTGTCCGCCAAGGGCAAGTACCCGCCCGGGTTGCCTGAAGCCGGCCACACAACGTTCATGTGAAACAGGAAAAAAATAACTATTAGGAAGTACGCATTGCAAACCTGAAATGCCCAACGCTGCGCCCCGCTGTATTGCACTGCTAGCCTAGAAGCTTTTTGATTGAAAAAAAAAGTGTCCTGACAAACCAAACTAGGCGCAGTAGGCTTACCCTAGGCCAGAAGGAAAGCGATAGGTTTGGGAAAGCTGTAAAAACGTTTGCTTCCCCACAATTTCCATGGAGGCACGATCCTCTTCTCTCATGTACCCTGCGGCGTACACGCATACTCCTCCCTGATTTGCCCAGAAAATTCCATACGGAAGGTCCAAAGCTTCACATGTGTGCTTGATTACGGTCTCTAAAGGGCTCAGTAAAGCTTCGGGACTCCTGGTGCGCATTGCCAAATCAGCATCGCCATAGTAGTGGGCGATATTGCTACCGCTAAACTTGATGGGATGCTGTTGTTGCATGATCAGCATTTGAGGCCACCCCCCAGGCGTCACACCACGCTATTCCCCCACGTCAACTTTGCGGGGGATTTCACGGAACAATAGGTCAGCTCAACCCTGCGGCAAATAGCACAACGCTGATGCCTACTACCTACAGCAAAGCTAGGAGGTGATGGCGGTCGAGCACGACTACAGAGACTAGGGCATGGTGTGTGTGGGAAGTGAGCGTGGGAACGTGGGCAATTGACGGAAAAGCCATCCGAGGCGCCAGACCGCAACGGACAGCTCATTCTCGCATACGAGCCAACTTCTCTGAACAAGACAAGGATCGACACTGCTGACGCTTTCTCGTTAAAAATGCTCCTGTATTGGAAGGTACAATCTACGGTTATACTTCTTTGGGAAAAGCCGCTCGAATCTACGTTTTTTCGCAATCGTGTAAATCCCTTGTAAATCATTTAAATCCCTGCTGACACCGTGACCGGTCAGTTGTTGTTGTTGTTGTGTCCCACGCCGCACATGGACAGCAGTGATTCCATAGTTGCCGGGGGTGACCGGTCAGCTGCAAGGTCGCCTGTAGTACGGACTTTCCTGTGGTGAACGCTCCATCGAGATCTTATCGCGGCGTGTGATGGAAGATTCTGATTAACGAAGAACCTTTTCAGAACGGTTAAGCCCAAAGCAGGAAAGCTCACAGCTGCATCGATGATGGAACCCCAAACCAAGCGGCGCTGGACTGGCAAGTCAGTCAGTCTAACATAATTGCCAAGAATCTCAAGTTAAGATCTTCTACGCCCCCAACGCTGCCGGCCAACAAAATGGCCAAGAATCTCACGTTAGATCCTCACGTTAGATCACGTTAGATTCCCACTTTAGTTAAGATCTTTTACGCCCCCAGCGCTCCCAACAGATCCAACTGCTCCTCGCCAGCCGCCAGGCCTGAAGTCTCCAGTTGTTCGTCGGCAGGCGTCAGCATACATGCACAATGTCAGTCGGTTGTCAGTCAGTCAGCATTCAGCAATCAGCAACATTAGTACAGTCATTACCGCGTTAAGTTGCGATCGCCGCCGAAAAAAGGGCGCCGCAACTTAAAGCGGTAACGTAACTTAACGCGTGTACGTGTAACCTTGTTGCTTAACGATAGGATTAGGCTAGCAGCCCACCCCCTCCTCCTCTGACGGATCTGTACACGGCAATCGACAGCCAGATATTTACCGAAAGGTGGGCGGTGAGGTATACGGCGCCAAACTTACTGGCGTCGCAACTTAACGCGGTATCGCAACCTTAGAAACGCGACTTAACGCGGTAACGGCCGAGGGCCGGAATATCTTGTACTTATGTATTATTAGACCCATTATATATATAGTGAGAACACCGACTCAGACTAAAAAACATGGACTAAATTGCTGGCGCGGCGCGTTTTGGGGAAATTTAGTCGGACTCCGACTAAAATCTAGATCTACCCCGCCTATTTTCGCGAAAACCCGAAAATAGTCGGGGTAGGTTAGTACTTAGTCGGTGTCCGACTAGCTTAGTCGGGGTGTGCCTCTGACCATGCTGCCATCCGTACCGGCTTGGAAGTGTGGCGCCACCGGCGTTAGAGGCCACTTACGCGGCCTGAGCGTGCGGCGCGACGCTGCTGCTGTCCGTCCCGAGTCGGTGTTCTCAGCAGGGGGAATCCGTACCCGTTTTTCGGCTCAAGTCCGACTACAGTAATGGTCCGACTAAGTTACAGTACTGTACTGTAGTCGGAGTTGGTTAGTCGGAGTCGGTGTTCTCAGAAGGGGTCTATTATGTATTTACACAGGGTACTTACATATCATGTGTACTGTACCTGCATGTATCTGAATTCTGATTACAGTAGGGCGGGCACATTACACATATGTCTGAGGGTGATAGCCAGAAGCCTGATAGGGAGGATACACTGTTATGTTATATGCGGATGCGGACAGTGAGTAAAACACAACTTGATCTGTAGGTACACAACTTGATCTGTATAAAATGAAGCAGTCGCCCAACCCGCTGCTCTGTGCTGCCTGGGCACCTGGCCGAAGCCTCGTAGTCGTTGTCATCGAATGTTGGCAGCTGCCACGTCTTCCTGCCGCGCCGTGGGCAGCGGGAAGTCAGAACGTCGGAGCAGAACTCGATTTATGTGCCGCCGTGTCGGCAGAGTCGTGCCGCAACGTCCGTTTGGCTTTCGCAACCCGAAAGATGTGCTGATGTCTCAATGTCCCTTGCCACAAACAACCAAATACATCGAATGTCGAATGCATAGCTGCTTAAACATGGCGAGAGTTCCAACATGTAATCAGTGATGTAATCATTCAGCTCGTGACATGGGGGTCGACGTGCGGCGATATTGTTGAGGAGCTGGCACAGGAGGTCGTGGTAGGAGCTTCCGGAAGCCCGGAACGAACGTTTAATTAGCGGCATTGCTAATTAGCGCATAGATGGCTAACCTTACGCAGCTAAGCGTCCCGGGACAGCTTCTTCCAGGCCGTTGCTTTTCCCACGGTCGAAGCATATCGGCCATGCTCTGCCGTGCATATCCTGCAGTAAGAGACACGGTGAGCTAATAAGTCGCGAATTGCTACGTTCTTCTTACTTCATGGTCTCTGACTCTTTTA
>RPFO01000246.1:515641-660641 GCA_009746045.1 Mesostigma viride
CTCACCGGCCGCATCCTCTTGCCCCATGGGCCGCACCAGGGTGGACAAGACGCTGGAGGATGTGGAGAAGAACCCGACGCCCGCCGTGGCCACCGCATGGAAGCTTGCCAGGGGGGCGGGCGCGGTGGTCAGCGACCCCAGGGTGCAGGAGGCGGCCGCGGCCGTCGTGCAGAGTGCTCGTGAGGTGCTGCTGCCGGCCGCCAAGTCGATGCTGGAGCGCATGCGGGGCACCCGAGGTGGGTTGGCGTGCTAGCTCTCCTGCGTTTTCATTGGCTCCTCCGGCCACATGGATAGCTCCACCACCCACCTAGCATCTATTCCTGGACACGTGTATGGGTGGTCGTGTTTGCTCCGTGCCCTTTTCATGTCATCAAGCCCATAGACTGATGGGTTCTTGACGCAGGCGGCATAGGGAGCTATACCGCAGTAACATGGTAGTTATCATGTGGTAATCATGCACTTACCATGTAGTTTTAATATGATGTAGTATAGGGGTCATAATAGGCAGAGATGACCCGCCCCTGTGTACCTGTCCCAAGGTATGATTGGGCCATGGTGCAGCCTGACATTCATACATACAGGCATGGCTATGGCCTGGCATTCCTGTCCCGACATTGCCTGTATCCGTGTTAGTAAGCCAAGCGCTCTAGATAATAGATCATGCTACAATGAATGTTGCTCCTTTGCCCTTGCATCATGGCCTGCATTGCTCTCTCGTCCATTAGCCGCTCCAGTGCAGATATGTTCGTGTCACGTGGCCATCTCATGCTATGGTTGCCATTGTCGGGGCCTATCATACCACGGTCGCCAGCATCTGCATGGCCATCCTCAGCCACAGCGGCATTGGCAGCATTAGCAGCAATGAGGCAATTTCAATGCCAGTGGTATGAAGGGAAGTAGTTGCTGCGGCTGCCTCTGATGCTCCTGGCGCCGCTTCTGCCGCCGCAAGCGCCACTGCTTCCACTGGTGCTGGGTTTTCCTGCTGGACACTGCGTCGGATGTTGACGTATTGGCTTGCATGCCAGGAGGGGCATTTGCTTGGGTTGAACATCCCCCGTATGCATACTGTTCATGGCATGTATCCTCATATCCATGTGTGTGCAGATTAGGGATTTGTGTGATCATGGTGCCAGTTTGGATAAACGTCTCTTGGTTCACGAAGCGGGGTACAACCGTGGCGCGAGTGATTGGATTGTATCTGAGGTCCTGCATTTGAATGCCAGCAATACCCGATTCAGATGCGATGGAAAGCATGCCAACGTGGGTTGCGCGGCAGTAGTGGTGGTTGTGTCTGATCGTCAGTTTGCCTGCTTGACCTGCCTGCGTATCTGGAACTGCAGCTGCTGGGGACACGGCGGAGCAATCGTGAACGGAACTGATGCGGTGGTGCTTGGTTCGCCATCATAGCAGCCAACCCACAACGGAGATTGATGTTATGAGGGAATCTGTGTGTGCTGGTTGAGTATGTTTGGCTAGGTGGTCGAAACCACCGCTGGCTAGGTGGTTGAAACAACCGTGTGCATATGTGTGTCTGTCCCAGACAGTGAACGTAATTGTCAAGATGTGCGTACTGTAGTAGCTGTAAGCAATTTTTCCCTTCAAAATGATAGTATCAAGGAGACAACCAGCGCAGGCCAGAAATTGATAGTGAATAGTCTAATAGTATGTTTCTGTGTGAAAGTGTACGAATCATACATATGGCATTGCCTGCAAAGCTGCCAAGGCTTGGTGCCATGGTTTTCCTAAAACTAAAATTAGTTTCTTGCAGGCACACTGTCATCTGGATGTATGTTTGTTTATTGTCTGAGAGACAGCCAGACCTGTTTTATCTGGGTAGCTTGTGTGCTTGGAAATATATTCTCATCTATAGTATGTAAAAGTGATCAAGGTAGTGATTGGTATGTAAAAGTGCAGTTCTTGGACGTTTGGAATCATGGCATGGCTAACGTGATGACTGACTAGCTAGACCTTTTCAGTGGTTTTCCATTTGCGGGTATTTCCTCGTAAATGGTGGGAGAGCGATCACAGCAATGGTGCTCACCACTAGACACTCCCGGCCAGTTAGGCTCGTTAAACACACGCCCTGATCAAGCATGCTGTTTCCGGCCCCACCGTCTAGGTCATCTAGTCGCTCTACACGTAAGCCAGCCATAATTTCAATGCACAAGGCTACACACTTCCATCACCATTCATCTTCATCATCCTGAACGACTCGAACGCGCGGACAAGATAACGGCAGGCTCGAGCTACCATGGTCCGGATTCTCCCGATTTCTGGCCTGCGCTCGTTAATTAATTAATTAATTAATTAATTAATTAGAAACATAACTCCGTTGGGAGTAGATGTAGCACATAGCCCAGAGAAGGGGCATATGGCCTATCATACATTCTAAGCTACTTCCTGCAAGGGTGGGAATGTAAACAACACTTGCTCTAGGTGCACTAGGGCACCTGCACCACCCAGAGTTTCAGGCAACACCCAGCGAAGGGGAGCCTGTCATAGGTGGGGAAGATCATCATGGCTATACTAGAGCTAGGACATGGCTTCTCGATAGAGAGCATCTCTCTGCATAGGCATAGCATGGCTAAATTCTTAGTGCAACATCCATGGGGGTCCCGTTATAGGCATGGCGTGGCTAAATTCTTAAATGCATCATCCATGGCCATTATGGGCGCACCTGCGCTCGTTGCCTCCTTGATATTATGTAAAAGTGATTGTCTGTTGTTCTTCATTGTGTGTTGAAATGAACGATAGACAGTGCACGCTTGGGAAGTAAAATTGTGTTTTCTTACCATGTCATGAGCCAAGCAGATTACATATGCTGAGTTTTTGCGTTGTTGGTTTTTCTTTTTTTTTTTTTCTTTTTTTTTTTTTTTTTTCTTTCTTTCGCGTACCATGGTGCCACTCGGCAGCATTTAGTTTAAGTACTATTTGCTGCTTGCCTCGACAATTAAATCGAGCTGTCTCACTTAACAAAACGTGTCCCTTCAAGAGGCCATGGGCATGGAAATTTCAGGTGCATGGCGGCACCGTGCATCTGCAGCAAGTGTGCTTCGACTCGCAGGCCCTCACCTGGCCTTGAGCGGTTGAGCCCCAACATGGTGAGTATTCTATCTAGATCTAAACAAACAAACCAAGGGACATGCCACGTAGCAGGTAGTGCCAAGCTCTAGCGGTCACGCCGGGCGTTCTTCCCATGATGGGTGACGCACTTTTTCCCCACTAGCTGGGGGTATAGATCATTGTCCTAGCTTGCTCTACAACCTGGGCCCAGATGGCCTTCTTCTGCATCTTTCTCCTGATCACTTCGATCAAGAGGCCCATTGCTTGTGCCCCTATATGTCCTCTACTAGCTGCTCCTTGATCGAGCCGCAATAGCTCTAGGGAATCGTTCAGCGCCAGGCATCCAAGCTGGTCAAGGTGACCATCTCATTGCCTCAAACGATAATGTTCTCATCAGGCGTTTTATCCATACATGTCGATACATTGATGATGTCATCGCTTTCGACAACCCTGATTTCGCAACCCATTTGTATATCACCGCTGGTCTGCCTGGCATCTACCCGCAAGCGTCCCTCACATTAAAGCTCACGTCGGAGGATACTCATTGCAATTACCTCGATCTTAACATTACCCATAACAAGAAGGGCTGGCGTACGGCTGTCTATGATAAGCGCAAGGAACCTAAATACCAGCAAATTCCTTTTATTCGTTACCCCGATATTCACAGTCTCCTTTCCCACACAGCAAAATATGGTGTTGTTCTTTCTCAGTTACATCGTTTTTCCCGTCTTTGTTCTTATCGTGTTGATTTCATCACGACTCTTGTTGAACTCTTGCAGCGTTTATTGGTCAAAGACTATGACCGAGCCATTATGCTCCGTCAAGTCCGATGTTTTTTGCAACGTCACCCACATCTGTTCGGTGCTGCCCCTTGGCACAAGCTCTACAAACAGGTCGTGGACCGGCTGGATCGCATAGTATCTCCGCACATCTGAACCCTGTGATGCCAGATCTCCTTTGCGGCCGTTCCGAGCTTGGCACTGGATTCGTTGTCCACATCGTCGCGTCGCTGCAGCAACACGATGTTTTCTGGCATCCGCGGGCTTTTGGTTCCCGCCGCACATTTGAAAGTGCTGTCCTCCGGCTTTTTGCCTTTGCACCGTGTGCAGTTCTTGGACGTTTGGAATCATGGCATGGCTAACGTGATGACTGACTAGCTAGACCTTTTCAGTGGTTTTCCATTTGCGGGTATTTCCTCGTAAATGGTGGGAGAGCGATCGCAGCAATGGTGCTCACCACTAGACACTCCCGGCCAGTTAGGCTAGAAACACACGCCCTGATCAAGCATGCTGTTTCCGGCCCCACCGTCTAGGTCATCTAGTCGCTCCACACGTAAGCCAGCCATAATTTCAATGCACAAGGATACACATTTCCATCACCATTCATCTTCATCATCCTGAACGACTCGAAAACGCGGAAACGATAACGGCAGGCTCGAGCTACCATGGTCCGGATTCTCCCGATTTCTGGCCTGCGCTGGTTGTCTCTTTGATCTTGCCACGAGTCAGCATACCTAAAGTTAATTTAGTAGAACACCGAATGGCACTAGCCTGCACAGCGTTGCCGGTCTGGCTGAACCTGCTCAACCTGCCCAGGTAGTGGAATTGGCCGGCAATGACCTCCCTGCTGTGGGGAAGAGGCGTATTTGCACCTAGATAGATTTTGGGGTGTGCACAACTCGACGCAGTGCTCCAGACGACTCCAAGCTCGTCGCCAAAGAAAACGAGCACCATGCATGCCCATACCCAATGCCCAGCTCCCCAACGGCCGGAGCACGAGTCTAATTAATTAATTAATTAATTAATTAATTAATTAATGCCCCGCTCGACATCCGCCGATCTGGCGCGCTGGCAACCAGGGTTTTTGCATCCTGGAATGCTCTATGCTCATGCACCAAAGAACAATGTGACGAGGCTCTCAGGTACTTCGCATGCAGTCTCGCAACATTCATGCATCTGCGCCCATCCGCAGAGACAAGATTGACTGGCACAACGTACTCAAGTGGAACCATGCACTGCAGCTTCAGCGACCCGCCGGTAGAGTATTTGCGGCAGTGTGAGTTAGTACGCCGTACTATACGGTACAAATCCATCCATCAGGGTTTTAATGCGCTCCGTGACTCTGTCGCGTTTGCGTGCCATATCATCCTGGACTGGTCATTACCGCTACTTGGAATGCATCCACTATCAGCAGTAATCATGTGTGAGATATGCCACCTTTTTTTGGGAATGTCTCAGCATTGCCCCGAAAATGGCTGACGGCGGTATGGCTGACGGCGGAGCTCATGCAGATCTTTTGCGTCTGAGCCCCAAATTCTGTCAGACCACTTGCATTCGATGCGCTTTATTCAGACGTACACGCCAGTATAATCGGTTACGGCTGAAACGCAGTATTGACAAAGTTATATCACGTGACAAGCAGCTATGACGACCCCAAAAGCAAAACGGGGTCTGGAAAAGGAGCTTACCGGCTCCCAGCCCAACCCGCTCGCCATCGTTCTTGCCCAGCCGCCTGGGCACGCCAACCCACCGCCAGCAAACCCATCGCCAAGCGCCTCGCCTGAATCCAAGAAACCATGCCACGACCGCCACAAATGGAGCCTATTCTTGCCCGGCGACAGCAGGTTCTCCCTCCTCGAGTGGCAGATCCTGTCGCCACAGGAAGTCGTCGAGGTCCTCCAGTTCCTCACACAGGAACGGAAGCTCTTCGTGCCGCAGAAGGGGGGGGCGGCTATCGACTACCGCAACACGTCATGGCTCTACACTTATGAAGAACCACGCCAACGCCTGTTTATCTTGACCAGCTACTACCAGCGCAGCCTCGCCGACATCCACAGAGCGCTCACAGCCCCCGCCCCCGCACAGCCGCCAGCCCCTTCGGCTCCCTCCCTCTGCAAGGATGACATCCGCGCAGTGCTGGAGGAGCACGTGACCTGGCCGCTGGCCGAGAAGCTCACATCGCTGAACACGACGCTCAACACGGTGGAGGCCCGGGTCTCCAATGTGGAAACCAAGGTCGTCCACAAGCTCCATGCAGCCCCAGTTCACGACGCTGCATGCACACCGCGGCGCAAGCTTCGGAAACGCATGCAGCACTTGTCTCTCGCCTTAACCAGGTGGAGGGCAAGTGCGGCGTGCTCATGAAGAAGCTTGAGGCCATCACCGCCCACACCGAGGCCCTGGCCACACAGGTCCCCAAGATAGCGGAGCAGACGGCCACCATTGCATCCCAGCCACCCCGGCAGGATGCTGGTGACCTCCCGCCGCTCTCCTACGCGGACCTGCTGCGGTCAGCGACCGCCTCAGCCACCACCGACGCCATCGCCACGAAGCTCCAGGAGCTGGAGGACCACCGCCAGGCCCAGCAACGGGAGGTCACCGACCGCGCTCGCCGCGAGTGCCGCGTGGTGCTACGTCGCTTCCCCCAGAAGCCATGCAGGTGAGACGTCAACCTCTCTTGCTGACGAGCTCAAGAACCAGCTTCTTACCCTCATGGGCCTCACGAGGTAGAACTGCGTGGGTGCCACCGCCTTCCCCACTCACGGGACAAGGCGGCTCCCCCACCATGCAGTCCTGCTCACCTTCCCCTCCCCTGAGGATAACTGGATAAGCAGCGGTTCCTCTCTCGTCGCAAGAGGTTGCACGACCTCACCTGGACGCTGGATGACGACCTGACCCCCGCTCAGCAACAGCAGCGACGCGACCTGTGGCCGGAATACCTCCGCCATAAGCAGGACCCCCAGAAGCCCAAGGTGTAAGTACTGGAGGGGCGGGGACCTGATGATCAACCACAAGATGTGGACGCCCCCAGCGGGCTAAAATAGCAATAGCCCTAGCAATTGTAACCATTGGAGTCACTGCCGCTAAGGCAGCCATGCCTAGAATGTTCGCCTAGCTGTGCCAACATACCTAGTCACGTGCCGCCAACGCACGGTACACAACCAGCCATAGCCTTAGCCTGGTCCTAGCACAGCCATGCTACGCCCGTGCTATGGTCAGATTACTTGCCCACGCTATACTTGTTATGCCCCGCTTACATGGGTCTTATTGCACCCACAGTTTGCCGGATCGTTAGCCTGTCCTTTTAGCTAGCCGCGCCCGATTGCAGCTGCTGTGGCATGCCTTTGGCATGAAGGAGACTGGGGGTCTCTGCCCTTTCTCTTGTAGTGCACACACAGGGATTAAAAGCACTTCAGTGCTCCGTGACTCCCCAACGGGAGCACGAGTTTAATTAATTAATTAATTAATGCCACCTAATACTGTCTAATTTCACACTGTCTAATTTCCGACAAGCTAAACTTCAAGCTTTATCTGTCAAGCGAACACAAATATACAAGGGCAAATCTATCGGCTATGCCAGGCACCGCCTGGGGCTTCCTTGCATTTGTGTCTGGTGTCCCACGTTGAAATCCTGAAATTGCACATCTGCTCAGTGCCTCGCCGGCTTGCTATGTACCAGCATTCGGCAAACTGCCCTTGTGACGAATGTCAGTGAAATTCAGGTCCGCCCAAAAGTTCCGTCAGCAAATTCAGCGGACTTGGCGCGTGAGTACAACTGAGATCCGCGGCGTCAGTACCGGGCCGCGGTATAGCAACCCGCACAAGGCTGCGGACGTCAGAATTACGCTAAAATCTGAATTGCGGACGTGATAGATCACGGACGCGACAGCTGTCGCGTTTGCGTGCCATATCATACTGGACTGGTCATTACCGCTTAGTACTTGGAATGCATCCACTATCAGCAGTAGTCATGTGTGAGATATGCCACCTCCCCCCCCACTATTTAGCTCACAACAACGTGGGAGCAAAAAGTGAAAGAAAGGCAGCTCATACAAAAGAAGAAAGCCCAAAGAGGGCGTCATTCCAGGCAGCAGCAAAAAAAAATAAAATCCAGCTGCTCAAAGATGCTTTTCCAGGATCAGCAACAACCTTAACATGCATGCTTTTAAAGGCTTAGCAATAACCCCTTCAATGGCTTTTTACAGGGCCGGAAAAGCCTAACCTCTTCAGATGCTTTTGAAGGCTAAGCAATAACCTCTTCCTTGTGCTTCCCTGGGTGAAGCAGGAGGAACCCCAGGCTGGCCGGACTGAACCCATCATGGGTTGTTCGTCCGTTTAAAATGAGAATGAAAGGTGCGGTCCTTTACGGCACCGCCACCTTTATGGCAGGCAATCCGGCCCAACCAGCCGATTCTCGAGACCATGCTTTATCATCAAAGCAACCAAAAGACATTTCAATTCCAATGAGATACATGACGAATTACAAAGACTGTCGAGTTGTAATGTTGTAGTTATAAGAGCAGCTGTGAGGCCCCTGGGGTGACGCCACTGCAGGCCCCTTGTGGCGGCAGTGCGTGTGTTCCCGACCTAGTTCCTACTGGCATTCTTGCCAACGACGATCGACCAGGGTGCCCGAAGGCCCTGCCCCTTGTCTCGACGTTCTCAGTCTTACACACATTCAAAACCAATACATTGTCGTATCCGTCAGACCATCCTCATGGCAACTGACTGCATGCAACCACTCACGGGGGCTACTCCGGGCTGCTCGAACTATTTCACCCCATGAAGACAACAAACCAGTCGTGAGGGAGAGAAACGGACGAACAACGACCACCATGGTTCGTTGCTCATCCTTCTATACTGCTCAAAGCTCAAGCCTGGCGGCTGGCGCCACTAGCGCCACTTTAGACATCAGCCAATCATAACATTGTCTAATTTCCGACAAGCTAAACTTCAAGCTTTATCTGTCAAGCGAACACAAATATACAAGGGCAAATCTATCGGCTATGCCAGGCACCGCCTGGGGCTTCCTTGCATTTGTGTCTGGTGTCCCACGTTGAAATCCTGAAATTGCACATCTGCTCAGTGCCTCGCCGGCTTGCTATGTACCAGCATTCGGCAAACTGCCCTTGTGACGAATGTCAGTGAAATTCAGGTCCGCCCAAAAGTTCCGTCAGCAAATTCAGCGGACTTGGCACGTGAGTACAACTGAGATCTGCGGCGTCAGTACCGGGCCGCGGTATAGCAACCCGCACAAGGCTGCGGACGTCAGAATTACGCTAAAATCTGAATTGCGGACGTGATAGATCACGGACGCGCGTCACGCGACAACTCCCCAACGGGAGCACGAGTTCAATTAATTAATTATAATTAATAAGTATGGTAAATACGCCGTATAGTAATTATTCAATTCAACAATATTTATGTCCAACGTACCTCGCCCGTACGTGGACCCCTACTTGCAACAAATCGCCCTTTGCTCCCTTCTCGGACGCATGCACCGCCGCGCCCAGATCTTTTCCCCCACCTCTGTGGCCGACACCATCCACGCGACCTCGTTAAGGATCGACACCGTCGATCGAGCACCACGTGACTGATCCCTTTGCTGCAGATGTGGCAGCCTTGGGTTGCACGCTGACTGCCGAGCTCCGCACCATCGATCCACCGCCACCTAGCCACCCTCCTCGCCTCCTCATCCACCGCCACCACCCCCACCACCGACGCCATCACCGCCCAGCTCCGCGACATCGACCAGCGCCTCACTAGCTAGGACAACGCCATCGCCATCGAGTGCCTGAAAATTAACACCGCAGGCCTCACTCGCCCAGGCGGTGAAGGACATTGCCGCCGAGCCAGCCTCCGCTGGCCTGGCTGGCGATGCCCCTCCCACCGAGACCTGGGCGGCCATGCTCAATTAAGCAACACACCACCTCCCCCACCTCCGCCGTCGCAGCACAGCAGCCTCCAGAAGCAGACGCTCGACCTCCGCGAGGAGGCCGAGCTCGCCAAGCGCAGCCTTAACGTCATCGTCAAGAACTTCGACAAGGTGGAAGAATTCCGAGAAGCTTGCACAGGCGTTTGAGAGAGAAATCCTTGGTCGCATGATGAGCCTCGATCCTTGGTGAGATCAAGCTGGCCGCCCACCGCCTTCCCCGCTCGTGGGGTAAGGCAGGGGCACCTCCACTTCTTCTCATATTTGAGAACCCGGCGGACAAGATTTCGTTTCTCAGACGCCGCAAGCGGCTCGACAAGACTCACTACACCCTGGATGCCGACCTGACCCCGGCCTCGCGCAGCAACAACAGCGACGGGAGCTATGGCCGACATACCTCTAGCTCCGGCAGACCGCGGCGGGGAAGCCGATGTACTGGAAGGGGGCGGCCATCTGCGTCGGCCACAAGCTCTGGCAAGCGAACCCCGCGGCCCCAGCACCTCCAGACGCCCCAGCTTCCAAAGCTAGGGAGCTTGCGCCACAGGGCCCGGCGGTATTGGCGTATGAAGCGTGCCATGCGAGGGAGATACGGTGGTCCACATCGGCCTCACAGCTGGGGAGTACGCTACCTATACCAATTTGACGCTGTCCGGGCCGTCAGGCGCAGTCAAGGCTGCAAGCTAGCTGTCCAACAATCAGCGCCAGCTGCTCCTCCACTAGGTACCTCATATAGCTCGGTGCCGGTCCGGGCTGCCTAGGGGAGCCGCTCTTGGAGCCGAATGCCTTCGAGATTTCCGAATCTATCCGTCGGCTGGCGTGCAGGTGATCGAATCTTGAGGCGGCCCCTGAGACTGGCCTCATGCATGGATGTCCCATGATGACCAGTCTTCGCAGACTCGCGCGATACAGCAGGTAGCTGCATGCATTGGATTGCTGCCCACAAATCAGAGTTAGTGTACGGCTAGTACGGCTATACGCCAAAACGCGGCGTGTTCATGCCGTATAAGCGTATTATACGCGTATTATTGCGTATTCCAGTGCATCGCGGATGCCAAGGCCTGCCAGGCCCGCAACCAGGGCAAGGACATGTGGTACCACCTCGACCGGCTCGGCGGCCGGCGGCAGCGCACCCCGGTGGAGCATACGGGGGACGGCACGGCGCCGGTAAGCCTTGACCGCTGGTTGGCCCACAATGTTTCCTTGACCGGCGGGGCTCGCGCCCCCCCCCCGCCGCTGCACCCCGAGACGGCCGCCCGCCTCGGGGTCGCCGGACCCCCGCCGCCACCGGCGCCCCCCTCCTCGGCCGCGGACTACCAAGTCCCCGCCTTGAAGGAGGGCTGCCTTGCCACTGACGACGTCGTCCACCCCTTCACTTTGGAGGAATTGGACGGCGCCCTTGCTCGTCTGCGGTACGATGCAGCGGTCGGTGCCGACCACCTTTCTGCTGAGCTGCTGAAGACCCCTGATCTGGCGGTTAGGGATCTTCTGCTGGCGTTCTGCAACCGTGTCCTGCTCTCTGACGAGCCTCCGCCTGCTGAGTGGCAGACGGCCATCCGCGTCATGCTGTACAATTGAAGGGCTCTGCTGCTGACCCCGGCAACTACCGAGGTGTCTGCCTCCAGAGCGCCGCGCTGAAGGTCTTCATGCGCATGATGCTGCACAGGCTCCGCGCCGCGCTGGACCCACACCTGGGTGAGTCTCAGATGGGTTTCCGTAGTGGTCGTAACACTGTCATGGCTGTGTTTGTCGCGCGCCGGTTGATGGAGGAGGTGCGTCGACTTCCCCCTGACAGTTTGCCGCTGGTCTTCATTTTTGTTGACTATATCAAGGCCTTTGACACGGTTCTCTGGGAGGCTCTTTGGGCCATCCTAGCTCTGGATCGGGTACCACTTGCGTTTATTGCTGCCATTCGCCGACTGTATGAGGGCTCACAGGCAGTAGTGCGGACTGCGGAGGGCACCACTCCACCATTCCGGATCCCCTTCACCACGGGGTGTGGCAAGGTTGTGTCCTGTCCCCATACCTGTTCATTATTGTCGTGGATCACGTCATGCGCCGGGCACGTGCGCGCTTTACTGCTCTTAAGGGGTTCGAGCCAGGCTTGGACATCCTTAACGTGAAAGAGCACGGCGGGGTTAGACCGGGGTACCGCCTTGCCGACCTGATTTATGCGGATGATACCACCCTCATCGAGCGCCCCGAGCACATTCAGACCTGGCTGGACTGCCTGGGCCTGGAGGCGCGGGCGGTGGGGTTGGAGATTAGTGTCAAGACTGAGGCGATGGTGATAGGGGCCTCCAGTAAACCACCGCTGCCGCGCCTGCTCGACGGGACGGAGGTCCCGTTCCGCGACCGCTTCAAGCTGTTGGGGAGCTGGCTTCCTGACACCGACGACGATGTGGACACCCGCATCGCCCTCGCCTGGGCCAAGCTCCGTTCGCTCACACCTTACTGGCGCTCGAAGGGCCTGGACGGGCATGCACCGCAAACGCATGCTCTTCAAGGTCCTCGTCCTCACGGTGCTCACGTATGGCGCCGAGGCGTGGACCCTCCCACCCAAACTGGCAGCTCGGCTCGACGGCACAGTTTACAGGATGCTCCGGCAGGTCCTTAACGTAGGTTTTTCCGAGCGTCCGTCATCAGAGTCTTTGTATCATGGCATGCCTCGTGTTTCGGACGAGATTAGGCAGCGTAGGATAGCATTTGTAGGACACCTTGCCCGCACTAGCCAGGTCGACACCACCCTTGGTCTGGCCGGCCCCCAGCGGCTTGGCCAGCCAGGGCGGCATATTCTGACCTGGCCTGGCCCCGCGGACATTCCCAAAAGGGTAGGGAAACCTGTCACCAACTACGTTCAGATGTTGCTGGACGACCTAGTGGTCCCAGCCCAGTTTGAGCACCGCATACACTCTCTCTCCCGTCTTTGGACTGTCATGCAGGACAAGACGCGGTGGAAGAAGATTGTCAAGGCGCACACGCCCGACCCTGTGGGCAAGCCACCTCCCCCCAAGCGGAGGAGGCGTTTTGATGAGTAGTGTAGTTAGGATTTTCTAGATAGCCTAGCGTTAGTCTAGTTCGATCACGCGGCTTCCTCCACCCCATCCATCATGGAATATGTGCTACATGACCTCCCCACGGAGGCATGTTATAATTTAATTTAATTTAATTTTATTGCGTATTAGACGCAGCATGCTTGGTCTGCTATCCCCCGACCTCTTTCTCCTTGACGGCTCTCGAAACCCTGTATCGCCGGGGACCGCGTCAAGTTGCCGTTGGGCAGCCGCGACCGCCAAGCAGGCCCGACTTCATCCGGCACAAGTCCAGCCCCGCCGAGCTGAGCCCCTAGTGCACAGCGCTGGCGGGGCGCGGGGACCTTCATAATAACCCTTTCGGACCACCGGCGCGGGACTAATGAAGTCAACTATACACCCCCGGGCCACACACTGACACGTTTAAGATGCTCAGGTTTAAGATCATGATACTCTGCATTAAATGTTTGACCTCTACTAGTAGTATAACTTAATTGATTAATTGAATGTAGTAGAACTTCAGTAGAATCGAATCAGATCACCGTAGTAAGATCATTCAGGCGGTTAAGATCGTGAGCCCTATAGGCTCCCACTATAGTGGACCCCCACTATAGTGGATTGGTCGGACCCCAGTCTTAAACGTGTGTGGGGGGGTGTAAACTCAACTCAACTTGAAACTCAACCGGCCGGGCCGGCGCTCGCCGGCACCACCAGCTCAGTGACTGACCGAGGCGGCCGGCCGAGCCCTAGCGCGGGGCCGATAGCAAAACAGAACAGGCATTCACGCCTTAGGTTGGGTTCGAGGTTTTTAAGGGGTCAACCCAACTTAAGGCGTGAGCCCAACTTAAGGTGTGAATGATCATTCTACTAAATTCTACTAATTTGAACTAAAGATACTTAGACATACTTTTCTGAACTACTTTGAAAGTTTTGGAATGCCGAAACCCTATTGGACCCAACTTCAGGCGTGAACACAACTTAAGCCAACCCAAGCGTGAATGCCTGAATTTTCTTCAAAACAGAATCCGAGGTATCCCAGGCGTCCGGAATCGAATCACTCCCGCCTACGGAACCCGGGTCGAAGCCCGTGAAGACTTTTGTACGCACGCGGGGGGCGCGGATGTTGCAGTCTGCCACAATTTTGCGGCGGGTAGAAGAAAGTTGGCTCTAATAAGGTTCTCGCCGGCCACGTCGGTCTCATGACTGTTCATGTCGTCATATGACATCCCATATGTGCACGTGCCTACGATGCTCCCAGCCAATGATGTCGACAGTTAACGTAGGTATTATTTGACTGCTGACGTTGTGTGATGCTGTACTCATTACCGCTTGGGAAAGTATCGGTGGACTTTCGGTATGGGTGACATCACAACGCCTTCGGATAGCATAAAATATCTCTGTCGCTCTCCAGGTGACGATAGAAGAAGCAACCGGGATTGGTTTTGCTGCAGGTGTCTATGCCTGGCCGCACTTAGTTTTGTCAAGCGTCGACGTCGAATTATTGCCGGTACTCAAGCGTCTGCAGAATATATATTTGCCGGTGAATAAATATTTGTTTCGTGTTCGACGTAACTCGTACCCAGCTTGTGTGTGCGTGAAATCCGCCATGTCGTCGCGGTACTACTACTAATTATCTAAGGCCAGACAAATTTTCATGTTATTATGATTAAGTACGTAATTTGCGCGCTCATACAATTATAATATCGCCGCAGTTGCTGTACATGTAGTACTGTCAATAGTGAGTTGCTGACACGCGGCGGTACGTCTCTAGCTGTGCTTATCAAGTACTACAAATTAATTGATTATCAGTGCGCATCAGCGTCGCGGGATCGAGTCTTTACCGCGTCGTCTCGATCGACGTACGTATACGTGATCAATCATGCCCGACACGTCCGATATTCAAAACAAAGTTGGCGCCGGCGGTTATCCTAATGCGCCGGCTTCGCACGATGCAGATACGGGGCGCTGCGACCTCGCCATGCATGTAGTATGCAGCGGCGCTAGCGCTCATATTGTGAAGCCCGATGTGGAGAACGGTGGCTTCAAGCCGTCGACGTCAGCGGTCATGCGTGAAGGCGCGGCGGCAGACATCACCAATTCCCCAGGACAAACGCTCTGGGAGAAGGCGGATAGCTTCGTACATCAGAACAGGTAAGCTGTTTAACGTGTTAAGTAATGCATGATCAGATCTGACACGATGACTAACTAGTTTATACCAAGTCGAAATCAGTGGCGATAGATTTATCTACTTAAATCTGCCGCGGCGCCAAGCTACCCACCTTTCGGCGCGTACAAATCGAAACCCGTGCGCGCTGTGCAGGCGCCGGCGCGGCCGCGTGCCGTACGTCGATGTCCTCGCTCGACTAGCTTGCGACGGTCGATCCGGTCTAGTGGCGGTGCGGGACCGGGCGCAGACGCACCTGTCACCCGCCCCCTGGACCCTGCCACAAGTTTTCGAGTTTCATCAATATTCAACGAAACTTTGGTCGCACCGGCCGGAGACGCTGCTGCACCGTCAAGTAGTACTGCAGGGATAGCTGGCCGCTGCAGGGATAAAGAACGTTTCCAACTCTGACTAATTCAACATGAATGTCCGCCGCGTTCTTTGCAGCGGGTCAACAACTTGTTGGGTTTCTACGGGGCCAACCTACCATAACAGCCATTTACTGAATATAGCTATAAGTACGTACATGAAACATATCCGTGTCTTAATTCAACAATCTGGGTATATCTTTAGGGAGAGTTACATTGCCATTGTGATAAGCGTGGTTATATCTGTCATTCTTTGTTATTGCTACAGTTATCATACCTTCATTCTGGACAGCCTCTGGCCATAACGTGCATATATTGCGTTCTCCGTCACTAGCTTCAATTGGCTATCTGCATGTGAGTGACAACAATGCACGACAACCATATGCATACGAGCGGAAAGTAAGTACTTGCGTGTCATGCGCATGGGCATGCCATGAAGTACTATGCTAATCTCATTAGAAAAAATAATTACACGAAAGTTACAAACATCGTCTGCATCATGCCCCAACCAATACGAGCGGGAAGCGTCATGGAATGCAGCACATCAGCACTTGCTGATCCTGCAGCTTTTTTCAATGCAAATCCTTGCCCGCCCTTGTGGTCCCGCGTACAGGGTGGTCGTGTTTGGCCGCAGCACCTGCCCCTTCTGCATCGAGGTGACGCGCACGCTGGCGCAGCTGGGCGTCCCCTTCACCTACTTCAAGATGGACCAGATGGAGGCAGTGGGGGGCGAGCTGCTGGCCTCCCTCAAGGAGGCCACCGGCCACAAGACCGTGCCCATGGTTTTCATCAACGGGGCGCTCGTCGGGGGGTGCGACGCCACCAAGGCGCTCATCGCCGAAGGTATCGTACCCTGCTGGTATGCTTTCATGGCATGGGGTCAGCTGCATGGCATGGGGTGAGCTGCATGGCATGGGGTCAGCTGCATATGCATGGCATGGGTCAACAGCATGGCATGGTGGGGTCAGCTTCATGGCATGGGGTCAGCTGCATGGCATGGGGTCAGCTGCATGACATGGGGTCAGCTTCATGGCATGGGGTCAGCTGCATGGCATAGGGTCAGCTGCATGGCATGGGGTCAGCTGCATGGCAATGATGGCATGGGGTCGTACGTTGCTGGATGGCATGGTGCGTCCACATTGGGATGGTCTGTCGACTGTGCATGCCTGAATTAAGTGACAAGGAGTGTGCCTGATCGAGCCTGGCATGCCTGTTGCAGGGGACGGTAGCTACAAATGGTTGGGACTGTGGTGTCTTGGAGAGGGTGTGGCCCCGCGTCAAAACTATGCTGTCACGTGCTCATTACTGCTGGCGCGCTGGCGCTGTGGATGGGCAGGCATGCGGGCATGCGGGCATGCTTAAGCAGGGTGTCCACCAGCAGCCCACAGGTATGCAGCATGAATGGATACATGATATATGAGCTGGCCCCTTCAACACCTGCATCTGTGTTGGGTGCTGGCAAGGACGTTGGACTGCCAGCCGGCACAATGGAAGGAAACGAGGCCACCGTTTCCTGTCTGCCGTGATATGCACAAATATAGGCATTATGCGAGGCTTCAAGGAGTTTTCGTTTTTGTATGTACTTGCTGGGACCAGTATCCTCGCGTGCTGTCTTGAGCTGGTGTGGTGCACCAATGATGGCGTTTAAAGCCATTTGGCTGAATTACGATCCTCCACAACGATCCTGTGCCACCACGTGGTGACCTCTTACAGGCAAGTTTGACAAGATGGTAGGAGACCTCGTGGCGGCGCCAGCTGGCGGCAAGCAGGGATCTGGGGCAGGCGAGACGGAGCCCCTGGTGCACTCGGCGGCGGTGGATGTGGGGTCGACGCGCCCGGTGGGCACTATCTTCGAGTTCCCCGAGACAGTGGAGAATCGTGTGATTCGCATCGTGGGGTTTGAGGTAAGCCGCAACGCTTCTTGCAGCTGCGTCAGTTCTCACAGACGCAACGCTTCATACAGCCGCGGCGATTTGTGCAGCCCCATGGGCTGTGGGTAATGGGCTGTGACACGCTTGAAGCATTGATGCGTGGATCGCTAACGACAACGCGTACGCTGCATGGGGCTGTTCCCGTGCCAGGGCCGCTGGCTGAAGCGGGAAGCATCTCATGATGTGACAGGCGATGCAGCCGTCGCATGCACCCAGCGGTAGACCTTTTTGTGCATTCCCAGCGGGAAAGCGCTCTTGGGCTTACCTTGTCTCCACTGCATGGAACCTTGGCTGGACTTTTTAACATAGCTGCCCACTCCGCCCAGATACGTGACGTGTTTGCTTGCTCAAGTCCTGGGTGTCTCGAACGTGAGGACGGCGGACCGTTACCTTAAATCCTCATACCTTTTCCCCCCTCTCTGTGTGGTTGCGGCTGCCCCTCTATTTGGTTTGTGGTGGCAGACCTTTGTGGTCGCCCTGCTGCTTGCCATCTTCTACGACGGAAGCGACGCGTGGCACTGGGTGGCTGTCGGGCTGCTCGTCGATTTCTGCCTCCGGTTTTACGCAGGTATGTTACTCGTTTAAATTACCACGTGGCCAGACCCTCCTGTCAGTCCTAATAACGAGTTCTGCCATGCTCAAGTGCTATGTAGGGCTTGATGGGGCGTTACATATACAAGGAGTATGTGGTACAACAAGGGGTTGATAGCATTTATCATGTTCAAGGACCAACATGTATAAGGGGTTGAAAACATTTATTATGTTCAAGGACCAACACAGATAAGGGGTTGATAACATCTATAACTTTGGATGAATATATGCAAGGGGTTGCCTTGTGAGGTTGTAGACAGTTCCCTTTGTTGCATGCACACTTCGGCCCGGCTGGTTTGCACGTACACCACAAAACAGCAGCTGAAGGTTGTGAGCTCTCCAAGGCAAGGTCCAAACTTTGCCTTTGTTTCTTATAGAAGTTCTTTCTGTACATAGAAGTCCCTTTCATATGCATGTATTGATGTTTACGTGTGCCCCGTGTGGGCTGTTGCTGCCTAGTTTCCACTTACAGCTGTACCTCACCTGCACTAGGCTGACTCTCTTTGAGACCGTGTGGTTCGACAGTAAAAAGGTTATCCATTGTCGCTCGCAAGTGCTACCTTCATTGCTCCCTCCCTTGGTGTCAATTAAACAGGGGCCGTGTGCGGCTTTGGTGCTTAATGCTCTCAATTGTGTCGTGCCTTGTCGCAGGCGCCGGAATATCCCCCATGGGCTCCATCGCGCTGCTCCTGACAGCGCTGGCGGACCTCGCCCTACCCCGGTTGGGCATCCGCACAGGACCCCACTTTGTGGCGGGCGCGCCCAAGCAGTTTGCGGCCAGCGTCGGCATCTGCTTCTCTATCGTGATCGTCATCTGTGGATTCACAGGTGACAAAATCCCCGCCTGTGTGCTGGCCGCCGTGCTGGCATTCTTCGCCTTCCTCGAGTGGGCGTTCAACTTCTGTGCGGGGTGCTACGTGTTTGGCAAGGCCATCCAGTTTGGCATCCTGCCCGACACCGTCTACATGATCCACATCAACACCCTGGGGGAGACCAAGTACACCTGGGAGGACACGTATAAGCGCATCCACCCGCCCAAGCCTGTGCCGGAGACGAAGGTGCGTCGCAAGCAGACAATGGGGAGGCTGTGAGGGTGCAGGAATGGCCGGAGAAAATGGATGCCAGTAGAGCGGCACGCATACTTGCGTGCATGAGGGAAGCTGGCACGCGCAGGTATGTACAACAGCCCAGGAGGGAGCACTCTCTGTGTCCGTCACACATCCTGGTCCGTAGAATCGCTTTTTAATAGGCAGATCGGAGCACTGCCAGCTCTGATGCCGGTTCTAGTATGGAGTTTTCATGTGATGGCCGCATGGCCCGCCGACCCCCTCACTGCCCCCTCACTGCCCCCCATGGCTTGGTATAGGCACGCAGCTGTCGATGTGCTGGCTGTCAGGCAAGCAGCGGTAGGCACACAGGAGGGGGGGAATCTGGGAAGTGGGACATTTTGGCTGAGGACGTCAGGCGTGCCCCTTGACATCAAGTATCTCGGTAACTCTCCGCTAGAGGCATCCACGAGCACCCTTTCCCCCCCTTTCCCTATCTCCCGTGAGCATACTCCTCCCCTGGGCAGTGCGGATCTTCGGCGGGTCTACCTGATTTCCATGGCCTTTGCCCCCAACACATGAACCTGCCCTCACGCAGCGATGACCCCTTTGCTCTCCCCAATGAACACATTCTTGGCCCACCACATCGACCCAGAACACATGCTTGGCCCACCACACCCACCCATGAACACATGCTTGGCCCACCACACCCACCCATGAACACATGCTTGGCCCACCACACCCACCCATGAACACATGCTTGGCCCACCACACCCACCCATGAACACATGCTTGGCCCACCACACCCACCCATGAACACATGCTTGGCCCACCACACCCACCCATGAACACATGCTTGGCCCACCACACCCACCCATGAACACATGCTTGGCCCACCACACCCACCCATGAACACATGCTTGGCCCACCACACCCACCCATGAACACATGCTTGGCCCACCACACCCACCCATGAACACATGCTTGGCCCACCACACCCACCCATGAACACATGCTTGGCCCACCACACCCACTCATGAACACATGCTTGGCCCACCACACCCACCCATGAACACATGCTTGGCCCACCACACCCACCCATGAACACATGCTTGGCCCACCACACCCACCCATGAACACATGCTTGGCCCACCACACCCACCCATGAACACATGCTTGGCCCACCACACCCGCCGCCAGCCATACAAAGGCCACCCAAGCGCCACGACGATTGACCTCCACTACAAGGTCGGCAAGTCCTCCGACTGGGAGCGTGAGGAGTTCCACCTGGTCAAACAGGCAAAGATCGGCTTCTTCTCCAGCGTGGTCGGCGTGGTGGCCATCCCCGCCATGTGGCGCTTCTGCAGCATGCTGCCCAACTTCCGCACGCCGGACCCCGTGTGGCAGACGACAGCCGTCATCTCGCTCGTGTACACGGCGTTCTTCACGCTGCCTTATGTGGCCAAGTGCATCTTCTATCCCCGCAAGGTGGGATACCGCTTCGCACGGCCACCCTGGGTGGGCTGGGTCCTACTTTCCCCATAGGGAGGGAGGGAACACTTGCCCGGGGCTGTGGGGCGGGGACCGTAGACACCAGCATCATGGAAACTTGGAGGATGATTCACCCAGTGTTGCTGCCTGTTGTAAACTTCATGCGGTTGTAATCGTGGAAGGTGCGAAGCCAAATGGATTGCCGAAATAGCCGGTGTTGCCATCCACTGTCACGCAGCCCCAGCTGTCATCAACCAAGGATATCCTGTGGTTATCGACCTACTATCGTTTTTCGGGCATTCCCTCCCGTGTGGGATCCCACTTGGCATGCTATCGCAAGGCGGCTGAGAAAGCTGTGTCGATTGCTGACATGTTATGGATGAGCAACTCATGGTTCAAGTTTGAGAACGCGAACTCTTGACAGTCAAGCCACACTTATGCACTGAGATGTCCTAGCTGTTTTTGCTTCTTGCCCCACTTGCATCCGTCCCTTGCATCCGCTTGTCTTGCCGCCCACCCCCCATTATCGCAGGTGTGGAGCGAGTGGATGAATCCGGTGATGAACAACGTCTTCTCTGTGCCCTTCATGACAATAGTCGTCTACTCCTTCCTGGCGCTCCACTTCAACCGCCCCTTTGCCAAGACTATCTTCTGGATCGGCGCCCCCCTTGTGCTCGTTTTCTCCATCATCATCATGGGCGAGTGGCTGTCGCGCATGCGCCACGATGGCCACATCAACGGCGCCTACTTCATGGCGCCCGTGGGCAACTTTGTGTGCGTGATCATGGGCCCCATGATCGACCCAGACTACATGAACATCGCCGTGATTTGGTTCGGCATCGCGGCGCTAATGACCATCGTCCTCTTCACCACGCTGTTCACACGGTGAGGTGCAAGGGGCCTGCAGGGCAAGCACAAAGAGCTGAGGGTTGTTAGCGTTCAGCGCGGTGATATACTTAGCCATCCCATCACATATACATTTGTTTATCATTATATATCCTTTATTTTATACTTTATCTATGTCATCACAGGAGCACCGATGGGCTCTCGAGAAAGTGAGAGTGCACGCTGACGGATGGGAAGGTTGGCAGCTTCTTCGGGAGGGATATTTGTAATGTACGTATTCATTGTGCGTATTTACATGGCGATTTTCAGCGGTGTGACTTTTCAGTTGTAATTTTCGGTGCGGAGGACGCAACGGGTTAGATTGCACTTTAGGCAACGCAAGGTGGGTGTACACTGGATAAAGAGAAGGTACTTTAATCAGGCTAAGTCCTGGTGAGTGGTCACAAGTATGAAAAGCGGCTTGGTGGCACAGAACTGCACCCGTGCATAACTCTTGCATCAATTGGTGCCTATCTATTGTATCTGCCGACTGACCAGCTTCTAGAGTCTATCTCCATTTTCATGCCTCCTGCAATTTCCTGCCAGAGAGCACGCTGGCACATACAGGACCCGTGCATGCCCGCGAATGGACGTGAATGCGTAGGCTTGCATTCCCCGCTCAGTCCATGTGGTGCTCCCTTGTGGACACGTGGCTGCCGAAGGAGCTGGCCGTTTGTGCTCACACTCATTTGTTTGGCGCCATATAGACAATAACCACCGTGTACACCATGCAAACCACGCCACATGCACCCTACGCGCCCTGCAGGATGATCCTGGGCCACAACATGGACTTCCGCCAGCGCATGTTCTCTGGCATCTGGTTTGCCGCGTTTGCCGTCTTTGCGGTGGCCTGGACGATGCTGATCGACCCGGTCACGCTGCAGGTGCGTGCCCCCACCATGCATGACACCAGGCACCTTGATCAACCCCTGGGCTTGCTGGCCGCCTCGCAACCTTGGCACGCCGTAGACTCCCAACTGCAAGAAAAAGCTCATGGCTGGCTTTTTGTTTCCTGGCAGGGTTTGCCATGGGTAGGCATGGCCTGGATGTATTGCATGGAATGCGCAGTGGAAAGCAATGCGTCACCCCTGTAGCGCTTCCCTCCTAGCATGGATTCCACACAAGGGTTTACCGTGGTATCTGGGTGTGATGATGCGTACCAGGATGCCTGTGTCAGCAGCCAACCTTTGAACTTGTTACACTAGAACACAGCTGATGGGAATTTTCCTCTTACACCCATCACAATTGTGTTGTACGATCCTCTGGTTTGTGATTCCACCGCGGTGCCTCTTGTGGCGCGTCGCTACCTGTCGGTCTCTGTATCGACAGACGGGCCTGGTTGGATGCACGTGGTGGCTGCACGTGTTTGATCGACGTGCATCCCCCGTTGGCCCCTCGTGCATGCATCGTTCGGTGTTCGGTGGCCTCTCTACCGGCATGTGCAGATGGACCTGTTTGCGCAGGCCCTCTTCTGGATGGCCATCGTCATCGCCCTGGTCCTCGCGTGGGGCGCATGGCGCCGCTTCATCTGGGCGGATCAGTTTGTGATGAACATGTGGGCGTTCGGCTTCCCCACATGCGCACTCGCATGGGCGGGCCTGCTGTACGACAACACGATCAACCACATACTGTCCAAGGTGAGCGTTGCCAGCATGCCCGAAGCTATGAGCGGGCATGCGTGCCACCATCACATGGGCTATACTGCCCGAGGTGAGTATAGCAGTCCCACAGCGAAATAGGCATTGACCTGGATAGGAGGCCCCTTCAAAAAATGTAACCCCTAGGAATACAACTACTGCACATTTCAGCACTCACTAGCTTGATTTGCAGTCTTTTGTCGAGGCAAGACCAAGTCCCATGCGGGTCCTGTAGCGGAATGATGTACTGTCCTGACCCAGTGTGTCCTCTTGGTTGACCTGTCCATCCACGTGGAACACCAGCTTTGCGCACTCTTGTGTCCTCTTGGTTGACCTGTCCATCCACGTGGAACACCAGCTTTGCGCACTCTTGTGTCTTCTTGGTTGACCTGTCCATCCACGTGGAACACCAGCTTTGTGCACTCTTGTGTCTTCTTGGTTGACCTGTCCATCCACGTGGAACACCAGCTTTGCGCACTCTCCTGGGCAACTTGTAAACTAGCATTTCATGTCGCTTCCGCGTCGCTACCAGTGGGTCTTCTGTACGGGGTTCATCCCTTCTTGTCTTTATTATCATGGGCACGCCTGAATCCTTCCTGTTTGTTAAGCCCTGCTTCAATAAATGCTCACTTCATTTCTGGCCTGTTTAGGGTTGCGGGATGTCATTTTTTCCCTTTATTCTGCCGGCATGCATGCGTGTCTTGGTTGAGGTACGGTTCATGTCGTTGGACTATCCTCGCATAAGTTGCCCGCTTATCTGTCTGTGCATCCCTCCATTTGCCCACCCGCCAACCCACCAAACCCACAAACCCAACCACCCAACCACCCAACCACCCAACCACCCAACCACCCAACCACCCAACCACCCAACCACCCAACCACCCAACCACCCCCCCACACACACCAATCAACCACCCACCACCCTTTTCCAGATCCTGGCGGTCTTCCTCGTCATCGTCGCCAACCTCTTTGTCGGCGTCCTCATGCTGCGCACGTTTGCTGGTGTGGCGCGTCTCAAGGTGGGCGGAGCTGCTTTCCCTATGGGTGTGTTGGGCGGACAAGCCCTGGGGCAGGCTGAGGCCTGTGTAGTAGGGAACGTGGGACACACTTGCCTAAGGGTCTGGCATCGACTGGACTGGTATGCAAGTGGCATGCCTTGTTTGTACACACGTATATTACATATTTTACCATGCCTAGATGTAATCAAGCCGTTGCTTGGAAGGCGCACTTCAGGCACATTGGCTGCTGTGGAACGAGTCCATTGCTATCAAAGTGCCGGATGAGTTGCACTTCCATTGCATGGCCTTGCAGGACTTGGGCTTGTGCGCGATTGGCGCCGCCATGCCATCTGATGTCATGGCTGCCCCAGCACTCCTCCGTGCTGGACAAAAAAAAGCAATGCAAGAGAGATAATGGCTGCGGTGCACGGCATTGCATGTGTGCTTGGTGTGTGAACAAGTGAGGTGCCCGTATATGACCACGGCGGCGACGGCAGAAACCAGCGCGCCATGCTCGCCGTTTACTACTCTTCCCGGTGCGCCCTCGCCATCCCTCTTTGTTCGCCGTGTATTACGCCATGCATCATCACGCATGTCCTGAAGAGAGTAGAGACATGAGAGAGACTAGCGTCCTTATTTAGTTATATATATATAGATATAAGATATATATAGATAATATATGTCGTGAAGAGAGTAGAGACATGAGAGAGACTAGCTTCGTGAGAAGACATACCGAGCCGCTTTATCCACGGATGCTCTGAGAGTATGCGCTGGCAGACTTCAACTGAGCGCAGCTATGTGGATTGGATTTCTCAACACACATTGGCTTCTCATTTTCTTGTTTTCTTGTTTTCCTGTTGGCTCATCCGCGTGCGTGTGACCCTGGTCGCCTCCCTGCAGGTGTTCATCCCAGACCTCAAGTGGGGCCCGATGAGCCATCTCCCGCTCGCCCAGGAAGCCATGCGTTTCATGATGAGGTCGCTGACCGACACGGCAACCGCGCTCAAGGAGGCGCCCAGTAACCCGCGCCTGGTGAGACCACGGAGCTACTTGACTAAACCCTAAACCCTCTTGAGCTAAAATTGCACAGACTTACTCTATCAACAGACTTAATCTATCTACACACTTACTCTATCAACAGACTTCATCTATCTGCAGACTTACTCTATCAACAAGCTTAATCTATCTACAGACTTACTCTATCAACAGACTTAATCTATCTACATGTACTTACTCTATCAACAGACTTAATCTATCAACAGACTTCATCTATCTACAGACTTACTCTATCAACGACTTGATCTATCTACAGGTACTTACTCTATCAACAGACTTAATCTATCTACCGGCACTTACTGTATCAACAGGCTTAATCTATCTACAGACTTACTCTAACAACAGACTTAATCTATCTACAGACTTACTCTATCAACAGGCTTAATCTATCTACAGACTTACTAGATTCATGAATTGATCCAACGCCTGCTGAGCTAGCACGCAGATTTGAGCGTGAGAAAGGGTTCTGTCGCTATAGTGTCAATGTGGGCTGTCACTGTGATAGATAGACAGGGACACGACAGGCAGCAGAGTCGGCCAAGTGTCTGCACACACGAGGGACTGGGTCTGTATTTTTCAAATGTGTGGGATCTTGATGGGCTCATGGGTAGGAGCGTAGCGGGCATCATCTAAGGGCTGCTGCTATGTTGCCATGGGAAGCATTCCATCGGGACACATGCAGAGCACCAAGCTCCATGGGGTGGCCCCCAGGTGAGAGTTTCGCAGTCAGGATGGGAGATACACCATCTGCCAATGTCAGAGCCAAAGGAGCATGGTTTTGGTAAAGAAGTTTCTGAGGGCAGGGCAAAAGATAATCATTAGAGCTCCCATTCCCGCCCCCCCCCCCCCTCCCCCCGCCCCCCCGGCTAATGGGAGGTCACTGACAAACCCCCGTGAAGCCAGACATGTTGACCATGCATGACATATTTCTCTTTGTCATTTCCCTGGAATCACCCTTCCTGTCCCTCCCATCCGCAGCTATCCAAGCTGGCCACCACGTGGCGCACGTTCGACCTGGTCAACAACACGTACATGGACATGAAGGATAACGTGTGTTTCAAGCTGATTGAGAGCTACTTCCCTGGCCAGACGCACCGCTTCACCCAGCAGGAGCACCCTCAGATCCGCAAGGCACAGCAGCAGGTGGGCGCTCTCGTAGAGTCGGTGCTGGCCCAGGGGCGCCAGGCAGGCCCGGGGTCAGGCCAGAAGCAAGCGGCCGCTACGGGTGCCCCCCCTGATCGCTCGCTGCTCGAGACGTGCAACCCGCTGCTGGACAAGTTTGGGCCGGGTAGCCCCCTGGAGCAGGCGCTGGCCGCCACCAAGCAGAACCGGTGCGTGCGCAAGTAGCAAGCAGTCGCTGCTGCGTGTGTGCGCAGCGTTGCCATCAGCTCATGCTCGCAATCTGTGCTTGCTGTCCTTGGACATGCATGGATCAAAGCAGCATGCAAGCGTTGCGACCTGCTTGTGCAGCGTACCCCGTGCTCGGCGGCTTGTTGCATCCCAGCCTCTTCGTGCTCACTCCTCGTGTCCCATGTTGCGGCAGCTTTCGTGCTCACTTGTGCTTGTTAGTTCTTCAAAACAACGGGTGCGGGCGAGCGAGCTAACTGAGGTGATGTGTAAGGAATTCATGATGCCCCAAGGCGACTTCATTACAGGACCTGTGCAGCGAACGTGTGTGCCTCTTATTCTTGTGCTTCCACGCGTCGCCTGTGTCGCACCCTTGCCACTGTGGACATGTCCCTCAGGGTGGTCGTGTTTGGCCGCAGCACCTGCCCGTTCTGCATCGAGGTGACGCGCACGCTGGCGCAGCTGGGCGTCCCCTTCACCTACTTCAAGATGGACCAGATGGAGGCAGTGGGGGGCGAGCTGCTGGCCTCCCTCAAGGAGGCCACCGGCCACAAGACCGTGCCCATGGTTTTCATCAACGGGGCACTCGTCGGGGGGTGCGACGCCACCAAGGCGCTCATCGCATCAGGGGAGTTTGACAAGAGGATGGCGGCACCCTTTGGCGGGGATGTTGGCGAGGGCAAGAAGCCAGAAGCTGCTGAGGGGGCCCCTGGACCCAGCGGGCCGGACAGCACCTCCAAGCAGGCAACGATGGAGCTGGAGGCCCACATGCTGCGCTTGCAGGCGCTCTGCATGGACAACTGGCTGGCGGTGGAGGACCACGTGCGACCCGTGGTGCGGCGATACATTTCTGGTCCTGTGCAGAAGAAGGTGGGTGAACTGTCTGGCAGGGTTTCATGGTCCCAGGTTTATAGGAGTGTGCAGAAGAAGGTGGGTAGTCTTGAGTCTCAGAGTCTGGCAAGTCTACTCGCCTCCTACTTGCACCGCTTCTGTGAGACTGCCTAACTAATAAATACTTCACTACTTCAGACTGATATATTCCAGACGGATTTATGCATGGTATCAGTAACTATCAAGGAGACAACCAGCGCAGGCCGCTGTGTGCATATGATCGAGGGCTAACTTAATTAACTGAACCGGCCCAGCTCAAGAAAAGGCGAACGGGCACCTGGCTCTCTTCATTCAGTACTACGTTGCATGTCGGATAACATATTTTGACAGATCGGTTTTTATGATAGTTTGTGATTAAAGCCAGATGTGCTTAACGTATATCATTGTGATGGATGACAGGATATTCATGCTTATTGCTATATAGGCCCTTTGGATGGGGCAGCTAGCAATCAATTTCCTTACTCTGTTCATGAGATTGAGCTCTTTCCGAACTCATGGTGACTGGTAGTAACTTTTTACATGGTGGTTGTATCACGCGCGTTGTGTGCAGATCATGAATGACTGCTGGGACTACGTCGCGAACCGCTCCCCAGAGACATGGTTCGTCATTTTCCCGGCCATCATGCACTTCCTGCCCATGCTTGCGCAACGCGTCAAGTATCTCCGTGCCTTTGCGTGGGCAATGCCCGAACGGACGCAGCAGTTTGGGGCCATGGTGGCCCTTGGGGTCGATGCTGTCAACTGGCACCGCATCGCTAGAATGGTCCCTGATGCGATTCCGCGCGGAGAGCCGGGATGGAGGCACTCTGTATAGTTGGCACATTGATCAATGGTGAATGGTCGGCCATGTCATGCATATATGCATGCCCACGTGGGCATGTGCAGTGCTCATGAGGTCATCTTCTGTGCAAGGTACCTGCTCGTCATGCGTTTGATTAATTAGCTATGAAATAGCCTAAAAGGTAGACAATCATGTATATACTTTGTATGAACTCAAGGTTATTATAAGCTACCCAGTTTATAATGACAGCTTGAGCTGCTCGCTAGAAGTACTTCCATGTTTTTGTTGTTGCTTTTATGTATTGTTGCTTTTGTGACTCAATACAGTTATTAGTTTTTCAAGTGCTAGATCTATCAGTTAGCACATGCAAGTATACTGAACTATTGCTCATTCATTCCGCCCTGCACGGTAGGGGAATTGCTGCTAAACCGCTTACATGTATGGTATTGTTGTGTTTTGCGGGCCGGCGATCGAAGCTCGCCAGCCTGGCTTGGGCTGACCCGAATTCCCAAGTTTAGGTGTTGGATTGGCAACTGATCGAAGTTCTTCATGCATGCAGTCCCATGTTGATTCCAGCTGTAAATTGTAATGCATAATAATAATTTGATGGGCCATGGCCCACGCTACTATACTCAGGATCTGCAATGATGCGCATGAATTTTTCGTTACATTGCAGTGACAATGTGCATGCCTAATAAACCACGTACCGCACGTGCGCATCAAGTAACGTGCGTTCTAACTTGACCACTGTGGGGGAGCACATTTCGTAGGGCACCGTAACTATGCTCATGCGAATTAATTAATTAATTAATTGATTGATTAAACTCGTGCTCCCGTTGGGGAGTCACAGAGCACCTCGAAGTGCTTTTAATCCCTGTATGTGCACACAGGGATTAATTAAAACTACGCATATATATCCGAAAGAAATATATCTCAAGGGCTATTAATTAATTAATTAATTAGGAACATAACTCCGTTGGGAGTATATGTAGCACATAGCCCTGAGAAGGGGCATATGGGCCTATAATACATTCTAAGCTACTTCCTGCAAGGGTGGGAATGTAAACAACACTTGCTCTAGGTGCACCAGGGCACCCGCACCCTCATGGTCTATCACGCTATGCCCGGGTAAGGGGGGAGCATGCCTGTGAGGGGGAAGATCATCATGGCTATACAAGAGCTATGGCATGGCTTCTCAGCAGAGAGTGACTCCCTGCATGGGCACAACATTACTAAATAAGGCTATGCATCGTCAAGGGCTATGTGCTACATATACTCCCAACGGAGTTATGTTACAATTCAATATATATCCGACCATATCTGGGTAAGAGAGGTTGAGCGGATGACGTCATGCAACAGCTCTGTATGTCGGATAAAATCATGTCGCGGTATGTCCAATGTACGTTGGCCGGCCCCTGTGGCGCGTCGCGCCTAACCCTGGCAGGGCCTGACCATATGTAAGAAGATATCTCCCGGGCTGGCTGAGTCCGCAAGGCCGGAACCAGCAGCAGGCCCCTCATCTGTACATATCAACCTGATTAGTATACAGGCTAGATGGCCAGCAAACTGTATATTAAGTATGATGGGATGCCCCGTGTGTCTGATATTATTAGGCAGCGTAGACTATAATAATATCAGACACACGGGGCATCCCATCATACTTATCGCCGCCACCATGCAAGAGGCGGGGCATGTTCGCCGTGGCTTCGCCCCCAGGTGGGCAAGATATTAATACTTAAAAAGCATATGCTAGTAACTGTTCAATTCAATCTAGCTGGACTCCAGATGCTCAGTGAACTCGTGAATGTCCAGGCAGCCTGCAGGAAGTTCCACACGCCCATGCATAGGTCAGAATCAGTACAGTAAGAACAAGAACGTCCAAAGTTGAAAAGATCCCGTTTCCCGCCAGCGCCCATGCAGGTCCTGCTGGGCGTGCCACACAGTCTCTGTCTAATTTACGCAAAGCTGTCCATGCAAGCCCTTTGCGTGTCGGTCGATGTCATCCTCGGTGCTAGGAAGCCAAAGTCTGCCCAAGAGTAGGCCTAGACCTAGCTAGGGAATTAACTGCTGTGCCGTCCAGTGACCAGGTGTAATTTAAGCGGTGGGGGGCGACCGTCAAGCCCCAGGGCCATGCATCGCTTCAGTCTTCTTTCTAGCTGATTTCCAGGGGCTGAACTGCTCGTGCTTCCCTAGGGCCGGCAGGCAGTCCGACCAGAGCTGGACATTCTCGGTATCCTAGGTGAGAGTGGTATCATGATGGCGTAGATCAATATTGAATCGGCGTAGATCAATTCTAGTCGGTATTCCGTCCCATCCGCATCAAGCCACCCGTGCTGGGGTCATGAATCATGTGAATGACTCTAGGCCAGGCGCATGCCATACAACGCTGGCGAAGCGGGCGCGCGCCTAGCTTGCGCATTAATTAATTAAATAATTAATTAATTAATTAGTTAACTCCGTTGGGAGTGTATGAAGCACATATCCCAGAGAAAGGGCATAATATGGCTTTTAATACACATGGGCTTGCGCATGACGTACATTATTAGTCCACGACAATGATGAACAGGTATGGTGACAGAACACAACCTTGCCACACCCTTATTTGGAGGGGGCAAGGGTGGGTGGTGCCAATGATATACAGCATACGGACTGATCGATGCCGTAGACCCCTCATACAACTTGCGGAGGGCCGGCAGCAACCAACGGCTTAATAACGAACCCGGTAGAGAGCAACTTGTATATTCCAAAGGGCAGGCCAGAGCACTGTCAATTAAGGCCTTCTTGACATAATCCACGAAGACCAAGCATGGACATGGGGTACTCACCTGGGCTAGCTCAGCCGCCGCACTTCCTCCACATTAGCCGGCGTGCAGCAAAGACGCCGGGCCAGTAACAGTATTACGTCCGCGGCCGGGCGGAAGCCCATCTGGGTCTGGGCTAAGTGCATGCTCATCTAAATCTAAATCATTAGCCGGAGCCAGTTATATAATAACTTCGTTAGTACCGGCTACGCCCCCTTCTAAAAGAAGGATTCAGCCGTGTTCAGCCCGTCTCACGGTGCGAGACTGAACAAGTCTCGCGTGCAGACATGTGTGTAGTACTCCTACACACAGATCTCGAGTGATTTATCTAGTACCAAATCCGAAAGGCTTGCATCACTCCCCGGACAGGAGAACTTTTGCGGATGACTGTAGACCTGTCTAAGTTGGCGATGCCATGGTAACCGGTCGAGACGTCCGTTCTATAGTCAGCAAAATTGGTGCGAGAGGTCCCCAGTTCGATTCCGGTCGGATTCATTTGCAGATCGCGTTTTCCGCGTTTTCCGCGGCCCGGCACTGAACGCAAAGGTTTTCACCTTTGCGGAGTGCCTGATCAGAATATAATAACGGTACCATGCTCATGAAAACCTGCGCATTGAATTAGGCAAACACCTCGGCATATACCTGTCGATCATTTTTGTTGTTGACCGCGTGATATATCCAGGCGCGCGCACGCATGCACTTTGCTCGCGCGTGACGCGTATACGTACATGTATGCATAGGGAACCCGGGACGACTCGGTTGGCGCCAGCCGGCGTTGGCCGGCACGGTGCAGGGGCTCAGACACGCATGACGCAGATCATGGGCCATGGCTTAGTAGATCATGGCAGAAATTATTTACGTATATACCGGCCCCAGTCACGTGTCTATTAATTAATACCGGCCGACGACAATTTCTACTCCTCGAGGGTACAGAGAACGTTTAGACCTGAGCCCTTGACTGCCTGGCCACTGAGGCCCGTGTGGTGGTGAGGCTCGAGAGATCAGTAAGTTAGTAAGACTCCTTGCGTGTCATGCGCATGGGCATGCATGCTAGCTGCACGGAGTACTATACATGCTTATCTCGTTCAATTAGAAAAATAATTACACGAAAGTTACGTATATCGTCGCGAGATCAGCAAGAAGACAGAGGCCCTGGCGGTCGGTCTCAACAATATCCGCCAGACATGTGCACATGCTTCCTCCCCCGCCTCCCTTTCCCCGGCCCTGAGTTTCAGGCTGCTGGGCAGCCCGCTAGCTCCCCAGCAGCGTGGCAGATGTTGAGCATAGCATCTCCTTAAGTCGCCTTGCACGCTCTCCGCCAGTACTAGCTGCGGGCCCTTCGGCGCCGGCCCTCGATGGGCCTTGGGCAGGCACAAGAATTAAGCAGGACCTGTTCAAGGTCCTGGTTCTCCTGCACATGGTGCTCACTTAAAAGTAAGTTACTTTTAACTTAAAAGTAAGTTACTTAAAATTATTGCCGATGGCCTATAGAATCCTGACTGATCCTCCAGTGAAAATTTGCTTTCTATCTGATTGCTTGTAAGCACGAGCAAATGGCGGCCCAACCCTAGGCCTGGTGGGGACAACCCCTCGGCTTGCTTAGTAACACCCAGGCTGACCAAACCAGGTTACTTCCGTGGCACCGATGCCACCACGTCCTCATGATATATTTGCTGCAAGGGCACAACACCCAGCTGTGGGTTGTTCTCAGCAATCTCCCGCTGCAGCCGTGCCAGGTCGAGTGCAGCGCGCATTTTCTCGGCATACGAGACCTGTGTATGTAACAAATCCCACATGTATCGAGATGTGATCAACCAATAGGCAGGCCATACTCTGAGGGGGCGCAACTAGAATTGAGGGCACTCAAGTTGAACCAGGGGCAGACAGGGAAAACAAATAGGAAGTGAAGGTCTTCCCACAGTTTGCATCTGAAGCTATGAAAGGGTGTGCTTGGACTAACGGGCTTCCAATTCATGACATGATAAGGAAAGTGAACCGCCTTTAATTGCAGCTACTTGACATTGCCCCTGTGATTTTCACAGACCAGCGCTCCACGCCTGCACTGCCAGGCATGGCTATGCCTGCCTGTTCATGTCATCCAAATTTCCAAAAAGGCTCTTCTTCCGCCAGCCAGGCCTCCCTCCGCCTCCGTTACTGACAACTACACAGATCATACACGAGCAGCAGCAAGGGTTCCACACCCACCTCACTTCATGTTAGCATTGTAGGAGCGCTCCTCAGAAAGAACCGTGTTCCTTCTTATACCTGGGACACCGTCATGCGTTCTTGGTCCTCCATCTCCTCCTTTACCATTCCCCGCTCTGACTGCCCTAAAGTCTGCCTGCCCCTCTTCCCTCCTCGCTGTTTGACAATTGGCGATTTTAGCGGACTCCAAGCCATGGTGGCACAAAAGGCTACAAGCGCAAACAAACTTCAAGGGGCTGCATGTGTGGGCGTCGGCAATGGACGACCGAGAGACAGTCATTGGTCCTCTGCGCCCAGCATCGCCAGTGTAACGAAGAACAACTTATATAGGGCGGCACGCCAGTTGGGGCGATGTTGCTGGCCGCATGAGTAGGAATTTCAAACGATTGCCGCGGTGGAAGAGGATACGAATGTATTGTACCTTCCCGGGGAACACGGAATCCCCATACAAGACCAGGATCTGATGTGGTCCAGAAAGCCACACAAAGGGCAATGGTTGAAGACCTCAGCACGTGCTCTCGGGGAATCAGGGAATCCCAGGGTATACAATGCCATACTGAAGCCAAGGCCAGCCTGCTGGTAATGCCTATTGGCCAACACCCTTCACACCCTCATGCTGCTGCTATCTACTTACGGTGGCCCCTCACATCCTCCTGCTAATGTCAGCAGAGGGAAACGCCACTTAGCCCCTCACATCCTCCTGCTCATGTCAGCAGAAGGAAACACAACTTAGCCCCTCACATCCTCCTGCTAATGTCAGCAGAAGGAAACACAACTTAGCCCCTCACACCCTCCTGCTGATGTCAGCAGAAGGAAACACCACGTAGCCCCTCACATCCTCCTGCTAATACTATTTGTTTGGCAAGCCGTTGTGCCCCTCTCACCTGCTGCATGGGCGCAAAGTGTCGTGACAGCAGCGTGACGGCGCGGCTCTGCAGCGAGTAGAAGGCGCTGCCGAGCATCTCCACCTCGTTCTCCAGTTGCTGGCGTATGACCGCCTGCTCCGCCTCACGCGCTTCGGACTCGCGCAGCTGCACCTGTAGGGACTGTCGCGTCTTGGTCTGCGGTGACGTGCCGCCACACACGTGGGGTGTGTGTGGGGGGGTTGGGGGGTGGGGTGTCAAATGGCAGCGACCAGGTCCATGCGTGGCACCAAGGAGGCAAAGTGGTGTGAGGTGTAAGCATAAGAGCAAAGGAAGCCTGCCAAGGAGAGTGTTGTATGATTCCCTTTCATGGTGTGCTGCTAGGTAAGGGCACCGCATTGAAATGGGCAGATGCACGGGGCTCTTTGGACGCGAAGACTACTTGCAGTGTAGGCATGTCTCCCCCGCCTTCCTACCCCTCTGATCAGTCTGAAAAATAGCATTCGCACCGGGCACAGATGCACGTGGAGACGAGTAGAACCTCACACGTGGGAAAGCATGGCAAGCCCATTCCCTACCAGGGTGCGGATTCGGACAAAAACTGTCCAGAAAGTTGGGGCGACTTTGGAGTCGGTAAACTGTAGCATCTATGTCAATGCAAAGCTTCAATGTTATTTTCAGCACTGTGCAGTTCAACTAGCCATCGTCGAAGCACACTGTCAACCAACTTTGCGTAGACAAGATGCATGTAAATAGCGATCCGCTCTATTGCCGTGGGTATCTGCCTATCATGGAATCAATACCAGGGTCAAAACCACGAGAATGGGACTCAAGGCAAAAGCTGAAAAGCCTACCTAGCCTCCACAAGGCACGTACAAGCCTTCATAACGGTAACGCGAATCTGTCCACCACCTGCCAGCAAGGCGCCTACTGGCAGGATCCGTGGTGAACTGCAGCCAGCTTGTGCTGCCACCTGCCACCTCGATTGGATGATAGCCACCATGCACCCTCGTGCAGCCCCCCTTGGGCAAGGCCCGTGGCGTGCCACTTGGTTGTCATGAGGCAGCTCCCCCACCCCCACTCCCACCCCCCTAGACAAATGACTGTGGCGTCCATAGCCCGTGCTATTATCCAGATCACTGTCCAGCCCACTATCCAGCCCACTATCCAGCCCACAATCTAGCCCACAATCCAGCCCACTATCCAGCCCACTATCCAGCCCACTATCCAGCCCACTATCCAGCCCACTATCCAGCCCACTATCCAGCCCACTATCCGAGCCAACTATGGGCCGCCATCTCCAGAAAATCCTGGTGTCCGCCCCGCGCTTCTCATTAGCATGCCCCCCCCCCCCCTAAAAAAACCTCTGGCGTCCCCCGTCGTCCCCCCCGCCTCACCTCCTCGTCCAGCTCTGTGCATGCTTGCGCGTGCTGCGCCTGTGCGTGCGCCAGCTCCTTCTCCAGTTCGTCCGCGTGCGCCCGCAGCTCCTTGAGCTCCCCTCGCAACCCCCCAATCTCCTGGTCGTGCCGCGACTTGGCGCCCACAAACGTCTCGCCGTGCAGCTGCTCTAGAAGCTCCATGTTCTCCTCATACAAGTCCTTGACCTGCCCGCCGCAACATGCCAGTACGCAGGCCCAGCCGGGAAGAGCAGGGGGAGCGATGGTCAGCAATGACACAAGTCATGTTTCTCGCATAAGCGGTGGGGGATTAGGCTGGCCTAAGCCCTCATCATGCTGGCCTACCACCCCTTGCCCTCACCATCGAGGGCTGCTGGCCTACCACCCCTCGCCCTCACCATCGAGTGCTGCTGGCTCGAGTCCTTGAGCGCAAAGTCCCGCTCCTTTGCCACCGCGTGCAGCCGCTGTGAGAAGAGCTGCGCCGACTCCTTCTCCATCAGCAGCTCCTCCTCCAGCTTTTTGCTGATGGACGTCACCTCCGTGCGCTCCTGCTGCATCAGGAGCAGGCGGTACCTGCGCGTGCCAGCAGCCACCGCACAGGCAGCAAGAGTAGCCAGCAGCCAACACACAGACAGGCAGCGAGAGTAGCCAGTAGCCACCGCACAGGCAGCGAGAGTAGCCAGCAGCCACCGCACAGGCAGTGAGAGTAGCCAGCAGCCAACGCACAGGCAGTGAGAGCGGCCAACAGTCACCGCACAGGCAGGGAGAGTAGCAAGCAGCCAACACACAGGCAGCGATGGCAGCCAGCAGCCGATGCACAGACAGCGATGGCAGCCAGCAGCCAACACACAGGCAGCGAGAGTAGCCAGCAGCCAACACACAGGCAGTGATGGCAGCCAGCAGCCACCACGCAGAGCAGGCGGCCAACCGCGCTAGCATGTAAGTAGGCCACAAGCACAGAAGGCAGCACCGTTTGAGTGGGGCATGCTGAGTGCATGCCTGGAAGTGCAACAGGACGCCTGGGAAAGGCCAAACATACCCGAACTTTGGCATGCGTACGCGCTGCAATGTCATAAGCACAAACCGCCCAGATGGCCGCTCTGACAAGCACTCATGCGGTGGGCAACAGCAGGCAACGACAAATAGTGCTAGCTGAGTGGGTGGGTGGGGGGGTGGGCGGGCGGGCGGGCGGGTGGGCGGGCGTCCGGGCGGGTGGGCCGTCGGTCGGTCGTCGGTCGGTCGGTCGGTCGGTCGGTCGGTCGGTCGGTCGGTCGGTCGGTCGGTCGGTCGGTCGGTCGGTCGGTCGGTCGGTCGGTCGGTCGGTCGGTCGGTCGGTCGGTCGTCGGTCGGTCGGTCGGTCGGTCGGTCGGTCGGTCGGTCGGTCGGTCGGTCGGTCGGTCGGTCGGTGGGTCGGTCGGGCGAGGGGGCGGCGGGCGGGCGGGCGGGCGGGCGGGCGGGTGGGCGGGCGGGCGGGCGGGCGGCGGGCGGCGGGCGGGCAGGCGGGCGGGCGGGCGGGCGGGTGGGTTATGACGCAAGGCTGCCATCATGTGCATGCAACTGCCGCACAACCACTGGAATGCTGGCATAACCACCATGATGCGGCCTCTGTGTAGCAAAAGCAATATGTATATGTGTGAAGCCATCCATTCATGCATTCAGGGGCGGAGGATGGTTGCATCGAACCTGCCCCATCCACGGTGCAGCTTGGGGCAGGGTGCAGAATACTAGCGATTGTCAAGGCCATCTATTGTACAGGCGAGAACGGGAACCGCAAAGACCTGGCCAGCGCTTACTCTAAGAATAGCTTCTGGCCAGCGCGTACTCTAAGAATAGCTTCTGGCCAGCGCGTACTCTAAGAATAGCTTCTGGCCAGCGCGTACTCTAAGAATAGCTTCTGGCCAGCGCGTACTCTAAGAATAGCTTCTGGCCAGCGCGTACTCTAAGAATAGCTTCTGGCCAGCGCTTACTCTAAGAATAGTTTGTCGTCCTCCACCGGGGCCAGCCTCGCTTCCGCCTGCTCCTTGAGCTTCTGCAGGGATGAGATGACGCAGGGGGGAGGCGCAAAACCGGATGCACCAAGAACACGGGCGGGGGCTACTTTGGGAATGTCTATACAGGAGGTAGTAGTTGTGAATGTTTATACAGGAGGCAGTAGTTGTGAATGTTTATACAGGAGGCACTAGTTGTGAATGTTTATATAGGAGGCAGTAGTTGTGAATGTTTATACAGGAGGCAGTAGTTGTGGATGTTTATACAGGAGGCACTAGTTGTGAATGTTTATACAGGAGGCACTAGTTGTGAATGTTTATACAGGAGGCAGTAGTTGTGAATGTTTATACAGGAGGCAGTAGTTGTGAATGTTTATACAGGAGGCAGTAGTTGTGAATGTTTATACAGGAGGCAGTAGTTGTGAATGTTTATACAGGAGGCAGTAGTTGTGAATGTTTATACAGGAGGCAGTAGTTGTGAATGTTTATACAGGAGGCAGTAGTTGTGAATGTTTATACAGGAGGCAGAAGTTGTCAACGCTTATACAGGAGGCAGTAGTTGTGAATGTTTATACAGGAGGCAGTAGTTGTGAATGTTTATACAGGAGGCAGTAGTTGTGAATGTTTATACAGGAGGCACTAGTTGTGATTGTTTATACAGGAGGCACTAGTTGTGAATGCTTATACAGGAGGCAGTAGTTGTGAATGTTTATACAGGAGGCAGTAGTTGTGAATGTTTATACAGGAGGCAGTAGTTGTGAATGCTTATACAGGAGGCAGTAGTTGTGAATGTTTATACAGGAGGCAGTAGTTGTGAATGTTTATACAGGCGGCAGTAGTTGTGAATGCTTATACAGGAGGCAGTAGTTGTGAATGCTTATACAGGAGGCAGTAGTTGTGAATGCTTATACAGGAGGCAGTAGTTGTCAATGCTTATACAGGAGGCACTAGTTGTGAATGTTTATACAGGAGGCAGTAGTTGTCAATGTTTACACAGGAGGCAGTAGTTGCGAATGTTTATACAGGAGGCAGTAGTTGTGAATGTTTATACAGGAGGCAGTAGTTGTCAATGTTTATACAGGAGGCAGTAGTTGTGAATGCTTATACAGGAGGCAGTAGTTGTGAATGTTTATACAGGAGGCAGAAGTTGTCAACGCTTATACAGGAGGCAGTAGTTGTGAATGTTTATACAGGAGGCAGTAGTTGTGAATGTTTATACAGGAGGCACTAGTTGTGAATGTTTATACAGGAGGCAGTAGTTGTGAATGTTTATACAGGAGGCAGTAGTTGTGAATGTTTATACAGGCGGCAGTAGTTGTGAATGCTTATACAGGAGGCAGTAGTTGTCAACGCTTATACAGGAGGCAGTAGTTGTCAATGCTTATACAGGAGGCAGTAGTTGTGAATGCTTATACAGGAGGCAGTAGTTGTCAATGTTTATACAGGAGGCAGTAGTTGTGAATGTTTATACAGGAGGCAGTAGTTGTGAATGTTTATACAGGCGGCAGTAGTTGTGAATGCTTATACAGGAGGCAGTAGTTGTCAATGCTTATACAGGAGGCAGTAGTTGTGAATGCTTATACAGGAGGCAGTAGTTGTGAATGTTTATACAGGAGGCAGTAGTTGTGAATGTTTATACAGGAGGCAGTAGTTGTGAATGTTTATACAGGAGGCAGTAGTTGTGAACGTTTATACATGAGGCAGTAGTTGTGAATCTTTATACAGGAGGCAGTAGTTGTGAACGTTTATACAGGAGGCAGTAGTTGTGAACGTTTATACAGTAGGCAGTAGTTGTCAATGTTTATACAGGAGGCAGTAGTTGTCAACGCTTATACAGGAGGCAGTAGTTGCCAATGCTTATTCAGGAAAGTGATCCGGAGAATCAGACGAGACAGACACCCTTCCTCCCTGGCCAGGGCTGGTGCATACAGGGGCAACTCCTCCTTGGCCGTACCATGAACAGGGCAGAGAGGATGGCCCTCAAAAAGGGCAGAGTGCTTGAGTGAGGGCTTGGGTGAGCGAGGGAGAAGGTAAGGGGTGGCGCAGGCTGGGAAGGGAATTTCTTTTAGCTAGTGTAATGGGGAATGTAGCGTGGCAGGGACATTAACACCAAAGGTGAACGTACTGGAAAGATGCTAATTGCAGCAATTAGAACAAGTAGAACTGTTGAACGACATTACGACGCGGTGAAATGTGCACGGATTATGGAAGCATGGTAACCGTAGCAGTACGCTTGTCACATTCACACGGTTATGCTATTAGCACTGTTGTTTCAGCCAGCCTATGCACACTGATCCAGCAACGAAACAGGCAGGCAGCCATGCATGCATGCCTTGTGGCGCAGTGCATGGCGGCCAGGCTCATCCTTGTGTACTTGCCTCGAGGTTACGCCCACCGTTGAGTATGTGCCTGGCGGATATGCCCACCCTTGCGTACTCGCATGGCGGTCCCACCCGCCCACCCACCCACCTTGGTGTACTTGTGCGCCGCCCGCTCCTTGGCTAGTAAACCGAGCGCCGTCTTCTCGCGGATGTTGTACTCGTGGATCTTCTGGTCCTTGCGCGCCACCTGGCAAGGGTGCCCCAGGGACAAGCGGAGCACGGCAAGGCGGGCGATGGCATGGTGGTGGTGGGGAGCAACATCACGCCCAGACCGTTTTGCGACATAATCCTACAGCATAAGGACCCACACAAATGCTGTGGCCCCTAAAACTTCTCAGGCTCCCGGAGAGGCCTTTATATCCCAAATCAGCGCCTTAAAGGGAGCCCACGTCTGTCTGGGACTTTCAGATATGGGGCCGCCATATTGCATTCGCTATGCCTTTACTATGTCGAAGCTTTATTGCACCCACCGTAGTTGCTAGACTCTCCCAGTGAGCAGTTCAATTGAGCCGGTGGCCTGCCTTTCAGGCCAACGAGAGAAGGGGGTGGCCCCGGCCCCCTCCAGGCTGTGCATCAAACAGGGACCTGAAGTAACTACTCAACAACTTGGTACCACATAACTCTCCCAACGGAGGCGCGTGAATGAACGAAAGAACGGACGGACGAACGGACGCACGAACGAACGAACGAACGAACGAACGAACGAGCGAGCGAGCGAGCGAACGAACGAACGAACGAACGAACGAACGAACGAACGAACGAACGAACGAACGAACGAACGAACGAACGAACGAACGAACGAACGAACGAACGAACGAACGAACGAACGAACGAACGAACGAACGAACGAACGAACGAACGAACGAACGCGGGCGGGCGGGCGGGCGGGCGGGCGGGCGGGCGGGCGGGCGGCGGCGGGCGGCGGGCGGGCGGGCGGGCGGCGGCGGGCGGGCGGGCGGGCGGGCGGGCGGGCGGGCGGGCGGGCGGGCGGCCGACCGGACGCACGCACGAACAAACGAACGAACGAACGAACGAACGAACGAACGAACGAACGAACGAACGAACGAACGAACGAACGAACGAACGAACGAACGAACGAACGAACGAACGAACGAACGAACGAACGAACGAACGAACGAACGAACGAACGAACGAACGAACGAACGAACGAACGAACGAACGAACGAACGAACGAACGAACGAACGAACGAACGAACGAACGAACGAACGAACGAACGAACGAACGAACGAACGAACGAACGAACGAACGAACGAACGAACGAACGAACGAACGAACGAACGAACGAACGAACGAACGAACGAACGAACGAACGAACGAACGAACGAACGAACGAACGAACGAACGAACGAACGAACGAACGAACGAACGAACGAACGAACGAACGAACGAACGAACGAACGAACGAACGAACGAACGAACGAACGAACGAACGAACGAACGAACGAACGAACGAACGAACGAACGAACGAACGAACGAACGAACGAACGAACGAACGAACGAACGAACGAACGAACGAACGAACGAACGAACGAACGAACGAACGAACGAACGAACGAACGAACGAACGAACGAACGAACGAACGAACGAACGAACGAACGAACGAACGAACGAACGAACGAACGAACGAACGAACGAACGAACGAACGAACGAACGAACGAACGAACGAACGAACGAACGAACGAACGAACGAACGAACGAACGAACGAACGAACGAACGAACGAACGAACGAACGAACGAACGAACGAACGAACGAACGAACGAACGAACGAACGAACGAACGAACGAACGAACGAACGAACGAACGAACGAACGAACGAACGAACGAACGAACGAACGAACGAACGAACGAACGAACGAACGAACGAACGAACGAACGAACGAACGAACGAACGAACGAACGAACGAACGAACGAACGAACGAACGAACGAACGAACGAACGAACGAACGAACGAACGAACGAACGAACGAACGAACGAACGAACGAACGAACGAACGAACGAACGAACGAACGAACGAACGAACGAACGAACGAACGAACGAACGAACGAACGAACGAACGAACGAACGAACGAACGAACGAACGAACGAACGAACGAACGAACGAACGAACGAACGAACGAACGAACGAACGAACGAACGAACGAACGAACGAACGAACGAACGAACGAACGAACGAACGAACGAACGAACGAACGAACGAACGAACGAACGAACGAACGAACGAACGAACGAACGAACGAACGAACGAACGAACGAACGAACGAACGAACGAACGAACGAACGAACGAACGAACGAACGAACGAACGAACGAACGAACGAACGAACGAACGAACGAACGAACGAACGAACGAACGAACGAACGAACGAACGAACGAACGAACGAACGAACGAACGAACGCACGACGCACGACGCACGACGCACGACGCACGACGCACGAACGACGAACGCACGAACGAACGAACGAACGAACGAACGAACGAACGAACGAACGAACGAACGAACGAACGAACGAACGAACGAACGAACGAACGAACGAACGAACGAACGAACGAACGAACGAACGAACGAACGAACGAACGAACGAACGAACGAACGAACGAACGAACGAACGAACGAACGAACGAACGAACGAACGAACGAACGAACGAACGAACGAACGAACGAACGAACGAACGAACGAACGAACGAACGAACGAACGAACGAACGAACGAACGAACGAACGAACGAACGAACGAACGAACGAACGAACGAACGAACGAACGAACGAACGAACGAACGAACGAACGAACGAACGAACGAACGAACGAACGAACGAACGAACGAACGAACGAACGAACGAACGAACGAACGAACGAACGAACGAACGAACGAACGAACGAACGAACGAACGAACGAACGAACGAACGAACGAACGAACGAACGAACGAACGAACGAACGAACGAACGAACGAACGAACGAACGAACGAACGAACGAACGAACGAACGAACGAACGAACGAACGAACGAACGAACGAACGAACGAACGAACGAACGAACGAACGAACGAACGAACGAACGAACGAACGAACGAACGAACGAACGAACGAACGAACGAACGAACGAACGAACGAACGAACGAACGAACGAACGAACGAACGAACGAACGAACGAACGAACGAACGAACGAACGAACGAACGAACGAACGAACGAACGAACGAACGAACGAACGAACGAACGAACGAACGAACGAACGAACGAACGAACGAACGAACGAACGAACGAACGAACGAACGAACGAACGAACGAACGAACGAACGAAACGAACGAACGAACGAACGAACGAACGAACGAACGAACGAACGAACGAACGAACGAACGAACGAACGAACGAACGAACGAACGAACGAACGAACGAACGAACGAACGAACGAACGAACGAACGAACGAACGAACGAACGAACGAACGAACGAACGAACGAACGAACGAACGAACGAACGAACGAACGAACGAACGAACGAACGAACGAACGAACGAACGAACGAACGAACGAACGAACGAACGAACGAACGAACGAACGAACGAACGAACGAACGAACGAACGAACGAACGAACGAACGAACGAACGAACGAACGAACGAACGAACGAACGAACGAACGAACGAACGAACGAACGAACGAACGAACGAACGAACGAACGAACGAACGAACGAACGAACGAACGAACGAACGAACGAACGAACGAACGAACGAACGAACGAACGAACGAACGAACGAACGAACGAACGAACGAACGAACGAACGAACGAACGAACGAACGAACGAACGAACGAACGAACGAACGAACGAACGAACGAACGAACGAACGAACGAACGAACGAACGAACGAACGAACGAACGAACGAACGAACGAACGAACGAACGAACGAACGAACGAACGAACGAACGAACGAACGAACGAACGAACGAACGAACGAACGAACGAACGAACGAACGAACGAACGAACGAACGAACGAACGAACGAACGAACGAACGAACGAACGAACGAACGAACGAACGAACGAACGAACGAACGAACGAACGAACGAACGAACGAACGAACGAACGAACGAACGAACGAACGAACGAACGAACGAACGAACGAACGAACGAACGAACGAACGAACGAACGAACGAACGAACGAACGAACGAACGAACGAACGAACGAACGAACGAACGAACGAACGAACGAACGAACGAACGAACGAACGAACGAACGAACGAACGAACGAACGAACGAACGAACGAACGAACGAACGAACGAACGAACGAACGAACGAACGAACGAACGAACGAACGAACGAACGAACGAACGAACGAACGAACGAACGAACGAACGAACGAACGAACGAACGAACGAACGAACGAACGAACGAACGAACGAACGAACGAACGAACGAACGAACGAACGAACGAACGAACGAACGAACGAACGAACGAACGAACGAACGAACGAACGAACGAACGAACGAACGAACGAACGAACGAACGAACGAACGAACGAACGAACGAACGAACGAACGAACGAACGAACGAACGAACGAACGAACGAACGAACGAACGAACGAACGAACGAACGAACGAACGAACGAACGAACGAACGAACGAACGAACGAACGAACGAACGAACGAACGAACGAACGAACGAACGAACGAACGAACGAACGAACGAACGAACGAACGAACGAACGAACGAACGAACGAACGAACGAACGAACGAACGAACGAACGAACGAACGAACGAACGAACGAACGAACGAACGAACGAACGAACGAACGAACGAACGAACGAACGAACGAACGAACGAACGAACGAACGAACGAACGAACGAACGAACGAACGAACGAACGAACGAACGAACGAACGAACGAACGAACGAACGAACGAACGAACGAACGAACGAACGAACGAACGAACGAACGAACGAACGAACGAACGAACGAACGAACGAAACGAACGAACGAACGAACGAACGAACGAACGAACGAACGAACGAACGAACGAACGAACGAACGAACGAACGAACGAACGAACGAACGAACGAACGAACGAACGAACGAACGAACGAACGAACGAACGAACGAACGAACGAACGAACGAACGAACGAACGAACGAACGAACGAACGAACGAACGAACGAACGAACGAACGAACGAACGAACGAACGAACGAACGAACGAACGAACGAACGAACGAACGAACGAACGAACGAACGAACGAACGAACGAACGAACGAACGAACGAACGAACGAACGAACGAACGAACGAACGAACGAACGAACGAACGAACGAACGAACGAACGAACGAACGAACGAACGAACGAACGAACGAACGAACGAACGAACGAACGAACGAACGAACGAACGAACGAACGAACGAACGAACGAACGAACGAACGAACGAACGAACGAACGAACGAACGAACGAACGAACGAACGAACGAACGAACGAACGAACGAACGAACGAACGAACGAACGAACGAACGAACGAACGAACGAACGAACGAACGAACGAACGAACGAACGAACGAACGAACGAACGAACGAACGAACGAACGAACGAACGAACGAACGAACGAACGAACGAACGAACGAACGAACGAACGAACGAACGAACGAACGAACGAACGAACGAACGAACGAACGAACGAACGAACGAACGAACGAACGAACGAACGAACGAACGAACGAACGAACGAACGAACGAACGAACGAACGAACGAACGAACGAACGAACGAACGAACGAACGAACGAACGAACGAACGAACGAACGAACGAACGAACGAACGAACGAACGAACGAACGAACGAACGAACGAACGAACGAACGAACGAACGAACGAACGAACGAACGAACGAACGAACGAACGAACGAACGAACGAACGAACGAACGAACGAACGAACGAACGAACGAACGAACGAACGAACGAACGAACGAACGAACGAACGAACGAACGAACGAACGAACGAACGAACGAACGAACGAACGAACGAACGAACGAACGAACGAACGAACGAACGAACGAACGAACGAACGAACGAACGAACGAACGAACGAACGAACGAACGAACGAACGAACGAACGAACGAACGAACGAACGAACGAACGAACGAACGAACGAACGAACGAACGAACGAACGAACGAGCGAGCGAGCGAACCAGTGAACGTTGCGTCCATGTACATGTTTATGAAAAAGCTCCATCTACGTGTATCCTACCGAGGTACCAGTCTGCATGGGGCCCCTGGATCTTAGTCTTTGACCATGGCTGGGTGGGTGGGTGAGCGCATGGCCAAGGCAACCAGCAATGATCGGTGATGACGCCGGGGATCTGTCACGGCATGCTTTATGGCTGCCATCATAGAACAGACCCTCCCAGAGTGACTAACGTAATACCTAGCTGAAGATGATGAACGATACTATGCAACTACCTGGGCACCCTGGGAGGGCCAGCAGGTTGAACTGGTAAACTGGTCATGTAGCCGTAATGTAACCATATGTTTCCGTCGCAGCTTACAATGCATCCATGATCCCCCCTCCCCCCCACATCCTGCCCAGTTAGCTTATTAACAATTAACGCCTCCTCCCTCCTCCCTCTTCCCTGCCCTCCCCCCCCCCCCCCCCCCCCCGCCGGCTCCCTCTGTTCTTGCTGCTCACAATTCCATACTGTGACACACGTCTCGTGCATTAGACACGTCATAGGTGCAACCAACCCTTGCAATAACACACACATACCGGCACACGTCACCGTGACAACCACTATGTCACCATTCAAATCACGCACAGCGTCTCATCCATTTCTGGTCACCAAGGGACCACTTACGCCCTATCCTGCAAAACACGCCAAGTTGCCGACCATGCCCATCTCACCAGCCACCCCTCGTTCTTGATCCGCCCACGCGGAGCAACAGTGCTACAGTGTTCTACATTACACCTGAGTATCAAACCATTAGACACCCACCAGCAGATCCTCGTTCTTGATCCACCCGCGCAGCAACGCCGCCCTGTCGCAGACTATCTCTAAGTATATAGTAGTAAATACTACTAACACACCAGCACTCCTTAGTCCTGATCTACCTACACCGCAGTGTTACAGTGTAGTACCCTATACCTACATCATCATCATGCTACTACTACTACTACTACTACTACTACTACTACTACTACTACTACTACTACTACTACTACTACTACTACTACTACTACTACTACTACTACTACTACTACTACTACTACTACTACTACTACTACTACTACTACTACTACTACTACTACTACTACTACCACGCCGCCGCCGCCGCCGCCGCCGACGACGACAACAACAACAACAACTACTACTACTACTACAACTATTAGCCCACCACTAGGCCCTCGTTCTGATCCATCCCCAGGGTAACAATACAGTATTGTACACTATACATCCCTTGTTATAATGATATTCAACTCCTATCAACCCACCAGCAGCTCCTCGTTCTTGATCTTGACCAGCTGCTGATCCACGCGCTTCTGCAGCGCCGACGTCTCTTCCTGCTGCCTCCGCAACAAACCCGACAGCCGGCCACGCTCGCGAATGCCCGCCTCATGCTCCTGTCTCAGCGCCGCAAGCTTCTTGAGCGTGTCGTCGTGTGCGCGCATCAGGTTCTTGACCTGGGGCGTGGAAAAGGCGGGGGGAGGGGGGGGGAGGACAAGTGGCACCATGCAGGCACTTATTTTTGTACGAGTGGCACACCAGATACGATAAGTACGCATGTGGACAAGTCCCCAGCCCCCCGGGCGAGCCAGTGTGGCGCTTGCAAACCGGATGTCCGCACCAAGAAAGGCATGCATTCATTGCGCAAACTCATGAAACTGCTATTTGCATACAAGCAAGCAGGGCTTGCATGGCCAACGGCCCAACTTTCCCACTTGAACTAGCATACAGGCAATGCCCCCCCTCCCCTCCCCTCCCCTCCCCTCCCCTCCCTCCCCCTCCCCTCCCCTCCCCTCCCCTCCCCTCCCCTCCTCCCCTCCCCTCCCCTCCCCTCCCCTCCCCTCCCTCCCTCCCCCCTCCTCCCTCCCCTCCCCTCCCCTCCCCTCCCCTCCCCTCCCCTCCCCCCCCCCCCTCCCCTCTTCCCCTCTTCCCCCTTCCCCCTTCCCCCCTTCCCCCTTCCCCCTTCCCCCTTCCCCCCTTCCCCCCTTCCCCCTTCCCCCTTCCCCCCTTCCCCCTTCCCCCTTCCCCCTTCCCCCTTCCCCCTTCCCCCCTTCCCCCCTTCCCCCTTCCCCCTTCCCCCTTCCCCCTTTCCCCCCTCACCTCTCGTGCGTGGTCGGCCGCCTTCTTGGACGCGGCCTCCTCCAGCGCCAGCACCTGGTCCGACAGCTCACGCACACGCTTACTCGTCTGCTTGAGCAGCAAGTGGATGGGCTCCCAGTCACCCTCCCCCAGCTCCCGCGTGTCCACTTGGTCCTGCACACACACAGGGTGGGAGAGGAGTGGGGCAGGGGTAGGTCAGGGGTGGATTAGTCTTGCACCCGCAGGAGTGGGCATTTTCCTTTATTGTTTGTTTGAAAGGAGGCTATTCTGACTGACGTGGCGCAGTGAAAATACACGTGCATGGGGATCCGTCTTTCTAATTTCGCCACAAGTAACCCCAGCAGCCACCTCCTGATGCCGCGTACTGCCAGACACCTCCCACTCGACCCAGCTCAGCGTCAAGGAAAAACACACGCTCATCCCTTGCACGCTCATCCTTCTCTCCCTCCCCTTCCTTACATAGTTGTATAGCTAAGGAAGCATCATCACATCATAAGAAGAGGGGAGGGGGGCAAGGGGCAGGGGTGGGTGTAGGCGTGGGGGTGGAGGGGTGATCAAGTACCTGATGAGAAACTAGCACCGAGGGAATGCAGTGGGGGGTGATGCTGCAGGTGACGAGTGGGTGGACTAAATGTATACCATGCCCCGACCTAGAAGAATGGGTGCGGATCTGTTTATTCAGTACATACTGCCCCTTTATGATGCCACGCTGCCCACCGCCCTAGCTCCGTTCGCACTAATCGACAAAGCCCAAGCCTGCTGTTGGATGCCACACAAAAAGCATCCCCAGCTGGCCCGATGACAGCGTCAGGGGCTACCCCCAGCCACCCACCAGGTACCCCAGCACACTGTTCATGATCTCCTTCCGGCTGTGCGTGCGGCCGTCGCCGCCCCCCGCCCCCATGCGCCCCCTCCCCCTGCGCCTCGGGGACTTGGGCTTGTCGCCGTCGTGCTCTGACGGGGACCATGCTGGGGAGGAGTCGCGCCGCTGCCCTGCCGAGATGTCCAGAGTCGGGATCACCAGCCCCGATGATGTGGCGGGGCGGTAGCTGGTAGGGCTGGCATTCCCTTGGCTGCCCCGGTTCCTGCTGGGGGACTTTGAGGACCGGCTCGTGCGGCTGCCAGATCTCTTCGTCCGGCTCGCCTCTCGACCGAGGGGGGAGCTGGCGTCAGCCTCGTTGGGGAGATCGCCCACCGGGCTGACCACTTTTGCCCGTACCATCACCACCTTGACCTCATTGCCCTGCTGGGCTCGGGGGCTGGGGTCAGGTGCCGGGTTTATGTCGGATTTAGTGCGCATGAACTTGCGAGGGCTGGCTTTCGCCCCGCGGGAACTGGGGCCATTGGAAGGGGCGGCCGCGGAGCCTTCTGCTGGCGACGACAGGCTGGAGGTGGTGGCCCGGCGAGCCAGCCCTTCGGGGGGTGGCGATCGGGGGGACAGATGTCGTTCATAGGACGCTTGTGCTGATGATTGTCGGTGTAACAGGTGGCAACCGTTGGTTGCACCAAACAGGGAAGGTCATGTCGAGCAGAGAGTGTGTGTGTGTGTGGGGGGGGGGGCGTGATATTGTGTGTGCATATGTGTGTTTTGGGTGTGTGAGAAAGAGAGAGAGGCACATACAAACACACATATGTGTACACACAGAGAGGAGCGGCGGTGTGTGTGTGTGGGGGGGGGGGGGGGGGCGAGAGAGAGAGAGAGAGAGAGAGAGAGAGAGAGAGAGAGAGAGAGAGAGAGAGAGAGAGAGAGAGAGAGAGAGAGAGAGAGAGAGAGAGAGAGAGAGAGAGAGAGAGAGAGTCTATACTGGTAGCTCAAGAACATCGATGAGCTGGAGTGGCAGGCGGCAGAAAGCAGTTCTGTGATTGGAGAATAGAGGGTTATTTGGGACCTGGAAGGGCAGTCGCCTGACTAGTTGCATAAGCAGAAACCAAATTTCCGTGCACACTGTCGTTTGCTGTGTAATTTTTTTGCACAACTAGAGGTACGCACCTGAGTGATGCTGCAACCTTCAGTAAATAAGACTAATGGTAGGTGCATGCATATCATTGAGACTGCAAGGTTATGATGCGATAGCGTCCTATGTTACCAACCGACTTTCGAAGGATTGTCTCAATGGGTACTCCATAAATCAAACACAGCTGGCGTTTGAAAAATAAACTGATGCAAACTACTGTAATTTGCTCCACAGAGAATAGTACCGCACCTCAGCTCCATAAAAATAGACACCTCTTTAGAAGATAGGCCAATTACATAAGCTGGCAACCTCCAGACTGCCGTAGAATCGGGTCAACAACTTTTGCCCGACGGTCTGTCGTAACGTGGATTCGGCTACAATACTTGGTAAAAACCTTACATGAGTCTATCTCTTTTGGGTCTACAGCCTGGTACTTTGGCCACGTAATAAAAGCGGTAGCAATTGTCGTGCTGGGGATTGTACACATCAAGTATCGTCGGTACTCACGGTGAATTTTGAAGGTGCGTGGGGACTGCAAAGCCGTCGTCACATTCTTGTTGGCGGCAGGCGCCTCGGCTGATGGAGGGGACGGTTGCAGGGCTGTATTCATTGGCGCTTACATGTACATGGAAAGGCCTGGACGAACTCCATAGCCTTCCTACCCTAGCGTCAGGGAGCAACCATGACTGGTGATCATATCATCAAAGAATTCGCCAGCTTCTCTAAACATGTGAGCTTTTTGCCTTAAATTCGCTACATAGTGAGATGTACAAGCCCTGGATCGAACTCAATGCCGCAATAATGGCATGGCCGAATCATCTGGTTGCTGTCCAGGACAAAGATGTCAAAACGTCATTATAATAGCTCGCGATGAATCCTGGGTGAATTGAATGAATTGCTAAAAAATCCCGAGACTGCCCACTGCCCAGGACTGGCTGGACTGCCCGGCCAAATCGTAAATCTGTTGCCAAATTTATGGATCTCCGCCCATATGCCATTATGCTGCCGTCCGCATCGTCATTCCTATGTTGTTGTTGACTTTTGCTGTTGTGTCCCACGTGTCGACGCCAGGACCAGTCTTTGGATCCACAATTAATAACCCTGCGCCGGGCGCCGGCGCGGGAATAAACTCAACTCAACTCAACCCTACACTGTACGCCTAAGAACGCTGGCCGCTCCAGTGCCCACACGCGGCACTGCCGCTTCCGGCCGGTCTGTCGGCCGGCCGGCCGCGGCGAATGTCTCCTACACATACGCGGCCTCTCAACATAAGCGGCCTTCCGGCAGACGGCAGTACATTAAGCTCAAGTTGGATATGTTATGGAAATAATAACAAGCTTCGCCGGTTCGCCCGCGGCACTATAGACTAGCTTGTACTTTTATGTGCCGGTGGCCGGGGCAGGCCGGTGAGCCCCGGCTGGGATTAATAAATTAATTAATTAAACACGTGCTCCCGTTGGGGAGTCACGGAGCACCAAACTGCTTTTAATCCCTGTGTATGCACAACAGGAGAAAGGGCAGAGACCCCCAGTCTCCTTCATGCCTAAAAGGCATGCCACAGCTGCCCACTTGGGCGCGCTCACGCTAGCCGCTAAACAGACACGCTAACGATCCGGCAATCTGTGGGTGCAATAAGACCCGGCTGGGAATCTGAGATGCGTGACGTACACCACCGTGGCCGACGTATCGATCAGTTGCCGCCGAGTGCTCGTAGCGGGTGTAGCGCTCAGCTAGCCCCGTCAAGGGTTCGAGCACAATCATGGAGGCGGGTTTGGCAAAGAGCCATACACAAAAAGAAACGAGCAAAATGAGTGCATAGCCTAGCAAGACTCGAAGCCGTGAATTACTGTGCATCGCCGGTACCTGAAATCTAATAGCTTCAGGAGAACGAGGTCATTGTGGCGAAGTTGAACAGGTGGCAGTTTACTTCATTATATTACCCCGCCGACCCACCGCGCCGTTGTACTGTAGCCCACAATGCATTAATTAAGGTGGACCGTAGGTAACTAACCTTCGAACGGTACCCGGCGCCAGGACTTCATTTCAGTTTGGCGCCCCGCCAAAAGTGCACTCGGCTCAGCCAAAACTAAGGTGACACTTTAGGCCCAATGGGGGGGGGCAATGGGCATCCCCCCAAACTAGGCGGCATCATTGGCCACAAAACAAATTTTCTGAAGCTAAATCTTTGTGCAGCCAATTAATTAGACCCTGTGGCGCAAGCCCCTGGGCAAGATCGAGAAACAGGACCTGTTCAAGGTCCTCGTCCTTCTTGTTCTTACGTATGGGGCCGAGACGTGGACCCTTACCGCCGACCTGGCCCGCAAGCTAGACGGCGCGGTCACCAACATGCTGCGATCCATTTTCAGAGTAGGATATGCTGCGCACGTCCGCGCAATGAGGACCTGTACCTTGGCATGCCATATATCACCAGCACCATTAAGTAGCGGCGCATATTAATTAATTAATTAATTAAGCAGCGGCGCCTGCAGCTCGTAGGGCACCTAGCTCGCACCAACCAGGTAGACACCTCACGTGCCCCCCCCGCGGGCCTGCGGCCAGCCCAGCCTGGCCGACACCTCCTGACGTGGGCCGGGCCCTGTGATGTCAGACGCCGCAAGGCCCGCACATTCATTCAAAGACCAGCTAGTAGAGGACATGGGGGGCCTAGGCCTCTCCGTGATTTGGAAAAAGATGATGGACAAGGCCAAGTGGGCCAAGGGGATAGAGGACAACGAGCCCCCCCCGGTGGGGAAGCGCCCGCGTGTGCAAACCCGCGGGAGGCACGCCCGACAGCTCCCCTAGCCGGAGTAGAGTAGATGTTGACAGCTTTAGATAAACGTTGCAGGTAGCTATTGTAGATAGATTAGACCGGTAGGACTGTTTGCACCCATCCATCCATCCATCCATCCATCCATCCATCCATCCATCCATCCATCCATCCATCCATCCATCCATCCATCCATCCATCGGGGTTAATGCTCCGTGACGGCTCCCCAACGGGAGCACGAGTCTAATTAATTAATTAATTAATTGCCTAGCCATGACCCCATGCCTGCAACTTTTCACAGCTGCTGGATACATGGTGGTGCAGGTGCACCTCGTTTGTGCACCCCAAGTAATTAATTAATTAATTAATTAATTAATTAAACTCGTGCTCCCGTTGGGGAGTCACGGAGCACCGAAGTGCTTTTAATTAACCCTTAAACTGTACTGAGTCCGTTTTCGTGGCGCCAGTTGAACTCGCGCCACTCTAACGGACTGAGTTTGTGGCAGAACCAGGCGCCGCGCCAATAATAATTTAACGGTCAAACCTGGGGGGATCGAAAGATCTAGACGTAAGCTATGCCTGGCGCTATTCAGACCGTATTTTGGACACCTGGCCAGGGAGATATGCTTGAGCAAAGTTAGGGGGGTACCATGGTCCAACGGGACCGACGTGCATGAAAAATATTGACGCGCACGGCTATGGCGGTGCACGCAACTGACTGGTACGAGAGAATGGCTTGACATAATGGACTCAAATTTTGTAGGCATGATTTTCAAGTCCTAAAAACGTTTTATCCCCAGCCATGGAACGTTTGAAGATGCGTAGATGGGTCATCGGGGTGCTGGTCGGCGCAGCAAATCATGTCAGCGGCCAGGCGGTGACAGTGCGAGTGCTGCATGTTGCTAGGCGGAAATTTTCGAGGTATTTGCGCATGGATAAACCTTTGACGTTGTTCCCAACCAGATTTGCTAGAATTGGCAGCCAGGAAAGGCTCGAGGCTACGTCCATGAATCGGGCGTGCTGGCTCCCGCAGGAAAGGTAATCTGCTGTTCCGACCTGGTACGTTCTAGCCTCCTAGCGTGTTCCGTTAACCGTATATGGTTGTATTATCGTTTATAACTAATATCAGGGTTATAATCGAGGGCTTGTGATTGTCATTTTGTTGTTTTGCTCCCTCTACGCATCGGCTTGTCATAGTTGTGGAATACCATCAGGTCAAGCAGATTTTGGACCATGTTTGGTCGCTGTTAGCTGAGGCTGCAACGGAAATAGCGTGATAACGGTTGGTATTGGTTAGTAATATGGTAAAGGTGATTACCCAATGCTTTTCCTGGCTCAAACAGCCCGAGACAAGTTCTTTTCTGACCAGTTTTAGGCATGGCTTCTTGTTTTGCTGGCCAACGCCCACCTTCTGATTTTGCATCCATTGCATGTGACAAACATGGAGATACCCAATACCTGTTTGCATGGAAGCATTACCAACTTGTTCATTTTGTTTTCTTTATTGTTGCAAAGAACGTGGAGGTGTTTTGTCATTCATCGGGTGGGTTAGTGATGTAGCTCCTTGCCACCCCTTTGACGCGCGCTTGAGGCCTTGATTAATGAGCCTTTCACCTATTTTTTAGCATGGTCTTGTGTCTTATATGCTGGCTTATCTCAGCTTCCACGCTGGGCCAGTGGCTGGCCTCGACGACGACGACGCCCGCCGCCAGCGTGCCATGCAGCCCTTGTCAGCCCGCAGCCCGGCTGGCCGCGCATGGGCTGAGGCCAATGGCCGCACGACCCGCACGTTGGCAGCTGGCACCCAGCTGACAGGGCCTTGTAGGAGGCAGGATCTGCGCACCCAGAGGCGCAATCCGTAGTTTGGCACATAGCCAGGTAGCCCAATTGACAGTTAGCTACACCCTTGGCTAGTCTTGCGCTATGTATACCGCACGCGCGCGCTAGTGCCATTTTGGCCCCTTGCGGCATGTTGGCATGTGTTATATGGCATGGTCTCTTGTTTTATCACCTGGGTATGGTGCATGATGCCCAATTGGGCATCCCTTGTTGTTTCATGCCAATTGGAATAAAGTTTTGTGTTGTTATGCTACCATTTATACCCCTGCCAGCTGGCACCGTTATAACGGTGCCAGCTGGCTTTGGCCATTTTGTAGCTAGCGTCCACAGTTTTGTGACATTTCATGTTGTGAATGCATTGATGGCATGTCGATGATTATAATAACCTGCCTTTAAAAGGCCAGGGCCAACTGATTTGTGTAAATGGTCGATAATGCATTATATATGTCTCCAACCCCATGTGCACTGTACCCCCCTGAGGGGGGTGCTATTTTTAGCAGGTGTAGGGCATGGATATGTGACCAACCAAATTTCCCAAACATTATTTGATATAAAAGCATCCTTGGTTCCAAGGGTGGGCCAGAAAATGTTATTTGGCTAGTTACTCTCAGGCGCACAAAGATACCCAAACTCAGTCCGTTCTCGTGGTTCGAGTTTTGACAGTTGAAGGGTTAATCCCTGTGTGTGCACTACAGGAGAAAGGGCAGAGACCCCCAGTCTCCTTCATGCCAAAGGCATGCCACAGCTGCAATCGGGCGCGGCTAGCTAAAAGGACAGGCTAACGATCCGGCAAACTGTGGGTGCAATAAGACCCATGTGAGCATATCATAGCAAGGAGCGTAGGCAAGTAATCTGAACATAGCCAGGGCGTAGCATGGCTGTACTAGGACTAGGCTAAGGCTATGGCTGGTTGTGTACCGTGCGTTGGCGGCACGTGACTAGGTGTGTTGGCACAGCTAGGCAACATTCTAGGCATGGCTGCCTAATTAGCGGCACCCCAAGTAGGTGGCAGTTTAAACCAACCACCTGCAGGTCAATGCATGTCGCCTAGCTAGAATGTGTTGAAAACCATATGCCCCTTCTCAGAGTTATGTGTTACATATCCTCTCTACAAGATCTTGAATTAAGAGGTGGAAGACGATTGTCCAGGCCCACATGCCCGCCCCTGCCCGGGCAACCCCCCCCCCCCCGCTTTCAAGAGGAAGGGGCGCTTTGCTGAGTAAAGTAGTTAGGGGTTTCTAGATAATTAGATTAGCTTAGAAGTTAGACTAGTTCGGTTTCGCGGCTTCGCCCACCTCCATCCATCCAGCAAGGGAATTCATATGTGCTATCAAAGAGACAACCAGCGCAGGCCAGAAATCGGGAGAATCCGGACCATGGTAGCTCGAGCCTGCCGTTATCTTTTCCGCGTTTTCGAGTCGTTCAGGATGATGAAGATGAATGGTGATGGAAATGTGTATCCTTGTGCATTGAATATGGCTGGCTTACGTGTGGAGCGACTAGATGACCTAGACGGTGGGGCCGGAAACAGCATGCTTGATCAGGGCGTGTGTTTCTAGCCTAACTGGCCGGGGGTGTCTAGTGGTGAGCACCATTGCTGCGATCGCTCTCCCACCATTTACGAGGAAATACCCGCAAATGGAAAACCACTGAAAAGGTCTAGCTAGTCAGTCATCACGTTAGCCATGCCATGATTCCAAACGTCCAAGAACTTCACACGGTGCAAAGGCAAAAAGCCGGAGGACAGCACTTTCAAATGTGCGGCGGGAACCAAAAGCCCGCGGATGCCAGAAAACATCGTGTTGCGGCAGCGACGCGACGATGTGGACAACGAATCCAGTGCCAAGCTCGGAACGGCCGCAAAGGAGATCTGGCATCACAGGGTTCAGATGTGCGGAGATACTATGCGATCCAGCCGGTCCACGACCTGTTTGTAGAGCTTGTGCCAAGGGGCAGCACCGAACAGATGTGGGTGACGTTGCAAAAAACATCGGACTTGACGGAGCATAATGGCTCGGTCATAGTCTTTGACCAGTAAACGCTGCAAAAGTTCAACAAGAGTCGTGATGAAATCAACACGATAAGAACAAAGACGGGAAAAACGATGTAACTGAGAAAGAACAACACCATATTTTGCTGTGTGGGAAAGGAGACTGTGAATATCGGGGTAACGAATAAAAGGAATTTGCTGGTATTTAGGATCCTTGCGCTTATCATAGACAGCCGTACGCCAGCCCTTCTTGTTATGGGTAATGTTAAGATCGAGGTAATTGCAATGAGTATCCTCCGACGTGAGCTTTAATGTGAGGGACGCTTGCGGGTAGATGCCAGGCAGACCAGCGGTGATATACAAATGGGTTGCGAAATCAGGGTTGTCGAAAGCGATGACATCATCAATGTATCGACATGTATGGATAAAACGCCTGATGAGAACATCATCGTTTGAGGCAATGAGATTCTCCATGAATGCAAGCTCATAAGTGTATAGATAGAGGTTTGCAAGGAGCCCGGCACAGTTAGTGCCCATAGGGATGCCGATAGCTTGTTGGTATACATTGCCCGCAAAACAGATGAAGGTGTTATCAACAAGATAAGAGAACCAATGGACAAGGTCAGCCTTCGTGATAATATAATTATAACCATCCCGCACGATAGCACCTGCCGCGATCCCTGAGAGCCACGTTGCCGTGGGCTTGGTCTGAGAAACACGCACGTGCAGGTGGTTGCGCCCGTGAGGCCTACGTGCATACAGACGAGTAAGGAGGCTATCTAAACGAGCTTTCAAATCGTGCAAATCTAGTGTGGTATATAGAGTGCAAATCATATGTGCTATGTACATGATCTCCCAACGGAGTCATGTTATAATTTAATTAAAATTTTTAATATCCTCCCCATGGAGGTATTTAATTAATTAATTAATACTTACCTAATTAATAAATCAATTAATTAATTGATTGATTAATAGCTAGACAAAATCAAGGGTGGCATTTGTAGATTGATAACACAAACCTCTCAAATAAATAAACAAGCAATCTTGCACCCACCATGTGCGTACTTTACCCCACTAGCTGCTTCCAAGAACATAAGATCTTTCCAGGGTAACATCCCGGTTTTCCACCCTTCGTTCCACATCGTGCCAACGCCATGACACTATCCATGGGAAAACCCCGGTGACTACCCATTTCTATTTATGACTTTCCAAGCCTCGAAAATACAACATGAGGCTATCCATTCCATGTGAACAGAGGACGTGTGTGGTTGTCTCACTGGCATCAGTGAGCATAGCGAGGAGGACAACTCATTGAAAACACTACGATCATGTAGTCTCAATCCTAGTTGCCACCAAGCCGTGGTTGTCACCAGGGAACACCCTTGTCCTGGACTCCTCTCTACGTGTGGCTAGTCATGACGATGACCTTGTCATACGGGCTCCATTCCAGCTTCACGTTCTTATCCGCCGGGTTGAGCACGACTTGGTCTGCGAGAATCTCATCCCCCGCCGCCAAGTCCACACTCGTGCTCATCCGGTGATCGTTGCCCGTGCCGACGTGCCCATTCCCGTTACCGCCACCCACGGAACCAAGGCTATTATGGATGGAGCCATGGTTGTTATAAGCGGAGTTGTGATTGCCATGCGCAGCCCCGTGGTTGCCATTGCTGCAGGTCCCGCCGTGGTCGGTGGCGGCGATGCGGCGATAGGCGACGACGATATCCCCATTGTCCTGCGCGCGCTGCATGATGTCCCAGAAGGACAGCGCCTCGTTCGGGTGCTTCAAATAGCTGCCCATCTCGCGCACCCGGAAGCGCACGTTGCTCGAGCCGGACACAAGCGAGGAGACGACGCAGCCCAGCCCCTCGTTCTTGGCCAGCTGCGCGAGAATCATGCCCCGCAGCTCCTCGGGCATCGAGTAGTCGTCCATCCATTTCATCTGGACTGCAAACGACGAGTCGGGGACCACTTCGGAGTACTCCACGATGATGCGGCTGCCCGTGAACCCCCGCTTGCTCTGCAGGTGCGAGATGAACATGGAGCTTGTGACCGCCTCGCGGTCGTCCTCCGTGCCGACGACCAGCACCGTCCCAAACTCCTCCAACGGGAGCCGCGAGAGCTCCTCCCGCGACGTGTGCGTGCCGCAGTACTCGACCACGCGTACGTTCTGGAGCTCCAGGCCGGCCACCGCACGGGTATGCGTCTCGGGAAACAGCAGCGCAACCTCCGAACCGGGAGCCAGGGAGGCCTCCAGGTGCTTCACCAGGGACAGGACGCGCCGCCGCCACCCGCCGCAGATGAGAACCTTCTCTGGTTGCCGCTTGTGACGCGATGTGAGCTCGTCCACATCGTTCGGGAGGCGCCACTTCTCGTGGCGGACGCTGCTGGCATCTGCCTTGATGGGCCCGCCGGGTGCCCCGTAGCCATCCGAGGACGAGGAGTAGTAGAGGGACGCTGCGGCCATGGCCTGCTTGACCTGGTAGCTCTTGTAGTTGGGCATCCACCAGGCGGCATCCCAGTCAAAGTCACGGTGGTCCACCACGATGGCGGCCGGCTGCGGCCCCGTGTCCCGGTCCTGCTGCTCCCCCTTGTGCTGCGCGAGCTGGATGTCAAAGCTGACCTTGTTGTCCCCCACCGCCACGATCTTGTCGCCCGGCGCGATGACCAGCTCGGGCGACGGCACCAGGATGTACTTGCCGGTGGCGCGCTGGTGGATTCCGATCGGGATCACGTTCCCGCAGCGGAAGACGGCGTCGCGAAAGCGCACGCCGACCAGGTCCTTGCGCTCGCGCTCGCACAGCTCGTTGCCCTGGAGGAAGGACGCGAGCTCCTGCAGCACGGTCGCCACGTCGGGGCTGGACACCTTTTGGACGAGCAGCTTGGAGGCAAACTCACCTGTGGACACCATCACGACCTGGACAGGTGGCGCCGCGTGGGTGCAGGCCCGCGGGGATCCGGAATGGCAGGCATCCGCAAGCATGCATGTTGGCAGACGGCACACGGGTGCCACCCGGGCAAAGAGAAGGCAATGCAATCGTTCAACACGGGATCAGTATATATGCAGTTATATTACTAATATGCGATCATTCGATATGTAGCGCCGGGTAAACGTCATGCTAGCCTTGCCAAGCTGTGCTTTGTGAATCCAGCGCAAGCTAGAGGACATGCATAGACAGCACGTGCCCGGCATCAAGTACGGAGGGAGAGCAGGCAGGGAAGGCAGTTGGTGCACAGAGGTGGTCTGTGCGCGCAGTGTGTTGTCTATGGGGGTGGAGATTAAAGAGTGGGTGTTGGGTTACTTGACACCATGCGCATGTCTAGCACTCGCGCGATGAGCTGTCCATGAACCAAGCTTACAAGCAAACCATAACCACTCAGTGATAAACAAAGACCCTGGACCGCAGACAAACCGCCATGTAGGCCCCCCACCTTGAGGTTGTTCTGCCCCCATCGGGGCACCATGAGCACATTGTCGCCGACGCCCTTCCACAGAACATCCTGCCCCAGATTGCACAGAAAGGAGGACCCGATGGCCGCCGCGCTGGTGCCAAGTGGCGTGCTGCCGTAGACGCCCGCGTGCGCCGCCACCCCTGCCATCATGGGCCCGCCCGTGCCTGCGGACGTGGCGGTCGTTAGACCCTTGGAGCCCGGCGTGCGGAAGAGGGCTTGGCCCGGCTTGGACGCTGTCCCGTTGGTGCTGCTGTCGCCGCCGTAGAGGTAGGAACGGTGGCGCAGGCAGGGGCTGAGCAGCAGGTCAAAGTTCTCAGCATCGCTAAACTCGGCGATGATGACAGGCTTGTGGCCGTGGGCGTACTCGAGCTGGTCCAGCATCTGGCACGTCTCCACCACCTGGCAGGGTGGTGTGTGTGTGTACGTGCCCAGGCGTGCCACCCAGCAAGTTGCCATAACACGGGTTCCACAGCCAGACTACACATGACTGACAGTGTGACGCAAGAAACAAAACTCGTGAGGGCCACCTTTCAGGTTTCTGGCCCAACAAGCTTCGACCAACATGGGATGCGCCGTGTGGAGTGATGCGTGTGCGCGACCCATCCGAAGACTCCCCAACCCATGCCCGATCGACACCTGCTTATCACAGGCTGAATGGTGCCTGTGTGGGGACCCGATAGGCCGAGCCCCGCAGCGTTGCAACGGTGGAACATGCGATCCGCAGAGGAGCCGCTCTTGGATGGTCAGGCATGAACAGCGGGCATGGCCAGTATAGAGCGCGGCAGTGGTATGAGAGTCAAGAGCTGCATCATGGGGCCACAGGGGGAAGAGCAGCAGCGTCAGGCCAAAAGGGGGGACACTAAGGGAGCCTGGGGCCCAGCCCGTCCACCAGCTTGCTTCAACACAGCTTTTGTTTTAGGAGTGCCGTGTGCGCGCCGATCCGGGATAGTTACGCGATTGCGAGGACCCCGTAGCCTTCCCTGTCCTCCCGCCCCCCCCCCCCGCCAACTTCCCACCTACCCACATCCAAGTTCCTAGTCCATCCATTTGTGCCGCTCCCTCCCTTCTTGTTCCACGTAAACTTGTTCCCCATTCGCTCGTTTGCCAGCCCTGCTGCGCCTCTAGTTGCGCCTCTTGCACCTCGAGTTGGCATCTCCCACCACACGCCGGACCCCAGCACTGCTAGCATGCCCACAAGGTGGTTGACCCACTAGGTAACTGGCCCACTATCCCATCCATGATGCCTGGTGGCGTCACTAGCCCATCGTTGCTAAGCTGGGCCGCCACACGTTCTCCGCAAGCATCACCCTCGCACCTTGCAGTCAGCCAGGTGCAGCTGGCTGCTTGACTCCATGAGGAGCATGACGACCACCTTGCTGGCCTTCATCGCCGACACCTTGCGCAGGTGCTCCGCCAGCAATGGGTTGCCCATGCGGGTCAGGATCTGGCGTGGGTGGGATGGTTGGTTGGTTGGTTGGTTGGTTGGTTGGTTGGTTGGTTGGTTGGTTGGTTGGTTGGTTGGTTGGTTGGTTGGTTGGTTGGTTGGTTGGTTGGTTGGTTGGTTGGTTGGTTGGTTGGTTGGTTGGTTGGTTGGTTGGTTGGTTGGTTGGTTGGTTGGTTGGTTGGTTGGTTGGTTGGTTGGTTGGTTGGTTGGTTGGTTGGTTGGTTGGTTGGTTGGGTGCGGGGTGCAGGATGTGGGGTGTGCAGTGTGGAGTGTGGGGAGGCAGATAAGTGGCAAGACAAGCCTCAATACCCAGGGCATCACACACTGCAGTAGGGCAAGGACAGACGGAAAGTGGTTCCTTGAAAAAGCACCTGACACGTGCCACATGCCAGCAAGATCACAAAAAGGTAATCGAAACGCCCAGGACCAACCAGGAGCTCACTTCCAGTCGCAGCAGTGGGCGACACACTGTGCTGAATTCACAAGGCCATGCATCCCAGTCATGACTATCGTGCTACATCAACCAAGTCAGCGCCGTGCTACTTGGTAGCACGACGCTAAAGTAGCGCGGCTAAACCCAGGCCTCACCCGGCTGTTCATGGTGTCCGGTATCGCGCTGCGGATCGCGTGGTCCATGAAGCTCTTCTCCTTGTGGCCCAGCACCACGATGCGGCTGCCGCCTGAGTCCCGGTGTGCCAGCACGAGCTGCCGCACGACGTGCACCGTCTTGGGGGTCCACCCTGGAGGGGGTCACCAATTGGTGGGCGCAGCACATCGTGCCACCGTGAGCAAGGGAAGGATGCGTGCCAGTTAAGGGGTGTAAGAGACGAGAGGGGTCATGCATGCTGGATGTCGGAGATAGGCCATGCTGGATGTCGGAGATAGGCACATATAGACCAGGCGCTGGTTGTCTCCTTGATATATCCAGCAGGCGAATCATACACGCTAAGAAGCATCGGTACACCACAGCATGATCGATGATAAGGGGGGGGGGAGTATGGATGAATGTGCATGACAGAAAATACGTGACAACAGACGCCTATGCATAACTTCCGAGCACCTATACGCCGGGTAGGCCTCGACGCTGCAGTCTTGGTGCGTGCCTCGTGGATACGTCGGGAGGGCAAGAGCAACGTAGGGGGATGACGCAAAGGGAGTTGATGACTGCATGACATAGGCACGGTGTGCCAGGCGTCTGTACTGTGCAGGCTAAGGGCGAGCCGGCAGCCCCCAAGCCATGCACGTGCTAGTGCACTCCATCATCTTCTCATCACCATCAGGTCAGGATGCCCAGGTAGGCCAGGGGCTGATACATCAAAAAAGCTGCGAGCAACCTCGTGTGGTCCTGTTGGGTGCTACGGCACGAGTGCATTACCAAGCTTGTACTTCGTAGCACTCAGTCAAAAAGAGACTTTTGTGTTTGACCACCAGCATCCACCAACATCCGCCAACATCTACCAACATCCGCCAACATCCACCAACCTCCACCAACCTCCACCACCATCCACCACCATCCACCACAATCCACCAACATCCACCAACATCCACCAACATCCACCAACATCCACCAACATCCACCAACATCCACCAACATCCCCCAACATCCCCCAACATCCCCCCACATCCGCCAACATCCGCCAACCTCCACCAACATCCACCAACATCCACCAACATCCACCAACATCCACCAACATCCACCAACATCCACCAAAATCCGCCAACATCCGCCAACATCCGCCAACATCCACCAACATCCACCAACATCCGCCAACATCCACCAACATCCACCAACATCCACCAACATCCACCAACATCCCCCAACATCCGCCAACATCCACCAACATCCACCAACATCCGCCAACATCCACCAACATCCACCAACATCCGCCAACATCCGCCATTAAACTGATGTATTTCTTTAGACCATTGATCGACTGCGTACCGAGGATGAGCACGTGCCCTGACTCGCGCACTTGGAAGTTGCCGCGCTCCAGGTTCTGGATGCGCGTGAAGATGGCCTCGCTGGCCACACCGACCACCACCGAGAAGAAGAGCAGCCCGCCGATGGAGAGCGGCACGCCAATATAGCGGCGCCGGATAGACTCCTGGCACATGCTCCGACACGAAAAACACACATGCACACACACACACACACACGAGCGTTGGATAAACACAGCCACACATACAGGTTCACTATCTGAAGATACACGAGATGAGAAGTTCATAAGGACAAAGGCGCGCTCGCCGGAGGGCAAGCGTGGCGATTGTTGCAGATGGGCAGATTGCATGACATGCGCACAATTTATTCCGCGCAACCAGGACAGGCATGCAAGGGCACGATAGGCAGGCACACACACGCGTAGGTACTCATCCGCTCAATTCCCCGCATACAGGCTAGGCTTGCTTTATGCACCGGCCTGCCATGTGCCCGCTGGCTCTCAAACCGTAGAACAGCAATCCTTTTGCCATTACATGCCCACTGGTACGCTGTAGGGCGTCAGCCCTTAATCGCAGCAGCGCAGAGGGCAGCGGTCAATGTGGCAGAGGCCCACCTCGTAGGTGTGCCTGCCAGGGTCCACGATTATCGACCAGGCGGTCCATATCTCGGAGAAGATGTCCTTCTTGCGGCTCTCCTCAGGCGGCGCAGTGAAATAGTAGGCCGCCCCGCCGATACCCGTCAGCAGCAATGTCATCAGCGCCAGAATGACGGCCTGGCATGGGCAAGCAAGTAGCGGGCAAGGCAGATGGATCTTTGAGCTCACGATAGAAGAGGGCATGTGCCAATGATGCTTTTCGGGCGCACTTCCCAGCCCATGTCCCTCCCAGCAAACTGACAGCAGCTACCCAGTGCTTCTGCTAACGTGACGTTTTAGTCAAAGGTTGATGCAAACAACGAAAATTCTAAAAAGTAGTCACAAGAACATTTTAGGGTAAAAAGTCAACACGTTGACTCCATTTTTTTGACAAAAAGTCAACATTTTGACGCGCATGAACTGGTTAAAAGTCAACTTGTTGACGAGCATCATCGAGGGGGGCAGGGCCAACCCTTACTCTGGGTTGCGGCACGGCGTCATTAATCATGTGACTATAGTAGTAACATGCAATAGATCCTGCTTGTCCAGAGTTACCTGATTTGGATGCTTACAGCACAAGCGACATGAAATATGGGTGGCCCATAAGTGTTGACGCAACACCGGGGCAAAAGTCAACATTTTGACGGAAGAATCGGGCTGAAAAGTCAACATTTTGACGTTTGCCAAAAACCCTTAGCAGAAGCACTGCAGCTGCCACACCCAAGCTTGCTGCATGTGAGACTAGGACAGTAGAAAATGGGTGACTGTTGCATCTGGCCTCTACTCAAGCGGTCCGCCATTGGCTGCGTACGCGCCAACAAGTGGCTTATTTTCTCCCCCACCCATTCAATGTCGAGATGCAAAAAAGACAGCCAACTTCAAAAACTAACTGCTAGCACTGTTGAATTATATAAAGAGACAGAAGTCGTCAACAAAAACACCGGGAGGCTTCCCACGCCAACAATCCCCCTTGCAACAGCAGGAGAGCTCGTCTGTTACCCGATGCTATCAGCAAGTATGGCAGAAGAGCTGTCAGGGGCTTGACCATGGGTCCTTGCACGCTCCATGGCTTGCGGCACAGTCACCCTGGTGGCAGGCACCCACCCACTCTGCTCACACCCACCTGTGTGGAGCGCATCTACCTTGCAGGCTGTCGTCCTTAAATAGGACCACCCACCTCCTACATGACCTTGCTCTCGAATGGGGCCACCCACCTTGGAGAAGGCGCTATTCTCAAACAGGAACACGTTGACCATGTACTCGATCTGGCCCCACACCGCCTCGGGCCACGTCTCACTGCGTAAATCCGTGGATGGTCGCGACAGCGCGCGCTCCAGCGCAATAATCCCTTTCTGTAACAATAATAATAATAAAATTAAAATAATAATCCGTGGGGATATGCACAGACAATTATCAGCTTTTCATAGCAAACACCAGCAAGTCCAAGCAGTAGCAATAATGCCTTTCTGGTGGGGATGTGCATCGATAAGCATTACACGTAGTCGCAAGCATCAGCAAGCATGCACAAGCATTCGCAAGCACCAGCAACCATTAACGATCGTGAGTGACTACTCCCGACAGTGTTCAGACATCCGCAAAATGTGCAATTTACGAGGAGCTTGATTGAGAGGTTAGCGACAAGCCGACAAATCAACTCAGCCTGATGGGAGGGGCTTTCCACACCAAGCAACCATGGAGGCTGCATATCGTACATCATTCAAACATTTAAAATAAACTTCCCGTAAACAAAAAGGGACACCAAGACATGTAAGAAAAAGCGACCTGAAAGAAGAAATGAACAAAATGTGCCACGCCCCGTACCTGCTGCTTGTGTGATGGCTCCACCCCATGGCTGACAGGGGATGGCGGCGCTGCCACATCAACACCCGCGGCGGACCCGCTGACTACGCTGGTGGGGGACGCGGACACCGCCGCGGTGGCCGTAATGATGGACCCCAGGCATGGTCTCTTCTCGGCGGATGCCAAGACAGGCGCAGTCGCGGTGAGGAAGAAGAAGAAAGCGGTCGCAGCGATGCCTCGCACGGTCCGTTGGAAGAGGCGCGGTATGTGCTGCACACAGCAAAACCGATTATGAGATGGCAAAATATGGAATGTCGACGACTATAGGGATCAGCTAGCAAAAGGGAGAAGACACAGTTTGCATGATTTCATGTCCCATCAAAGGACTGATAACAATTTTATCACGTCGCTTTTGCAGCCAGCTCAAAGCCAAAGCCATGAGCTGCTCCAAAAGTTCAGACAATGGTGCAACCTCGGATATTGAGCCAGTATGTGGACTCACCACTTCAGGTAACGTTTGGCAACATTGGTGGCAACCTTCGGCGCAGAAAACATCATCCTCATCAAACCATGGAGAAACGCCTCCCGCGTGGTGGCTTCCCACCCAACAATTACTTGCACTTGCTTGTATCACAGGCCGGCTGCACTTTAGATGCCCTGACAAAGCTGGAGAGCTGTTGCGCCTCTTGGTGAAACCGGGTCTACATTGCCTGTCATGAGGGACAGTAAGCCCAACCGAAGGTGGTGCAAGACGTGTCCATCTGCGTGCCGACCAGGTTGGGGTCGGAAGGCACGGGGAGATGCCAGTTCTGATCAGCCGCTCCGTCGTCATAATGCCTCCAAAGCAAAAGTTCCATTAAGTCAACCTAGCAGGCATGCATGTCAGGTGATGGCAGGCATGAGCCAGCCCAAACCTAGCAATTGCCATGGCAGAAAAACTGAGTCCATCAAACTGCATCCGTTTCATCAGGCTTTACAATCACTTTCTAGACAGAAAGATCCCGTATCGTATGATAGAAGACGTAAGGCTTAAAGCGACAGCGGGCTGTGACTTTGCATGGTTGGTGACATGACATCGCCAATTATTAAGTCGAATTACTTTGAATGCAAATGCGACATTGAAAATTTGAAGGTTATGTTCAGCTGTATTGCTAGGCTAGGCTCAAAAGTACGCAAAAGGACAAGCACCATGCCAAACTCTACGAAGCCAGCATTTACGACTAACGTAGGTTTTGCTGTAAAAAAGACCGAGACAGGCTTCTGGCACGCCTTGCTTACAGAGGTAAACTGATGAAGATAGACTACAATGATGAAAGATACCATGCCTTTCCAGCGTCTTTCCAGCATCTTTCCAGCGTCCGTGCCCTCCTCAAGCATGCCGTGCCTCAATCTTCTTCATAGGGCACAGTTATTGCCGCGTGGCAGCCAACACTTTGTTGCAGCTTTAACCGATGTAGTAAGACTACATACATAATAAAAATTCAGTGAAAACCGTCGGTCTACAAGCCAAGTTCCGTAGAATAGGCCTATTAGGAAGAGGTATTGTAACAGAGTCTGCTTCACGTGCAGGTTGATCAAACATCCAGGCGAGTGTCGTGACCACTGCGACGTTTGAAATTCAAACAAATCTCGTGCATGGAGTGGAAAATGATTGCGATGGCCAGCATGATTGCGATATAAATAATGGAATGCGTAATGTCGTTAAAAAATTCCATGCGTGCTTGCTAGGAACCGGAAAAGTCGTATCAGGAAAATGATAGAAGATTTTGACGCCGAAGAGCGACAATCGAGCCATGTGCATGGTTAATTTTTGCAGCTCCACGACGTTCGAACATGCAGGTAGAGGACAGAATCGCTCAACCGACTTCTTTGGTTTTTGTTATTCGCGATACTATCGAAGGGATCTAAGATTAGCAGCTGGATTTGAAGCTTGTTCCTGGCTGCTGCTGGAATGGGCAGCATTAGGAAAATGGGGCGTTCCAACTGAAGGAGAAGCTGACCTGACGGCTACCGGGTTTTCCTCATGGCAGCGTCAGAGGGGGCTGATGACGAAAAGAGGATCCCCTTTGAGACTTACGAAGCATCAATCGTGGTGATCCCGGATCGCGTCCCCGCCGAATCTCCATGCGCTGCATATCGCATATCAGCTTCGTCGCGGCCTGACTGGGTCTTTCGAGCCGTCCGGCCTTGCTGAAAGGTCGAGTCCTGAAATTGTATTAGGAAACAAAGTAAAGGCCGTCCTGTAAATCGTGCTGTCGGGCCCGTAAGGCGATGGGTCCCGGCCGGCCAGGGAAAAAGGGGGCCAGGCGAGACAAAGGCGGGGGTCGGGCCCGCAAAGATGACGTTCTTACCGCGCTCAACGTCGTCCTTGACTCCCGTGAAAAAATGAAATCTGCGGTTGTAGAAGGGGAGGCTGCGGTGCCAGATACTCTTGCACTCTTTGGACAGCAGGACCAGGATAAGCGGGTAGGCATTGTCGATAGCGATGCTCAGGTGCTGGCTCTTCTGGATTCCAGAGAAACAGCAGCTGAAAGGGCAGAAAAGCAGAGGGGACTGCTGAGACCGATAATGGAAGGAGATTCAATAGAGGAAAAGGACATAGTCGGGGAAGGACGAGGATGTGAAACAGAGGGTGGACATGACGACAGCTTGGGAGCAAATCCAGTAGGTGTACCGGGATTTCCGGTTCACCCTTTGCCAAATGAGCCAGTGAATGAGACCAAATCCAGCGTGCCACCGCTTGGGGAGGCATATGGCACTGGCGAGCCGGCACCCCGCAATGCCACAAAGGAGGAGGCATTGCCGGCGATCCCACAGGCAGACGATGAGGACCGCAGACTGCGCAAGCGACGGCGGAACAGCGCGGGGACGCCCAAGCAGCCTACGGCAGCACCTTTATCAGATGCTTCGCTCTCCTTCCCAGCTGGTGCAAACCCCGTGCCAGCGACCAGCAGACCACAGGGTGATCTGTCATCCGTCACCAGCAACAACCACATAGCTGGTGTTGCGCAAAGCCCTGTACGCCCGAGCACCACGGCAGACAACATCGGAGTATCGGACACCGTGATCCCCGTGGACGCCCCCCTTGGGGCTGTGCTCCCCATCCCTGACCTGGACGAGCTGCTGGCGGAGGTCACGGCGGAGGCGTCATCAGAGCTGCTGCTGTCGCAGGTGGAGATGTTGGACGCGATCGAAGACGCGCTGTTGGCGGGGCTGATGGTGCGCCTGCGCTGCGATGATGGGGATGCGAACCAGGACAGGGCATGGCGAGCAGGGCCACCACCGGGGAGTGGCGCTGTGGACGGCATGTCGGGAGCCAACGAGGGCAGCTGTGGTAGTGCTGTTGGTGGGGATGAGGATGCTGAGAGGGGCCATGGCAACACCAGTGATGGTGACACGGTGTCCATTCCTGTCATCAATGTCACGGCTCCTTCGAACGTGTCCGATGCTGCGGGAGCTACAGAGGTTCTGCTGACTGAGGATGCCGCGGCGACGTCCACGGAAGTTCTGCATACCGCGGGTGTGAGCACTGATACTGCTGGCGGGGCCACTGTTGCTGATGTCAATAATGGTGCTGCGGATGCGGATGTCGCAGGCATGGACGCCGCTGTCTCTGTATCTGCCAGCGCGGCAGGTGAGCGTGCCGCCTCTGTGGCAGCTGCTGCCACGGGTGCCGATGATGTGGCAGCAGCAGCGTGCCCGCAGGACAGGGCAGATAGCCTAGGAGTCGCTGCTGCGGATGCCAGAGCCATCCAGTTGGACGACATGGTTGACTCCATGGGGCCTATGGCATTTCTGCCAGATGCAGCCGCCGTGGTATCGGCGGCAGCGGACTCACACAATCAGACCACAGGGGAGCCCACGACTCATGACGAGGCAACGCCAGGAGAGCAGGCGCCATCACCGCAACCGCCGACAACACAAGCAGAGACACAAGCACAGGTAATCGAGCCTGTTACTACTGTGACCGGCCTGGGGCCAGAGCCAGCAGAGCCAGCAGCTATACTGGCATCTGCCGGCGAGACTCTCGCAGCACCACAGGACAGCCTTCCTGAACCAGACACTTCCCTGCCAGTGGCGCCAGCCCTACCAGCCAGGGCCCCTGCAGGGTCATCCCTCGCGTTTGCACAGTCGCAGAGTCGTGGTCGGAGCCGGGCGGGCCTTGCGCGACCAAAGAGCATCATCCAGGCAGGCGGCTCGCATAGCCTCGCCCACCCTCCCAAGCCGGTCCGCCCGCCTTCCCTCAGTGTGACGGTGGCCTCCTCCCAGATTGCCCGGGCAGCTGTCGCAGGCGGCCCTGACAGGGAGTCCGCCCCACCAGGGACCGGGGATGGTGCAACTGATGCGGTCACCAACAGATCCCACACAGACGGTTTCCCCGCGGTTGTGACTGCAGAGGTAGTGACCGTGGGGGACAAGTCGGAGGCCGGCAGCCGCCCGCTCAGCCGGTCCACCTCGCTGACACGCGTGGAGCAGGAGGCCCTGATGTATGCGTCGGCGGGCGTGTTTGCGTTCGGCTTCGCGTCGCCCGTCGCCAGCTCCAAGGCCTCGCCCGTCGCCAGCTCCAAGGCCTCGCCGAGCCACAGTCCGCGCCAGTCTTGGCGCGACGGCAGTGACCTGGCGGCAGTGGAGTCGGTGCTGGGGGACCTCACGCGGGGTGTCCTCGCAGGGCTCGCGTCGCGAGAGGATGAGGACGAGCATTCCCCACCCTTGGAGCGCATGCTCAGCCCTGTCGTGGTGGACGACCTGAACCCTCAGTCCCTGGAGACACTCATGCAGGAGGCGTGGGACAGCTCCACGGGTGCAGGCGGGGGAGGTGAGGTGGTGACTGCATCGGCTTGTGAGCGGGCGGAGGTGGTGGCAAGGGAGACTGCATGCGCAGGGATGCCAGTGCTAGAGGCACCCGCATCAGACGAAACAGAGTCGCTGGTGGCTGGCGGCAGAGGGGCAGAGCGAGCACTGCCGTTAATACCAGAGTCAGTGTACGCAAGCACGGTAGAGGATGCAAGGGCATTGGCAGCACTGCTGGTGGAAGACAAGTCGAAAACGGAGGAGGAATTGCAATCAGCACGAGTGGCATTGCCAGAGGCAGTGGGAGCCATGGCTGCAAATGGGGTAGTGCCTATTTTTGAGGAGGTAACTGGCGTCGACGCAGAGCCGTGTGGCCTCCTGGTCTCAGCAGTGCTGCCAGATGCAGCGCTGGCACATGAGGTCTCATCCGTGGAACCACCGGTTGAATTCACAGTAAACAAGGACGTGTTATTTTACGGAAACATGGATTTGATGTTGCCAATGCTGGCAGTAGACACGAGAGGAGTGCCCAGCTATGAGACGGGCAGGGTGGACGAGGGCGGTGAGGCGGCTGAGGGGTATGAGTGGGGTAAGAGGGGTGGGGGGAACGAGAGCGGTCATGCAGAAGCAGGCGAGGGGGTTGAGGGGGTTGAGGGGGTTGAGGGGGTTGAGGGGGTTGAGGGGGTTGAGGGGGTTGAGGGGGTTGAGGGGGGTGATAGAAGTGAGGGAAGCGAGGGAATGGAGGGGGGCAAGGGAGGGGAGGCAGGTGAGGGACTCCCCTTGACAGCTGAAGATGCTATCGAAGATGTGCTTGACTTAACTGGGTTGAATACGCCATCTGGGGTCATTGCTCCCGCAGTCGCACCACTACTGGAGCCAGATGAAGGGGTTGACAAACTGCCACCTGGTGGGCCGGCTCTGCAAAGTGAGCAGCTGGGCACAGACTGTGCGGATGCCAGTAAGCATGGCAGTGGGGCCGATGCCGCTGAGATGGTGACTGCAGATGGCATGCCCAAGCAAGACATGCCGGGTGGTGAGGTTGTGAATACTGTTGGGGTCTCGTCGCATGAATCTGATGGAGGACTGCGACCAACAGTAGTGTCACCTGACGTTGACAGCGACGAGAGCAACATGGATGCTGCTGCAGCAAGCTCTTCTGTCAGCGCCGCTTCCGAGCTGGAAGTCTCAGAACCCCGGCCTGTCCCGTGCTCGATGTCATCCAAAGGTGACCGCCTTCCGGCGGCAACAGATCAAGTGATCTCCACGGACGACAGCGGTGATGCTGATGCAGAGGAGACAGGGAGCTGTAAGGACGTGAACACGGGCACAGACACCCCATGGGATGTGCCGGACGACCGACATAGTCTGCTGGTGACGGGGAGCAGCAGTGCTGGCTTCACGGCGCCTTCGGTAGGTATGCCTACTGGCCGCCATGACGTCGGGGTGGGCACCATGGATGTGTGGGGCCACAATGATGCAGCAGTGTGCACGGAAGCCTTTGTGGTGGATGCTTGTATGGACACTGTGGGGCTGGTCCATGCAGTTTCACTCAGAGAACCCCTGGGGGCAGACCTCGTGCCCAGTGCGCAGGATATCCTGTCACGGCGCGGGAGTGCCCCCGCCAGTGTGCTCCTTCGCGCTGCGGACTGGAAGCCACGCGCCACTGCCATGGGTGGTGCCCAGGGAGACAGCATAGGTGATGCGGGCGACATCTCCCTCAGCCAGGGTGACACGGATGCTGCCTCTATTCAATCGGGTAGAGATACCGATGCCGCACCCTGTGATGCCCTGGACAGCCTCAACAAGGGCCCTGCCAGCGACAGCAGTAGCGTGCAGAGGCTGGGGCACACGTCTAGTGGGAGATTCGTTCCCTTGGAGGAGTACATGGATCTGTCCGACGCAGACAGGACTGATGAGAAGCGAGACCAACACGTGAGCGAAGGGATGGTGGCTGCAGGGGTCCAGCAGCTGTGTGATGCCTTGGGTGAGGAATCATCGCCGACATGTGAGGTCGCTCCACAAGTCCCTCGCTCTGGCTCCACCGATGACCCACTTGGCCCCGTAGAGGAGGGAGACACGTTCGTGACAGAGTTTTTTGCCAAGGATGCGTCGCCCAGGCACGCCCTGGATGGGGCCGATGAGCAGCCGACTGCTGCCATAACAGACGAGGACAGTCATGGCCGTGGTGTCCAGGGTGGGGAGGCAGCCGCAGGTTCCGATGGCGATGTCAGTTTGTCAGGGTCAATAGACGCGAGGAGCGTGCAGCTTGTGCAGTATGTGGTTGCTGATGCGAGCCGTGACGTCATCCCTGTGGCTCCTACTGCTGATTATGTGGCTGGCCAGCTGTTGGATGTGGGCTGTGACGATGCCTTTGAGTCTGGGGAGGTTGCTAGCAGGAGCGCGCAGGCAAACATGCCAGCCACAACAGACATGGTTGCTCCCATGACCACAAAGGCTGCCCTTGGCACGCAGGTGGGCCAGAGCCAGGAGCGAGGTGGCGAAACACAGGCTGCGGAGAATGCGGTGGCAGGGGCAATCGAGGCGGCATCCTTGCTGGCGGCCGCGGTGCCGTCGGCCTCTACTGCCAGCGCGGATGGCAGCTTTGAGGAGGAGGACCCTGCAGGGGACACGGACACGACCGGGCGCATGCGTGCGAGTTCCCCCGCAGATGCGTGGACGGATGCCAGCAGCGTCACATCGCAGGGTCCCAGCGTGGACGGCGTGGAGACGGCCGAGCTGTCCCTCTCGGCCGACAACTCGTCCACGTCGGTGTCGGCAGACGTTGCGGTCCGCGGCAGCAGCAGCAAGACGTCGGCGCGGAAAGCCGCTGGAGACGCACCGCCTGCAGGCAAGCGTGCAGGATTGCAAGGGGCCACGGCAGGTGCAGTGGTGACAAAGCCACCACTGGCATCCGCATCTGTAGGGCCTCGCACGGGGTCAGAAGCGCAGGCCGCTATGGCCAGAGGGCTCAAGAAGGCAGCCAGTATGCCCGCGCGCGACGCCATTGGCTCGCGCTCTGCTCCCAAGAAGCCGGCACCCTTTCTGCCAGGAGGTGTGCCCCATTCGCAGACGGTGGCGCACCAGCGCAGGACGCGGCGGTCCGCAGAAGTTATCAAGGCGCCGCTGCCCATTGAGGCGCGTGGAAAGCTGGCAGCGCCGCTCTTGAGGAGCAAGCAGCGGCTGGCGGGGGCCAAAGAAGCCGTGGCGTTGGCAGATCAAAGTGACATCACGTCCCGGATGACGCCTCCGGTAGCCGTGGCCGAATGTGCGCTTGCGCCCGGCGTTTGCTGGGGGGACGTGCCTGCGCAAGAACGAATGGTATGGTTTGCCCCGCCGCAAACTGTCTACACGTTAGGCGTGATTTGTTTTAAATGCCCAATGTACACATTGGCCAATTAGCTCACCGCATGCTGTCATGAGGACATGAGATCTGAGCCCTGCAGTCTACTTTTCTAGGCAGGACGTTGCATTGAAACGCGGTGCGTCGAAAGGGACTGTTATGTGTTAGTAGTATGTGTCTGGACAAAGGGATACCATGGTTGTGTCCGCTGTGCCACCTGGATGTTTCTGGCTCACCATGTTGCACACTGTAGGAGCTGTTGCTTCAAAAAAATTGTTGTAGCAAGCTGCCAGCTCATTTGTGCATCGCTTTGACTAGCCTGTCTGCCAATCCCTGACCCTCATGGCTCCTGCCCCTGATGTGGCTCCTGTCTCGCAAATGATGAGCAGGAATGGGAGGAGCACTGGAGCAAGGACTCGGTGCAGATGGCCCCGCTGTCGCTCCGTTTTGCAAGGGATCCCGAGCTTGAGGTATGCATATGGGCAAGGATGCAGCCTGTGCCCCTCCAACAATAATGACCTCCCAACAATAAAGAGGTTGACAAATGCAACGTGCTCCAAGCTGTGGTAATTGCTGCTTTTCTCAACAAACGTCCGGCATGGGCTGTGACAGCCCATACCGGCTGTGGTGCCTTGTTCGTTGTTTCCGGCGGAATACGCCTTCGTCGGTAAGCTTGCGTACGTAACGTCCTTTCTCTTCTGCGTATGCTTTGCCGTGGGTGCTTTGCGTGGCAAGCATGGCCTGTGTGATTGCCATCGTCACCAAGTCCCAGCTACGGCTTATCAGTGATCCTAAAGAGACCTTTGTGTGCGGCGCATCGCCGTCCCTTGCTCCCCTGTTGTTTCTGGATCCCGTTGTGATTCGAAGATGCAGTCACATGAAGCTGGCCTGTGCCGGCCAGTATGGGAGCTTTCTGATCTATACTGCTATCCACTGTACCACCCTCCTCACCCTACAGTTGTGTCTGAGGAATGTCCCCTGTGGCTGGCTGAAAAGGGGCCTGTTGTATTGACGTCCCGAGGGCATGCTCGCTGATGGGCACGGCTCACCTTTCCCACTTGTACTCACGCAGAGGCGGTACCAGCACCTGGAGGAATCCGGCATCTCAGCCGTGCCAGACCCCATGGCCAAGCTGCGACGTTTCCTGCCGCTGTTGACACTGTGGGTGACCGCCGCCGTGTTTTGGCTTCTGGCGGCCCAGCCAGTTGCTGCACTGACGCACATGGTCCTCCTGGCGATCAGCTCTGTCCTGCTGTTCTGGGTAAGTTGCACGCTTGTGACCTACTAATCTAGAGATGAACAGTATGTCAGTTCAACAACGGCGAGGGTACAGCAGCCCTTTCTGGCACTCTAGACATTATCTGATTCGATGTTAATGCGTGATGTTGGTGGTACCGGTGCTCCTCTGACAACATCAACTGGTTTACTCTATGATGGTTTTCCAACACGGTTCGATAGAAGTGGTGGGTTACATCTCAGGAAGTTCATTGCATGTTTGCTGTTTCTCCGCCAAAGCATGTGTCTACCCCAGGTCCTGCCATCTGAGCATTTTTGTTTTGTTTCATTTTTGTAGTGTGACAAGATCATCTCATGGACCTGCTGATTCGCTGCTCCAGGTGGGCCATGAGCGACGCCACGCACCAACCCGGGGCGGCAGCAGCACGGATGATGGCAGCGGCATGCCGCAGGGGCACATGTCCTTGCGGCCATTCCTGGGGGAGTGCGGGACACTGCTCTGCGGCGTGCTGGCGCAGCTGGGGGTCACACCAGCTAGCTGCCAGGGTGTGGTCGCCATCGCGGTGCTGATGGTGTCCCTACTCTACATATTGGCGCTGACTCAGGTACGAACGTTGTGTGGGGAGGGCGGATGATGGCCCATGTACGAGTGCCGATGGACTGGTAAGGAGGCTTACTGGCTTGCCGTGCCATGGCTTGCTCGGGCACCGATTTCTGTGCCGATGGCCATGCGGATGCCGCGCGTGCCTCATGCCACACCGTGTATCCATGGCATGCTGGTGGGACACGCAAAGAGATGCACATCACTTCATGATGTGATGAAGTGATGTGCATGCAGGGGGGGTGTCCTGGTATGGCTGGCAACCGGAAGTGGAAATGCATCACGTTTGTTTAACAGAGTCCGCATCGGCTGCAGCACTTGTCCCATTTACAATGGCAATGCTGCCTGCTGGACCTCTTGGTCGGCTGACAGGGATGCTGTGAGCTCTGGCGCCTTGCTGGCCGACTTGAAGCACACGTCACCCCATTGGGGGCACGTAAGGAGATTGTTTGTGCTGGGTGCCAGGTTGTAGGTGCCCTGCTGCAGGCATGAGCATGGCCATATTGATTGCCTGACGCCAGTTTGCTCGGTTGCGTATGTGCATGCCCTTGATGACAGGTGACGCCGCGTGGACACGTGGCGACCGTTCCTGTGTTGGCTGGCATTGTGGGCGTTGCGACCGCAGTGCTTGCGGTGGTGACCACAGAGGCCCAGGTATATCGTGCTGAACATGGAACTGGCTGCCATGTACTAGTATTACAGTAGGATGCCACAATGGCCTGCACTGCAACCTTCTATGCCCATGCCATCCCACGTCTCCCACGTGCTTGTTATTCCATGGAAAAGCTGCATTAGGGCATCCTGTAACGGCCCAATTTGGGCATGGTCCTGGAAGCAGAGGGTTGTTTTGTGTCACACTTTAGTCTTGTTCTGGGCACCCCGGCACTTACTGGCATTGGATTTGCTTTGGCATGAGTTTGGATGCATGCGGACCGTGCATATGTCGAGGGAAGTCAGTACAAGAGAAGTCGGTTAACCACACATTACTTCCACATGACTGGTGTCAGTCGTCATGCTCTGGACAGCTGGCGCATATCTGATTACATTAGCTGTACACCTCCCTTGCTACCAAGCCTCATCCAAGGGCGTGGCACCGTTGCTATTTCACTATCAGCGGTCATGATGCCACCGTCATTTCCTCTCCTCTCTGCTTGCCTCAGCCTCACATCTCTGCCTCGCGTATCCCCGGCCAATCCACAGCCCGGCCTCGGCCACAAGCTGGTGCTCCTCGTGACGGCTGTAAGCCCATTTGTCTCCTCCGCCCTGGCCTGCTACTGGATGGAGATGGCGCGGCGACGGGCGTTCCTGGCAGCCAGGTGAGCTCGTCACCACATACTTACGACACCATGTACCATTCAGATGGCAGCTGTCACCATATTCTTACGACACCATGTACCATTCAGATGGCGGCTGTCACCATATTCTTACGACACCATATACCATTCAGATGGCAGCTGTCACCATATTCTTACGACACCATATACCATTCAGATGGCAGCTGTCACCATACTCTTACGACACCATGTACCATTCAGATGGCAGCTGTCACCATACTCTTACGACACCATGTACCATTCAGATGGCAGCTGTCACCATATTCTTACGACACCATATACCATTCAGATGGCAGCTGTCCCAGGCCGTGCCAGGCTGCAGTAGCAAAGGTTATGTGCAGATGATCTGGTGAGGATATGGGATTGTCACCCCCTCTGGCTGGTGTTGGTCTTTGCGGGGCGTTCCCCGGCTCTGTGCAGCCCTCCGTCATGTGCCACTTTGACTTGGCATTGTAGTAGCCAATCAAAGCCGAATACTCTGGAGCCGATTGACCAAGCTTGCCAGTTTAAAGCTTGCCAGTTTGGAAAATGCCTGCCTGTATTTGAGCCCTTGTCTTCATGCTGGCCACAGACAAGGTCAAACGTATTTTTCTTCCCTCGGCTTTTCCACTGACGTAGCTGCGAATGTTTCCTTCTCTCGCCTGCTTGAATCTGCATCCATGCATACACACCCTGCACCAGAGACATCCTTTCCCTGGAGAGCGCTTGTCAGGCCGTGATGACTGTCCGGCTGCCCCTGCGCACTCTCAAGCATCTTCCAAAGCTGGCCAGCCGGGGAATGGTAAGCAGATGCCTCCAGCAGATGTCACGTCAGCTAGCCGTGATCCGTCATGCTTGGCGGTGTCCACTTGAAAGCCCAATCTCGGTTCATTCTTGCCACGTTGAACTGCATGTCCCAGTGTTTGGTGGGGGGGTTCTATGTTATTGCCCGACGTAGCTTAGCAGCGCTTGCCATAAGGGGCATGCGGTCTGCTAACGATGCCATCATGGCTGCATAATATGTTATATCTGGTCCAGTGCTCAAGTACTCTTGTATTCACTGTGGCTAGGCATGCTTTCCCTCTGGTTGGCATGATCCCATAAAGCGTGAAAGCTGATGGCGAGCTGCTGCCCTGTAAGACATGTCTGGTATGTGCCACCATTGACATACCAGATATATGACGTGTATGTTGATGCTGTGGCAGTTATGCTTATGCTAGGGTGGTTCTTATTTATTGCATCCTTGTGTTCGCGCAACGAACAGGACCTGATGGTGGACACGTACCCTGACTGCTCCGCCATCTGCGTGCGCCTCCATAACATGCCCGCCCTGATGGCTGACCTGCCCCCGGCCAAGCTGGTGCAGATCATGGAGACCTGTGAGTGGTGCTCCTCTTTGTGAGACAGGGCACTGCTAAAAGCGAAAGGCCCTTTGACCTGAAGGTCCCCCTAGCCTTTTGCTATTGATATGCTCGGCTGTCGTCTGCCTGCCGCATCAGGTCACGGTCACATCAGTCAGTAGAGCCACGGGACTGACGGGAGGCTGAAGGCAAGATGTATGCCATACAACCCCTGGGCTATTTGTTGTCCAAGAACACCATCCACCAGCTGCGGGATGTCGTCTAGAGATGGGCCGCTTGGGTTTCATGGAGCTCTGGTGTTGGCACTGTTCTACCGGTCTTGTGGGCTTGCAGCTGGATTGTCCGAAGGGTTATTGATCCATGCGGCTTTGATGGCACTTGAGAGAGGCCCGCTGGTTGTCAAATCCTTGCTCCTGTCCCCTGTAAAACCCTCACGGCTACCTCTGCTCCCATCCTCACTTGTGTCCCTGTCAGGCTCCGGCATCCTCAGCCGTGTGGCTCGCCGCAACCACTGGTACCAAGCCGAGATGGTGGACCAGGTAGGGTCCCTGCGAGAGAGCGCGGCCCTAAGTGCAGGGCATCCTTTCGTTATGTCCTTGTGGATGGCCATTGCACCTATCAGCTTTCCGCATTCTACATGTGCACGGATGAGCTACTGTGTTTAGTTGGGATGCATTCTCTGCTGCTACCCCGATGTGCAGGCCATTGCACTTGGGGCACCAGCAATTGCACCCCATGATGATTCTCTCGCACAAGCTGAGGCTTGCGTCTCACCAATCCCATGAGCCACTACAAGTCGGTGTTTTAGCTTGCGGGACATGCAGTGGCTCTGCACCTGGTGCCTTCCAGGATGTGGCAGCAAGCAGGGTGTGTCCACAGACCACCTCCCATACCGCGTTTGCAGGTGTGTGCACATCCGTGCGTGAATGAGCTGCTACCTGGCTGTACCCTCGCTCCAGCAGGCAGCAGGCCACCAGGATGGCGTGGCTGACAGCACCCCTCTGTCCCTGCCGCCACCTCACATTTTGATCTTCGTGTGCAGATGTTCCTGTACATATGCGGCATCGGCGCGCACTCCTCCAGTGGCTCCGCGGCCGAGCGAGCTCTCAACGTCACCGACGCCGCGCTGCAGCTGGTGGCACAGGTGGGCCCTGGGAGTTGGCCAGTGGGGCCTTGGTTTGACTCCCCTGTGTGGCCAGCGGGGCCTTGGTGTGACTCCCCTGTGTGGCTGTGCACCATGTGTGGCTGTCTTTCTAGAGTCGCAATGTGGGGCCTACCAAGTTCTCGCCATCAGCAGCTTATGCATGCTACCACAGCAGTAGTGCCAAAGTCATGCCATAGATTACGGAGCTAGTCATGGCCATGCAACAAGCAGTGGACCAGACGACAGATAGGCCAGCGACGTCTATGGAGCATGGTGTACGGTATATGAATCACTGGCTTCCACCTATCTAGACCGTCACTATGAATCCTCCACACACACGCCCAAGATGGCCAGCTTGCTGTGGTTTGGGTGGCCCAGTGGAGAGCAGGCTAGGCATGTGATGCTTCCTACGTACAGGTTTCGAAACCGTCTACAGCACCTCCCCTCATATTCTGCTGTACAGAACAAAGTTCCCATGGGTCTAGCCGTTTGCTGCTGCCGATCCATGATCTGCAGACGTTGTGGAGTGGAGCGAACAGAGGAAGGCTTGGGAGGTCCCTGCTGGTAGTGCCCACCGGCGCTTGATACATATGCAAGCCAAATTAGATAAAATTCATATATTCTCCTCCTCCCCCGTTCTCGCATTGTTCTCTGGCATCCTATGTCTTGTTTTCCTGCCACAGATCCTTGTGACCACCTCATGGCGCATTGATGGGCTGCCCTGTGGTTGTGGTGCGCTGATGCCGGCCTCCCAATCCATGCTCGATGCTGCACCTGTGGCATCGTTGGCACCATTTGCGTGCGCAGGACCTGCACTCGGCGCTCATCCTGCAGGGGTCGGTCGTCAAGATCGAGCTTGTGATGGGCATCCACACGGCCGACGCCTGCGCCGTGGTGGGCTGTTGGCGCAGCTTACGATACCGGTGAGCCGCGGGCACGCACACCAGGGTGTATGCTCCGCTTTTATATTCAACTCCTGTGCTCAGATCCTAGTCATTGGCGCGCGGGGAGCGGGCCATCCTGTCTAGGTGCTGTGGGTGGCGGGCGCTGCTGTGCCATGTGAACGTTTTGGTGATCCCATCGCCAGCGCTGACTTATGACACGCAGTCCTCCAGTAGGCCCTTTGGTACAGCCTTACCATACACTTGTTCATTGCAACAGGCATCCTTTGCTACCTAACTTGTTCTGGTGTGGACACAATCTTTGGTCTGTAAAAGCCTCCTCGTTCTCATCCGCTGGAGGGGAGAAGAGTGCCTTCTTACGTATCTGAGCAGAAACTGCAGTGAAGCCAGGCAATGCGTCTCCTACCCAGTACAAGTCAAATGTTAAGTTACTTAACCGATCATCGGAGTTTTCGAAAACTTGCTCAACGGATCGTCGGTGTTCTCTCTCTCCCTTCCCATTCCACCCTCGTTGCCCTGCAGCATGTTTGGCCCAGCAGTCACAGGCGCCATCGCGGCCGCCCGGCAGGCGACCACCAATGACGGCTGCTCACGTGTGGTGGTCACGCGTGCGGTGCTGCGGCACATCCGCGCCGCGGGCTTCAGCGTGGAGGTGGCCAAGGCGCGTGTGCCCATCACTGCCATCCTGCAGCAACGCAAGCAGGTGGGTGAGGTGGGATGGGGTGGGCAGTGGATGGAGGGGGTGGGGGGTGGGGGTGAACGGCAGGATGGGGGGAATGGGGGGGAGGGAGGGGGGGGGGGGGGGGGAGAGGCCCACTGCCTCTGGGCACAATTAGGTTGCGACCTGCGCTTACCTCACAGCACTCATCCCAACCCAGTGGCTTCTGCCGGCGGCCAAGTCCAGTGTGGGCATGTACCATTGGAATCTCAGGGCCTATCTTGAACCTCGTGGCCACGGTAGTTGCAGGGCCTGTACGGCTGGATTGCGTTCCAGTGATCGGAGGCAGCAGGAGCTTTCGCTGCCCGTGGGCGGCGGCACAGGATCATTGTCTATGATGATTGGTTGCCATGTTTGTGGCCATCAGGCATTAAGGGGACATGACACATTGAAAGTGCACTTTTCTGGAAAACAGACCTGTGCATGGGATAAAAATCCAGTTATGCTTGGGAACCATAAATATGTGAAAAAAAAAAAATTTCCAGCCACTTGGGGGTGGTACTACCCCCCAGCATGACCCAGTTATGAGCTAAAAATAGAAAAATACGCTATTTTTGGCCGATTTTTCCTAGGAGACTGGGCAAACCAAAAGTGACCAAACCACATATTTTCCTAAAATCCCCACCCTTGCAAATAAATCTGGCTACTCAGGACCACAAAATAAGCACGTTTAGACTATTTGATGGGGTTTAGCCCAAAACACGTATTTTTTTGGTCCTAAAAAATTAAATCAAATAGTAGACACATGCAAAAATTTCAGTGATGACATTTATACTAGGCCTAGGGTGGGAATTTCACTCTCACAAAGTTTGAGCTCATTCTGAGCACGTTTACTCATGTTGATGGGTGTAAACATGCCCAAAAAAAATGACAGAAAATCCGGGTTATGAGCACAAACAACACCCCTTTTACACCCTAGCCAACCACTAACTGGGGCAAACCAGGTGCAATTAATCAATAAAATGTATCATAAAGCTTGCCACCAAATTACAGGTCATTCTGATCTAGTTTGCCCATAGTACATCATGTTATAGCTGCCACCCTGCATGCTTGGTACACTGTGGCATGAGGGACACCATAAGCACATTCCTAAGCTTGCCCCCTGCAAATTGGGCACAAGCACGTAAAGCAAATGCTAGATGCTTGAAGAAGACATCCACCGACAAAATCATTACGCAAGCAGGCATGACCACTTGCGGGAATCACCTCATAGCTAACACCCAGTCATGATGCTAAAGGATAAAAGGGCCATCCTATGTCATAATAAGCACCTGATCCTTATCATCTAGGAAGCCCCAGCCATGTGTAATGGAAGCAAAACATATTGGAAGGAGATAACTATATAACACATGCTCACCTTCCCTACAACTTCACACCTTGTTTTCCAGCAGGCTGAAGAGCCAAGACAAGCGTTTATGAGCTCGCCAGCTCCTTGCAACGTTGATGCCGCTCCCAGGCAGCTAGGGTCCTTGACTACGCAATATACAATGTCTACCATATGAAAAACTCAATAAAAGAAAGTGAAGCAGAGCCGCAAAACTGCCCGATCAACTCTTGCTAGCTTTAAGAAGCATGGCATACGCAGCATAAGGCAAAACATTGAAACCTGCGAAAATCAGATAGCGCAACTGCAACTTAAGTGGCGAACAAAATAATAGCAAGGACACCCGGAATCGGCGCCAAAGCTTCATGCCAGGAACATTTAGAGCGCAAACAGACCGGGCGGTGACATGCGGCAAATGAACGTACCACGGCCGGCTTTATTTCCTACCCAGGCGCGCGAGACAGCCAGCCATCCATGGATGGCTTGACCGCGGATCGCGCAGGCCTGAACGATATCATTTCAGAAATGACGGGAAATGGCCGCAGATCGAAGCCGCTTAGGATGTTTTCACGGTTTCCATTACTAAACGCTTCTTCCTGCATCAATAGAACCCACAAATATTAAATCCTACCGTCGCAGGCACGCATTCTAAATTAATATGTGCGGCCAGATGTTCGGATTAGACCCCCGTGCAAATGTGGATTAAGAAAGGCACCGACTTTTCAAATTGTGCATATCTGGCTATGAAACATCATACTAGAACATCGTTTAAAACCACCGGCGTACATTTTTCGCTTGTCGCCTGGCCGATTAGGCAAATTTTTACGGAACGCACGTCGCCATGGCCACCTCCGCACGAGGTGTGCGCATTGTGCACCACAATTTCACGGTCCGGGGGTACCGACGGTATCGGCGCGAATTTTTTGGCGCCAAAAAATTCCGATGTGTCATGTCCCCTTAACTGTAGAGCCATGTACAGCCATGCACGGACGTGCACTGACATGCACAGCCATGCACAGCCATGCACAGCCATGCACTGACATGTACAGCCATGCACTGACATGCACAGCCATGCACTGACATGCACTGACATGCACTGACATGCACTGACATGCACTGACATGCACTGACATGCACTGACATAATGATGCGGACATGTACCCACGTGGTGACATGTACGGACATGAACAGCAATGCACAGACATGTACAGACATATGGCTGAGGATGTCAGCATTGCTGTCTCGCTCCTGTGCTCATGGCGTCTTGCCCTTGCCTACTGGTGGTCCTCCCCCCCCCCCCGGTTCCTGAGCACAGGACATGGAGCTGTTTGACGTGCTGGGCACAGATCTGGTGAAGGATGAGGATATGGACGACCCCGCGTACAAGGCGCTGCTCGGGCATGGGTATGTGGGTGGACAATGCAGATGTGGACAATACAGATGGCACGCGGAGACCACCCCGTGCAAGCATATGCCTGCCCGCCCGCCCGCCTGCCCGCCCGCCCGCCCGCCCGCCCGCCCGCCCAATGATTGCCATCCAAGCCCTGGATTACCGCCTGGCTGTCCCCTTCACCACCCAGCGTGACCATCACATGTCCTGGTGTCGTGTGCCCGACCCAATGTTGAAACATGGCTGCTGTTTACTGGGGAATGTCCATTTACCTCCGCCCCGTCCTCCTCGCTGTCACAGTTCCAGCGCAGCTCAGCGGACATATTGCGGGTCCCTGGCAGGCGCAGTGGGTCCCTGCACGCTGGCAGAGTACGAGTCCCGCGGCGGATCCACCTCCGCCCCGGGGAGCCCTACCGGATCCTACGTCCCCGCAGGTGTTTGGGACACGGTGGCGCGCGAGCTGTCCCTGGCCCAGAAAAGCCGTGGGGGCCCAGTGGTTGGCTGGCCGTCAAGGCACCTCATCTCGCCCTCAGCACGTTTGCTGTCCACTATTTTCGCGGGCGCTGCTGTCGACGACCTCTATGTCGGGTGCGTTGCCAATCATTCTGCGTGCTGCTCGCCGATGCATGCATGTTTTTGGCCAGCCCTCCGCCGCCTGTTTGAGTGTTTTCTTTGGTTGTTTAGAAGCTTCCCCCCTCGTGCCGGTCAGATCGTCAGAGAATGGAGCCATGCATTCAGACGCAAGTCGCTAATGTTCATCTGGCGTTTTGTTGACCTTTTTTATGGAACCGGCTGTGAGTTAGTGTATCTGCCCGTGTGCCTGTAGTAGGCCTGACACCCCAGACATTTCCTGCCGTCCAGGCTTTCATCTTCTATGGATGTTCGACTCTGCCGAACATACTAGCCAGTGTGCCCTGCTAAGGAACAGCCAGCAGTTAACGCAGGGGCACGGGTAGCTCTGGTTCACCTGCACGGTCATCTGGTGAACAGGGCTACGTTTCCTGGTTGACATTGCGATATGCATGGCAGCAAGGCTTTCGTACGTCGTGGTCCTTCGTCTCTTCTGTCTGGATGACAAGATTGCCACCCAATTACATCTGACACGATACCGTCCTCGCATGCACACGTTGTCGTGGTTGCAGCCTGCGCCATTGGCCCGGCACCTGGGCGACATGCCTATGCCCCCTGGGGGATGGGAGTGACAACGTTGTACGTCCCAGCACGCCAAGGGCAAAGGAGGACAAGCAACCCGCCAAGAAGCTGGTCCGGAAACTGGTTCGGAAACCGGCCAAGGCGGCAGCGACGGCGCCAGTGAAACCCGCGGCAGCAAAGTACACAGAGGGCCCCTTCTACGGCAAGTGGCGGCCTCAAAGGCTATCCCCCCTGTAAGTGGCCATGTCCTATCATGGGGGCCTGGAGCTGACTCAAGTTGTTCTTAATATGCTGTCCTGGACATGGGTCAAGCTGGATTCTGTGGCACTCGGTGCATCTCCCGTGGTAAATCCACTTGTTCATCTGCTGCTACTTGTTGATTTGCTGCCTGTATGACCTTGCTGGCTGCCGCACACCAGGATTTCCTGGCGATTCCCCCATGGGGCGGGTGCCTGACGCCCCCAAGCTCTCTGTGTATGGTTCCGGCAATTCACATCCCTCACACCCTTCCCCCCCCCTTGGTGCTTCTCACGTATTGCCATCCCCTGGCCACCCCTGCTTACCTGCATATTGCGCATGCCCGTGCAACCCCCTGCCTTCGGCCACGCAGGGTCATCCGCTGGGACGGCCGCGCAGTGTGGCCCCCCTTGAGCCTACACACCACGGCGCGGTGTCGGGACATGCTGCGGCTGGCGCTTGGCCGCGCCACGGATGTCATCCCCCTCAGCAGGTATGCACTGCTGATGTCATCCCCCTCAACAGGCATGCGCCACTGATGCCTAGCAGGTATGCGCCAGTCAAACCTTTTTGGAATCTAGTTTTGGTTGGTACCTCGGCACTTGAGAGGTTGACACCTCAGCTCCTCTGGATCCGCTGTCCAGCCCGCGCCAGCATCCGCTGACCCTTTCGTAATCAGCTCAGACATACTGTACCCCGCGAACCTGGTGTTCGTGCTGGCCACTGGGTAGTAGCAGGAGCATAGCAAAACTGCGGCAATGGTGTAGTAAGCGAATAGCAAGGGCATGGCAGTGAAGAGCTTGCCCTTTGTGGGATAGATGCTTGTGCTGGGAATTCATGCTGATTAGCATCCGATCTTACTTTTCAGTGGACCTACCTACGTTCCTACCTCACTTCTTGTGGCATCTGCTGCCTTTCAATCACTTTGACGCTGGCCCCTCAGCCCCCTGCTCCAGTTCGAGGGCCGCGGGGCCGCGCTGGAAGGCGCCTACCAGGCATGGCGTCGGCAGCACCTCGGGTCCTGGACACTCACCTGGCTCAGCATGCTGGCCGACGCGCTGCTGCTTGTGTGCGCCGCAGCACTGCTGCTGACGCTGGTGAGGGATGGCGCTCAGAAGCGCGAGGGGCGGTGGTGCAGTGGTCATGCGATGTGGTAGCTCACTCTGTGGTTGCACGAAATGTAACACTGGCACCATGTCACGATCATGTCGATGTATTGCAGCGATGCGGTGTGGTAGCTCGCCCTGTGGTTGCACGTTGGCTGGAAGCCAGCAAAGTGGTTGCCAGGGAGGCAGTCGCAGGAACGGTCATGGGCTGTGGTGTGTGGCAGCCCAGGGTCTTACTGCTGGAAAGTTGCCCACCATGCACGTTCCCTGTGACATGTGCTTTAGAATGCAAGTCGGCCACTTTTGACACTGCAAGAGGTTGCAGGTGCATGCAAGGTTGGGATGCCTGCATTGCCAGCGCACCCGGAGGGCTCTAGCATGCTGGCAGTGCCGATGAAGGGCCACGACCCCTTCATGCTCCGTGTGCTTGTGCTGCTGAAAATGCCAATATTGTGGATGGGCTTGCTCTGCTCTTACTATCCGCATGCCCTTGCTTTCTGTGGGAATCGTGGCAACTTCCACACAACGGGTGCGACAACAGTGGCAGGACATGGCCCAGGGTGACAACCTCCCTGGGCAACCTGGCACATTGGTTGCTGGCAAGGGGCGGCTGGATGCTGGGCTGATCTTCATTTTCATCTTCCTCCAGGCGAGTTCAGGGTCAAAAGCATCGGGCTTGGGCCCATATGGGACACGGACCAGCAAGAAAGTGATCTTAGTGGGAAAGCATCTACACAGATTCCATCGTGCTCCCTGTTGTACGTTGCCTGACACTCTGGATGGATGGAGCTGATCTGGCCAGTACATTATTTGCTAGCCTATCCCCCACAGTGACAGCATGGACATTTCCTGCTGGCTGCTTCTGTGCACGGTTTTGGGGTCCCATGTATGTGTACCAGGCTTTTCCAGCCCTTTTTCCAGGTTGATTCCCACATCGCAGCTGTCATCACTGCTGTGCTTTCATTATGGCAAGGCATTCGCAGTTTTCGTTACCTATAATCCACATGGCCTTTCCTTGTAGAGTGTGTGGACGCCTGGGAAGTCGCTGTAGGGTGCCTTCAACCCTTTCTACTTGCCTCCTTATTTCACGGTGTGCAAGCACTAGATAACCCGATGTGCTTACATGTTTGTGGCATGCTGTTTCCCCTGACGTCTGTGCCCCACCCGATTCAGCTTCCCTCTTCTCTCTACTCACTACCACCGGCAACACTCCCCACCTCCACCCAAATCCCATCATGTCACCATTGGCCCGCGGCGCAGTGGGTGGCCCTGCGCGCGCCGCTGCCCACTCCCCGCAAGCTGGCCCTGCTGCTCACCGCGCCAGTGGCCTACCTGTTGGGCCGCGCGGCGTTGCTGCTCTTCCTCGGATCCCTGGGCTCTACGCCGCTGCAGGTGGGCCCCAGTCGCTGCACCCTCGCCCCCCCGCCCCCCCGTTCCCTACCACGAGTACATGGCCCACGGGAGTGTCATGTGTTTGTTGTCTATGCAACTGCGGTAGACGAGGCTGATTCTGTCTACAAGCAAGGCATTAGTTTTCTCGCACTTTAGCCAAACACTTGTGGGGGGGCAGATTTCCTCATTCATCTTCACTGCCCGGCTGTGACTTTGAGCTTAAGCCCGTGCCATGGGCAGTGAGCAGGATGGCATAGGCGCGTGAAGCTGGTAAGGAGGCTGGCGTGTGCTTGCCACTGATGTAGTGGTATAATAGGAAGCACCGTACGATCTGGCCAGCATGCCCCATGCGTCGCGGGACGATGGCAGAAAATAAAGGTATCGCTCTGGCTTGATGACCGAGTTTGCACAACTGAGAGGGCCATCTGGTCTTGGAGCGTTCTTGGTAGAGTGCCACGTGGTTAAGGCATGCAGGGCTGACTGTGAAGGAGCAGGTGGCGTGTGCCAGTCTCTTTTGACTGTGTGACATGTGCTACAGTAAGTTGCAATATCCTCTGGCTCTTGCTCGCCCACAGCTTCGTCATAGGCACATGTGGGTATGGCTGTCTCCGGCAGTTCAAGTGCAAGGCTGTCCCTTTGGCGGCAGTATTGTCCACGCTGTTCAGCATTCAAGTATCACCCAGCACGTGTTCTCAAAGAGTTGAGGGTGTGCCAGCGTGATGTCGTCGCCTAGCCAAACAAAGGTCCTCAGACATATTTCTATTTCCTTGTCAGCTGTGCCTGCCGCGATTCACTCCATGAGACAGGCTTGTGAGCACCCACTGCACTGTTATGGTTACAGTTTTCTTGTGCCAGATAAACCACCAGAAGCCTGACTTGCGATGGCATCTTTTCTTTGTGACTTCAGCAGTGGAGTCTTTTGCTGCATGGGGTGTCCTAGGCACTCACCCGTGCCTTGTGACTGATTTCTGTGCACGCAGGCGCTCCATTCCCATCGGGGACCCTCGTGGTCATCCATGGCTCTGTACCTGCTGGCCATGGTGGCGCTGCTCCTACTGGCAATGGTCACCCAGGTAAGCATGGGGCAAGCAATTGATGGGTTGGGTGGGTCGGAGGCGGCGGATCTCTTGAAGGGGTACCATTGGTGGCAAGTGATGCATGGTTAGAAATAGCAGCTCTTTTCCCATGGGTCATCATCAGCGCATCCCTCGGAATCCCTGGTCGGGAAAAGGATGCTGTATCTTGTGGTCATAGCAGCAAGTACCCTTGTGTCCTGACCATGTACCACATGGCATGACCCTGAATTCAATTAGTTTGATTTCATGCCTCTGAAACCTACGTTAGTGCCACGCCAGCTGGTTCAGAACACATTACTGGGCTATGCATTGCTCGAATATACGCAACCCTTTTCATGTCTCCGCTGGCTTGAGCCATTATGTCCGCGTCACACCCAAGTATGCTCACCACCAGAGATGCCAGTGTTGTGATTGCTGTAGCTGCTCGCTGATGTCAAGAGTAGATGCCTGCCCCCACGGCAGATCAGGCCAGCGGACACTCCATCAGAGCGTCTGTGTGAGCCTCTGTAATTACAGCCTTATGCGATTTTACCTTGCACACTTTACATGCTTGCATGCAAGATGGAAATGATAGGGGGCCCACGCAGCGCACACTTTTCCCACTAGTTTGCTTCCAGGCAACAGGAAGAGGAGCGCCATGACCTGCAGGGGCAGGGCGTTTTATTTATGCAGCCGGTAGTTTTGGACCACTGGCTACTATAAAGTACATGGCCACTTCGTTGGAATGCTAGCATTGGGCACACTGTCCTTGCCTGGCCAACCATGACACGTTGTCGGGTGGGGAGGCCACCCTGCCTTCCGGTTTGCATTGCGCATCCCACACCTTATTGTCCCAGGCCAAAAATTCCATCCTGTAAAGCGTTAAATCAGCATGTTCCTTGTAAATCGGCGGGTGCCCCTGTTGACCATCCTTAACTCCCCTTCCTTCCCTTCCCTTCCCTTCCCTTCCCCCACCCCCGGGCCCCACAGGAGCACCTGGCGCGCCGCCTGTTCCTGCTGGAGGAGGAGCGGCACGAGCAGCGTCTGCGCATGGACCGCATACGCTTCGGGGAGGCCCCCTGTTCCCTCATGCTGGCAAAGGTAACAAGATCTTCCAGATAACACGACTTAATTAGAGGTGATTCAACTTAACATTGTAGAACTGCCCTGTAGCCCCAAACAGGCAACATTGTTAGCAGAGGCAAAGGGGACTGTGCTGCACAGAAGCTGTGACTGCTGGCTGAATCCAGTACAGGATGCACACCAATGTACTTCGCTAAGCACATCTTGCTTTCTTCTCCCGCAGCATCCTCGCATTCAACGGCATGTCACAGCTTGTCACATTGGGTGGTGCTTGAGGTACCAGGCAATGGCAATAGCTGGCTTTTAGTACAATGAATGGAGTGCCATTTCCAAACTAAGCAACGTTTCCTTTCGTAAACTGTGAATGCCCTGACTGCGCGTGGCTCTCGGCATCCTGCAGTCTAAAGCCTTAGTCACTGAGTGAAGAGTCATGATGTGTGTGACATTGGCAGTGTGGCGATCATGAGACATCGGACAGCGCGTTTCTTGCCAAGCATTCACATTACGTGTGGGACTGAATATTGGTAAAAGGTGAAACGAGGTGCATATGAGTCGTCACACATTTATCAGTGCTTAATAAGGGAGAGCATGGACTTGTTAGTTGTAACTCGTTAGTTCTCAGCAGATGCAGTCTCTCAGCAAACGGCTGTCACGCTCGGGGAGTTGCTCGCATCGCTGGCTTGCTGTTGTATAATCTTTTTCCACGTAATGGTGTTCGGCACTGTATCGCATGCCATCCCTTTCTCAGTCTCCGCCAATTGTGCCTGCCCTTTATGCATGCAGAGCCTCCTCTTTCTCCACAGCCATATTGTAAACATTTTTATACGCTGACACATGTCACGAGCCGTGGCGGCTGGCTGTCATCCAGGTTCCTGGGCAGGACCAGCTCGTGACAGCTGGCAGTGCATTCGATGGCGTGACAGTCATCAGGGGACACTTTCCTGAGCTCACGGCCAGCATCTTTGCTGCGTTTACGCCGGTGAGGCCTTGAGCAAAAAGCTTTTTTGATTGATATCACATATGGTAGTCTTGTACATGATGGGCTGTCTGTCAATTTAGATTTATGGGCAGTCTTCATCGTCTTTTCCAGCAGGCCGCTGCATCATGCAAAGTTCGACCATTAATTACATGGATTTGTCACACTTGTCATGGTGCACCATAGACTTGAACCACTGACCTGTTTGACAAGTTTGCTCCATGCCAACGTGTCATGGCCCTTCGCCAGCTTTACAATCAAACGCTTGCTATGTTGTGGCACAATAATCGACCGGTTGGACAAACAACACCAGTACTTTTTGAATTATATCAGCTCAGTTTGTGGCTGGGTGCCCACTCTCAGGTCATTTATGTATATTATATGCTACTGGCTCGGTACATTTATGTAATCCATGAATCAAGTCCTTTATCCATCTGTCCATCTATCCTCCAGCCCCCTCCCCCTCCCCTCCCCACCCTCCCCACCCTCCCCACCCCACCCTCCCCACCCTCCCCACCCTCCCCACCCTCCCCACCCTCCCCACCCTCCCCACCCTCCCCACCCTCCCCACCCTCCCCACCCTCCCCACCCTCCCCACCCTTCTCACCCTACCCCACCACCACCACAAATATATATACCCGCATCCCTCCATTTATCCATCCACCCACCCTTCATCTCTGCCTCCATGCCTCCCTTGCCTCCACAACCTCCCCTTCCGCTGACCATGCCCTCCCTCCCTCACGACCAAGTGTCCGTCCGCCTATGCCTGGCCATGGTTGGCCCTTCCGCGAGGCCTTCACCCACTACGGCCCACGGACTGACAACACCTTTTCTTGCTGTCCTCGGGCGCCCATGTCCCTTGGCATCTGTCCGTGGCGGGTGCCAGCTCCAAGTCGCCACCGTGCTGACGCTGCTCCAGAACGGGATGGCTGAGCTGGCCGAACAGCACGGGGTGCTGCTGGTGCGTGCTCAGGGCTGCTTGGGTGGCCATGGCCGCGATCCAGCCAGACCATGCTCTATTACCGGCAGTATGCACATGCATTCTGCCCTTCAAGCAGTTACGCACTTCTTGCACATCTGTCACCATCGCGCTTGCCACGATGGAGCCTAATGGATGGTGGAGCCTAGTAGGGTTGTTGTATGGACCTTGGGTCCAACCGTTTGCCCCTAAAGATCATATCATCCATATAGCGTTCACTTTTTCGTTGATCACGTGTAGAGTGCCATGCCGCGCTCTATACCACGACGTCCACTGATTCCCCTCAAACTGTTACCCAACCACGCGCTATGTGCCCTCCTCGGCCAAGCAGCTGCAGTCTTCTGTGTGGGACGGCTTCTGCTGCATCGGGGGGGTGCCGGGGCTCCCAGGCACGGCAGGGCCGGCCCAGGCATCATGGCATGGGCATGAGTCGGCACCTGCGGCAGGTGTCGCTAGGTGCTTGTCCTTGGCCACGGCAACCTTTGTGCTGGAGCGGCGCGCGTGCAATTACTTGGCTGCGGCTGCGCTGTGGCTGGAGGCGAGGCCACGCATTGACGAAGCCGGCAAGGGGCTTGGCCTGGCGGTCGGGGCACACACGGGCTCGATCGTGGTGGGAAATGTGAGTGGTGTAATCCTGTGTAGTGCATGGCAACAGAGTGTGAAGATGCAAAGTCACATTTATAGAAATTGCATCAAGAGCAGCTCGGGAGTAATGGGACCTGGGCAATCTGGGCGGGGGGTGGGGTGGGGGGGTGGGGGTAAAGCAAGTGAGGGCAAAGGGAGGAAGGGGCAAAGTAAGAAAGTTATGCTCAATAATTGCAATATGCATCGATATTTCAACCGGGAACATACGGCTTTGATATGTAACTCTAGCATCTGTGTTGCGGTTTGCATCGCTGCCGTGTTTGGTGAAACTAAAGCAGCCGGCCACTTTCGTGCTGTGTGCACATCGCCGCTCGTCCTACCTTGTATCACCCTTTGCCTGTTTTCCAGCTCATGTCCAAGCTGGGCGGACACCTGGAAGCCTGGGGAGACACCATCAAGGTGTCTTGGCAATTGATGCTGGAGGCCGCGGCTGGAGAGATTCATGTCAGCCAAGCGACGCAGACCCTTGGCAAGGCTGTATTTGGGAAAGATCGCTTCTTATGGAGGGATGGAGTCTCGTACACGTTTCCAGGGGTGTAAATGCAGGACTGAATGGGGGGTTGCCAGGCCCATCGCTGTTGCTACATCTTGTGGTGTGATGTGCTAGGGAGAATTGACGTGGCTGGCTGGGTTCCCTGGGCTGGTAGTGCCATGTGATGTGGGTTCACCTCTTGGCAAGCGCGTATTTATTTGACGGTAGCCAGTAGCTTTGCAGAGTGCTGAGTGATACAAGAGCCGTGTTTTCTCTACGCTGCTTTGCTTGTGCTCTGATTAGCCCTGTGTACACCAGTCGCTCAACTGCGCCAGTTGAATACTTAGGATGCTGATAATGTTGCTGGACTCCTAAGGAGTTTGGTGGGGAGTGGGGACGCTTCTTGCAGTGAACGGAAAGCTGTGCTGGCGACTTAGCACAGTTGTGGTTATTGAACATCTGGTCCATGAAACTTCATGGTTTCTTTTGTGCGCACATGGCAGGGAGTCGGCCAGTGCTGCACGAAGACCACACAGCAAACCAGCCATTCTGGTGTGTTAGCTTTTTATGTGAGAAGTTGACGAAGACATCTGAAGAAACGTGTGATGTGAACATCTGTGGAGATACATGTGTGGCCGTAACATGTCTTGTGGTGTTGCGTACTTTCTTGCACGTGCATGCTCAACGGCATGCATCATGAGTACTCTGGAGAATGGTGTATTATTAGTTCTTGCACGTGCATGCTCAACGGCATGCATCATGAGTACTCTGGAGAATGGTGTATTATTAGGTGAATTCATGCTGACGTTCAATTGTAACCTAAATTATAACTTCTTCTTGTTAATACATCATTATATGCTTGACGCAACAGAGTGGAGATGTATGTAGCAACCAACGTATAGTTAGTCATCTGTACGTATCTATAGGTGTCGATACTCATCTGGCCCAACTTGAGCGTGCAGGCAGCCGGCCAAACTCATGATTCCTCTTGTTAAGTGGCGGGAGAGCAATCGCAGCAGTGGACAGTGCTTACAACTGGACACTCCTAGCCGCTAGGAACACCTGCCCTGATCACGCGATGCTGTTTTTAGCAAAACCGTCTAGGTCTCGATGAACGATAGGCCAGCCATGCATAATTTGAAATGTCCACGGCCACCTCCATTCATTTCCATAATCCTGAATGACTCAACAAACGCGGACAAAATTACAGCAGGCTCGAGCTGCCATTAATTAATTAATGGCAAAACATAGCTCCGTTGGGAGTAATAAAAAATTAAATTAAATTATAACATTACTCCGTGGGGAGATCATGCATGTAGCACGTATTCCCTTGCGTGATGGATGGGGGTTAGCGAAGCCGCGAGACCTAAATAAGCTAACTCTAGGCGAATCTATAGAAACTCCTAACTACTCTACTCAGCAGGCCTTGGCAGCGCTGGCTTCCCTCCACAGCCGACGACATCAACAAACGCATTGGCCAGGCCTGGGCGGCCCTCCGCCGCCTCGATAGGTTCATGGACATGTCGCTACCTGAGTGAGCGGCGCAAGCGCATTCTGTACGTTCAAGGCCCTTGTCCTCAGCATCTCGCATTTACGGCTGCGAGGCGTGGACTCGATCTGGACCAGGCGCTGAGCAAGCAGCTTGATGGCACAGTCACTCGGATGCTACGTCACATCCTCGGCGGCCACTACCATGAGCGCCGCACCCGGGCCGAGGTCTACTGCGAGCTCCCCGGCTCTTGTCACCCATACCCTCGATCCGCCACCGCCGCGCCTCCTCTTTGCTGGCCATCTTGCCCGCACAGACCAGGTGAACACCGATGCGGGCGTCCTGCGGGCGGGCTTAGGACTGGCCAACCAGGTAGACACCTCCTCAGTCCTATGGCAGCCTCTGCGTCCTGAGCATGTGCGTAGGCCTCCACAAGGGCGGCCTTGAGCACCGGTTTCAGCAGCGGGTCGATCCAGGTTACATGCTTGAGGCGGTGCCGGGCGGCCAAGACCTTGGGGTCCTGGCGGTAAAGCGGGCCGGGGCGGCGGCGGGGCATGACCGGCAGGTGCCGGGCCGCCAGCAACGGGGTGCGCCCCACAAAGCCCGAAAAAATGGCAGCGCTGGGAGCACCCTGGGCCAGCGCGTCGACGTCCGCCTGGGCGTCCAGGGCCCGGCTCCAGGTACGCCCGTTGGCACCTGTTCCGCTCGTGCTCGGCGTCCGTCCAGTCCTCAGGATCCCCCCGGACCGGGCGTACGGCGCAGACCAGTCAGGGCGTGCCACTGGGGGGCTGGGGCGCGGCGCGCTTGGGGGCGTGGAACCAGAGCCGAATGGTCGCACACACCAACCGGTGGTCAGAGCACACCGTGGGCGGGGTCCCGGGGTCGTTAACACTCGAGTATCCAGACTCGAAGTGCACCTGGGCTGCCTTACCACCACGTAGTCCATGCAGACAGGCCTGACGGTCGTTAGGGCCCCGAAAAGTGACCAAGTCCTGTGAGGGACGTTGGAAGTGGCAGTTGACAGCACGGCCCATCCCGCTATCGGATAGCTGTACATCCTAGCTACACCTGCAGGTTGTCGCCCTGTTTGCATTACAACCCCATAGATGCCCCTTTCTCAGGGCTATGTGTTACATATGCGCTCCCCACGGAGTTATGTTCTTAATTAATTAATTAATTAATTAACCCCGCTATCCCGCATGCAAAAAGGCAGAAAACAAGGAGGTGTTGTCGTTAGCAGCCGTGCCGGCAGGCGCAAAGCGACTGCCAGCAGTGCCCACGGGGAGCGTGGCGTTAACGTTGGCGTCGAGCAGCATAACCAAGAAGTGGCGGGCCGGGGTGGCCCCCTCAACTCAAGGTTATGCAAGTCCTCGAAGAACTTATGGCGTTCCAACTGGGTAAGACCACCGACTATGGGCCGCATAACCCACCCCAACCGTGAGCCGGAGGTGGTGCTTAGACCGCCCCAGGCGCCCCTCAATTGAGGTGAAATGTGCCACCATAAGGCGTGGGGTTAGAAACTGCAGCGTGCTGAGGCTAGCTGGCAGCTGCCAGCGGCGAACACAAAAGGCCACCACCACCTTGGCCTGGCGTCCCACTGCCAGCGAAGTACATACGCCAACCGCCTGCCAGGCGATCAGTGCGCACCGTGCCAGATGGCACCGTGCGATGATGCTCATGCACGCCTAGAATAGACACACGATTGAATTGAATTGAATTGAATTGTAACATAACTCCGTTGGGAGTATATGTAGCACATAGCCCTTGAGAGGGGGCGCATATGGCCTATCATACATCCTAAGCTACTTCCTGCAAGGGTGGGGATGTAAAGGACCCTTGCTCTAGGTGCACCAGGGCACGTGCATCCCCATGATCTTCAAGCTATGCCCAGCGAAGGGGGAGCCTGTCATGGGGGGGAAGATCAGCATAGCTATACAAAGGCTAAAGCGTGGCTCTCAGCAGAGAGTTACTCCCTGCATGGGCACAGCATAACTAAATAAAGCTAGGCATCATCTGGAGTGTGGCTCGTCATAGGCACACATGTACATGATTAAATAAAGCGCGTGGCTTAGCTGGGATAGTGCCTCTAGCCCCTAAACCGTCCTCGTGCCGATTTTCGACTGCGAGTTTTTCTCATGCCTCACATTCGGCATGAGTTTGTGCGCCCTGTAGGGATTTGGCGGGAAGGTTTTGGCGGGAACCAACTAGACCACCGAAAAGATCTAGATTCACTCTATCCGTAGGACACTTGTCTGACCGTATTTGACCACCGTATCAGGGTGGAAACCCTGGTCAAAGTCAACAGGGCACCCTGGTGCATGCAGGTTTGGGCGGTAAAAAAAATTGACAAAAACGTACGAAAACGAAGGATGCGAAAAAAGGGGGGAGCGCGGACGTAGACATGGCGGACGAAATGCAGGCAGATATACGGACTTTCAAGGTAAAGAAGGGCATTTTCATGGCAGTGCCTGTGGAAAAATTCGGACGAGACTGGGCGATAGAGCAGTATGGGGAAAAACACAGCGAGGTACGTTTGCCGGGCAAGGTAGTGACAGTGAACAGGTCCGGAGATGGTGCACGGTGCTATTTCCCGGACGACAAGCTCACGTACCCATTCACCCGTGAGCAGATTTTCATATATTCGTGCAGCTCAGATGAGTACGAAGCTCTAGTGAAAGAATGCGCAGCCAGGAAGGTCCCAACGGCAGGTAGCAGTGACGATGATAGCGAGCAGGGCCAGGATAGCGATTCTGACGCCGGCGAGGACGACGACGACAAATCCGAGGATATCGAGCTGCCCACACCGGTCAAGCGACGCGAGCCGGGGAAGCGCGCTGTCGGCAACCCGAAGAAGAACCCAGCCATCAGCCACGCCCCGAAAAGGCGCCGTCAGACCAAGGCGGCGGCCAGCGAGAGCGTTGTCTCGGACGCTTCCGATGACGACTTTGTTTACCAGAAGGGTGCGGAGGGTCCGGTGCCGAGCGGTGAGGCTGAGCTCGATGATTCGTTTTTCCTAACGACACTCCTGCCACTGAGGAGCCAGCCGAGACTGTCTGGAAATCTGGTTTCGGCAAGCCAGGTGTGTTTCCTTTTCCCGATACTCCGGTGCTGTCGCCGATGACGGGTACCGCCTGCTATCAAAACCTTTCCCCTGCCCAGCTCAAGTTTGGGCCCCTCGGGCTGTTCTCCCTTTTCTGGTCCCAACGTGATGTCGTGGCCAAGATTGTCAAGGAGACCAACGACTATGCTGAGCTCAAGGGGGCGGGCAAGCCAGGTGAGCGTGAGTGGCACCCCTTAACAATGCATGAGATGGGCAAATTTCTGGGTGGAGCAGGTGCTGTGCCAACTGTGCTGCGCGCAAGGCAGGAAGCACAAGACCTCGGTCATGTGCGAGCACTGTGACATGGCGTTCTGCAGCAACAGCGAGCGGAACTGCTTCGGCCTCTTCCACTCCGGGCAGGTGGAGGGGCTGGACTTCAACGTGACGAAGCAGCGGGTATGGCAGCGCCTCTCCCAGCGTGGCGAATGCGCCAAGAATTTCAAGGGCGCCACTACCACGAGGGGGCAGCAGCCACCACCCGGAAGCTCAAGGGGGTGGCGCGGCGCCGCCATCTCAGGGCGGAGCATGTCCGCCTGGGATATAGTCCTACGGAGGCTGACTAAGAATGCTAGCATTTGTTGCCTACGTGGCATGGCGTTTGGCCTTTCCTGCCCGCGCTCATGCGCGCCGTGTATCACCATGGGCCGGCATGGTTTGAAGTGTGTGTTATTGTTTCATGGACCCACCTGTGCATGTGTTATTTGGTTTCATGTTGTTAGCCTGCATGGGTTATTGTTTCATGGTCATGTCTTATTAGCTTTCATGTTTATGCATAACTTGTGCAGTTTGAAAATCTGCTCCGTGATGGTCACAGTGCCACCTATTTCTAGTTGGCAATTTTCAGTGTTACTGCATGCATGGTCCCTTGGTCACTAATTTATCTAGGAGTGCTGGGATGTTTTGACTTTGTGTGCAAGGTCCATCATGCATGTAAAAATAAGTACCACAGTATCAGCGGGTCTGCAAGCATTTACGCTTATTGTGGCATATATTTGTGCCACATAGGCTGGAATAAACATAATCATGCATGTTTCATGCTTACCTATCATTTCCATGTTCAAAACTGCACTAGGATGTTTATTCTAGCCCCCCCCAAACTGGTGACTCAAAATAGTCACCAGCTATTTTTAGCATTATCTTGTGGGTCCCTGGGTGAAACAAGACATGTAAGTGTTTGGATGTAGTGCTTGGGTACAGTTGCAGTCCCCCCTGAAATACTAGGGTGAAATCCAAGGTATACGTGCTCCATCATGCATGATAAGGTTGTGAACCCCGTACTCGCGGCCCGCGCGTAGTCGTCTCCAATCATATCCGGCAGGGACCTGTAGTGGTTATGGCAGGTATTGGTGGCACACAGGTTGGAATAAGTGTTAGCATGCATGTTTGCCCATACTCCATGCTTACCTATCGTTTCCATGTTCAAAACTGCACTAGGATGCCTATTTTAGCCCCCAAAAACTCGCGACTCAAAATAGTCACCAGTTATTTTTAGCACCAGCTGATGGGTCCCTGGGGGAGTTACAATTTTTAGTGTTTGTATCCCATCCTAACTAAAAAATCTATCTACAAAACCAACCCCAGGGTCAACTCATTGAGGAAAGGGGTCTATCATCCATTATAAGGGTGTCACCGCGCACACTCACCGTACCCCCCTGAGGGGGGGGCTATTTATAGAGCAGGGGGGGCTAGCACTGGGACCACCCACTATACCCCCAGGTGGGCCCTAATATGGTTATGCTTGGTTCCTAGTATGGTCTAGAAAAAATAATTAGGCTGAATGGGGGCACGTGTGGCATACTGTGCAACTCGTGACTCATTTTAGTCACGAGTCAAAGACGGTTGAGGGGCTAGGAGGCGTACATGTACATGGCCACGGTCTATCTATTCTACACTACTACTGCTGTATTCCCCTAAGCTGGGGCGTCTGGAGTCGCTGGGGCCGCGGGGGGGGGGGTGTCGCCTGCCAGGGCTTGTGGCCGACGTAGATGGCCGCCCCCTTCCAGTACACCGGCTGGCCCGCCTTGGTCTGCCGGAGCTGCAGGTAGGTCGGCCATAGCTCCCGTCGCCGTTGTTGCTGCGCCAGGGTCAGGTCGTCATCAAGGGTGAAGAGAGTCTTCTCGAGCCGCTTGCGGCGTCTGAGAAAAGAAATCTTGTCCGCCGGGGTCTTAAAGGTGAGAAGGAGCGGGGGCGGCCCTGCCTTACCCCGCGCGCGGGGAAGGCGGTGGGCGGCCAGCTCGATCTCACCAGTAAGGCCCATGCGATCAAGGATTTCTCTCTCAAAAGCACGTGCAAGCTTCTCGGAATTCTCACCTTCCTCCATCTTGAGATTCTTGACAATGACGTTAAGGCTGCGCTTGGCGAGCTCGGCCTCCTCGCGGAGGTCAAGCGTCTGCCGCTGGAGCTGTGCTGCGACGGCGGAGGTGGTGGAGGTGGTGTGCTGCTTAAGCATGTCCGCCCAGGTCGTGATGGGAGGAGCATCGCCGGCCAGGCCAGCAGGGGCTGGCTTGGTGGCAATGTCCTTCACCGCCTGGGCGGTGAGGCCGGCGGTGTTCTGCAGGACCTCGATGGCGATTGCGTTGTCTTTAAGACGCTGGTCGATTTCACGGAGCTGGGCGGTGATGGCGTCGGAGGTGGGGGTGGTGGCGGTGGAGGAGGCGAGGAGGGTGGCGGTGGCGGTGGGGATGGTGGGGAGCTCAGCAGCCAGCGTGCGCACATTGGCAGCAATGGGCGACACGTGCTGTGAGAAGGCGTCGTGGAGGTGGCGGAGGAATTAGGTGGATTCGGTAACGGGGCAGGGTTGCAAAAGGTCGAAGGCCGAGCGCTGAGTGATGGTAAAGAGAGCTGCGAGCTGAAGGCGGGGGCGAGGCCAGCCGGCCATATTGGCCGAGGTAGGGGCGTCAGCTGGGCGGTCGGAAAACCGGCCGTCAGCTCCGTTGCGGAAAAGGTGGGTTCTGGAATGGAACTGCTCGCACAGGGCCAGCAGTGAGGCGTGGGACCCGTAAAACACGAGCTCCAGTAACTTGGAGCAATGTATTTCGAAAAAGGCAAGCCTGTTGATGTCGAAGGTGGCAAAAAGCCGATCAACGTCAAAATCTCGCTCAGACCAGCCAGGTTCGTCTGAGCGACTGCGCTTGGGATCAGGCGAGGCTGAGGGCGAGGCAGGAAGCCCGGGAGGGTGCTGGGCGACTACCAGTGCGCGACTAGTGTCACTGCCGCCTGCCGGACCTGATGGCGAAGCTGCAGCCGGAGCTGCAGACGTATTTTCATTGCCGAGCGCAGCCGTCAGGCTGCGTTGCGTCGATGGGCGTTTGCTCATCGTATATTGCGTAATAGCGTCGGAAAATTATATCAGCATGTGCGTCTTAGAAAGACGAAGCGATTGTGATATTCACGACTAAATTCGGTGCTCAAACGTGAAAGTTATGAGCTCCGCCGTCAGCCATGGCTACCTCGTGGCTCGTGGCTAGAGAGGAGACACACGATGTGCAATGCAAAAGGCAACGAGCTCCTCCGCCCGGTAGCTATGGTCGCCATGCATCTGCTAGCCATGTACCAAGGAGACAACCAGCGCAGGCCAGAAATCGGGAGAATCCAGACCATGGTAGCTCGAGCCTGCCGTTATCTTTTCCGCGTTTTCGAGTCGTTCAGGATGATGAAGATGAATGGTGATGGAGATGTGTATCCTTGTGCATTGAAATTATGGCTGGCTTACGTGTAGAGCGACTAGATGACCTAGACGGTGGGGCCGGAAACAGCATGCTTGATCAGGGCGTGTGTTTCGAGCCTAACTGGCCGGGAGTGTCTAGTGGTGAGCACCATTGCTGCGATCGCTCTCCCACCATTTACGAGGAAATACCCGCAAATGGAAAACCACTGGAAAGGTCTAGCTAGTCAGTCATCACGTTAGCCATGCCATGATTCCAAACGTCCAAGAACTGCACACGGTGCAAAGGCAAAAAGCCGGAGGACGGCACTTTCAAATGTGCGGCGGGAACCAAAAGCCCACGGATGCCAGAAAACATCGTGTTGCGGCAGCGACGCGACGATGTACGTACGTTGAAAGTCGCGAGGGCCAAGGATGCCTGTTAATTGGCCCAACAGGGGAGAAAGACGATGGGGGATGGGGGTGGATGCAGCTAGCGGAAGGTGGGGGTGGGGATGGAACGGAGGGGAGGGAGGGGGATGGAATAGTGCTTTTCATCGCATGGAGCTTGTTGTCCTGCAGGCGTACTTACTTACTTATCGCTTCGGGAAAATATATCAGCGCCAAGTAGAAAGACGAAGCGATTGTGATATTCACTGCCGAATTGGGTGCCCAAACGTGAAACTTATGAGCTCCGCCGTCAGCCATGGCTATCGCGTGGCTCGTGGCTGGGAATCATGGTGTGCCCATACCTGTCCTGTGGATGATAACAATTTTTTTTTAAAGTTGCGATTCTTGTTGTGATACTGCGGGTGCCCCCTGTAGCTATGCATGCCTCTCGCCTAGCACTGCTTGTCGTTGCTCACGTCTCCATAGCAATGTAATGCTCACATGGGTCGTATTGCACCCACAGGGGATGCCCCGGATCATTTAGTTAGCCGGGTCTGATTGAGCACCCTGTGGCATGAGGGAAGGGGGGGGTCTCTGCCCCCTGCCCGTTGTGCACACTCAGGGATTGAAAGCACTCTGCCGATGCACCGTGAATCCCCAACGGGAGCACCTATTTAATCAATTAATTACGAACTCCTTACCCTTAGTCCAACATTGCCTATGCCTCACCATATCCCAGCAGTGACCTCTTGATGATACAAGCATCGCAGGACTAAACCACACACACCTAACCCCAAAAAAGTCAGTAACGTTTTGGGAAGTCGCTGCACTAATTAATTACCGCTGAATTGGTCACTTGCACGTGTACGCAGGCATGCATAATCCAGGGCACCACATTGTTTATTGGGCCATGCACTGCTTGCAGGAATCCTGGGGAATACTTAGAAGGGTGTGGCTTCCCAGGCCATACGGAGTTTGACGTGAGCAAATTTTGTACCCGAATACATTATAATGCACCAGAATGCATTTCAGCTCATGATGACTACGGCTTCGCAAGGCAACCCCTTTAAGGGGGTTGGATTAGGAAAAAGTTTGAGATGGGCTACATGAATGGTAGGGGCTGCCGCTAGCTTGAAAGTGCACAACCAGGATAGCACCCTTTTACATGGCCAGGCTTGCTCGAAACCATTGCAAACGTGGCAAGCGGGTCGGGTCTACGTGAAACTTCCCCAGGCGTATAAAGGTAGCTAAATACATGACGAGGATAAAAATGCGGTTCGATTCCAGCCCGCGTTTTGTATCTTTCGGGAGAAAATGCAGGACAGGACGTCGTGCGCCTAGATTTTCTAGACAGCAAGATCCCAATCGTGGGGACTCGCACGAATGTCAAGCATAAGTGCTGATGTCCACCACCGCGCGCCACTGCTTCTGCCAGTTTTCGAGCAGCCCAAATATCTTTGACGAAAGCCATGGGCGAGGGAAAGAAATGCCGTGCGTGGCCAGGCTAACGCTTGTAGTTCTCACGATCTTGCCTATCCGCGTAAGCTAGCGGTGAAATTGCTCCACGGGTCTAGGAAGGTCTGCCAGCTGTGTCAGGAAACAACCAATCTCTTCTGCCGGTGAACTTAACTTGTTGGAAAGCCATGGCTTTGCAGGCTAGGTGCTTCGACGCTGAACGCTAAGAATGCCGGATCCATAAATATGAGTCAAACATACCATTACCAATATCGCGCGCACCAGAAACATCAGCAATTAGATCATAACGCACCACATCTCCCGCGCGGATTCTTAATTAATGTCTGAACGCAATGCCTTTGTGTGCACTTACGCACTAACCAGCATGGCATTATCTCTTGGACTGACTACTGAAGTAGTTTTCTCGCTGGAAGTGTTGAATCCTCCGAGGGTCACCATCCTCATACCTCATGCCACAACTATGTGTCGAGCCCAAGTGACAGTAGCATTGTGCCTCATACCAGACGATAGCGAACACAGCAGCTACATGCGCAGTCATGCCACCAATCTTTAGAAACAGCTAACTGAGAGCGCGCGGTGGACTAGTGGGTATGCCAACGGCTAGCTGTGCGGTCCACTTTTCACGGCTCGTATTGGAGGACGTGAAGCGTACCGCGACGGCGGTAATGTACGAGTGTACGGTAGTCCAATGAGCTTCGTCCTTCCGCCTCTTTGGGCTATCGGGACTGGGCAGCGACAATTTCGGTGGGTCTCGCCTGCATGGAATACTTGGCTGCCAGCGCGCATGGATGAAATGCGATATGGCTACCATAGCTGACACCGAAGTGAGTGGTTCCGGTTCCGATAAAACGTTGCCGGGCTTTGTACAACGTAAGTTAAGAATCGAGGGGTCAAGTAAAGCACGTAAATGGGCTGCGAAATAGGTAGTGTGGTCGCGGGGTTGCCAGGACATTCTGACTTCCCAGCATCTGCGATGAAGGGGTTGTGGCCAACTAGTTTTGTGCATTTTATTTTTTAACTAGTTGTCTGCAAATCCCGCCGCTGAAATAATTTATATCTGCCCCTGTTTGACTGGTGCTGGAGCTTGAGCACCACAAGAGATTGAGGTTGGGGGGCTGTAAGGATCGGGACAGCCCCGCCATTTCTTGCATCGTCAAGCAGAAGATATGCAGAGCCGTGCCCATATACCGAGCTGGTGTGGGAAATGCCTCATCTCGCGAGGTGCCCTGTAGCATTTCAAACCTTCTTTGTGCCTGACCGCGGGCAGGACAGCTGCCAGCGAGGCCCGAGTTCACGCTGGAGCAATGCCTAAGCCGGAGGCTTCCGGCCACGGCTCTCTGCCGACACGGCCGAGATCGGGGAATTCTGGGCACAACCCCTCCGAACGCGTCCAGGTCGCCCCCTCGGATGCGGATTCTCACGCGAGCAGCGCCAGGCGGGCCCGTGCCGGTTCCATGTCTCCGTCAACGCGGTCCACCGGCGGCGCTGCCACGAGCTATGCGACCGCCTCGACCGGCGACCCCATAGCGCGTGCACGTAGCACCGCCGCTGCGCCGTCATCCAAGGGCCCCAAGGCGTCCGAGGGTCGAAACGAGCCAGCACATGCACCGTCTCCCTCGTCATCCTCGAAGTCCTTGGACCCCTCCTCGGCCACCAAGCGGCGGCCCAAGACCCGGAGCCACGCCAAGGGCCATGTGTCCAGCCACTCGATGTCCTCGGCCCGCGTGGACGCCGATGCGCTCCACGCGCTGGACCGGCTGCTGGCATTACGGGAGCAGCGGCGTGAGCTGTTTGCCACCGACGACGAGGGGGAGGCTCTGGAGGAGATCCTGGAGCGAGGGGAGCCCCGTGTGGCAGGTGCTGTTGACGAGGGAGCCAAGGGGTGGGTAGCTAGGGGCAAGGAGGTAAGGCGGGTCTCTGATTCAATCAGGGAAGTGACTAGGCAGGTGTCGGATGCAGGCAGAGATGGAAGGAGGGGCACGGATATGGGCGAGGGAGGCACCAGGGGGGTCCCACTGGCCCCCTCGTTGCGGGCGGTAGCAGTGCGCACCATGCCCCGGTCGCCCTCCATGCCGCAGCTCATGCGGCAAGGGAGCGATCTGGCTCCTGACGCGGCTGCGCTGATGCTACCGCCGCCACTCCCGCCACCCCAGGCGCCTGCCACCCTGTCTCCTGCCCATGCAGCGAGCCCATCACAAGCTCCTGCAGATCCCCCGGTCACGGCGCAGGAGCCTGCACCGGAGTCAACGCGAGTGGATGCCAGTGAAGTGGCAGGGGCATCAGCATCAGGGGCGTCCCAGGTGGCGATTGTGGGCCAGGATGCGCCCACACTGCCCAGCATGGGCATGGGCGGAGATGAGTCTTCCAGCACATCCACGCGCACGTCTGTGTCCACGTCCGCGCGCACGTCCGTGTCCACGTCCGCACGCACGTCCGTGTCTGAGAGTACCCAGGGGGATAAGGGGCAGGGGGCTGGCGGGGACAGGGGCCAGAAGCCAGGAAAGGACGCAGGCAAGGGGCAGGGTAAGGACCAGGGGAGGCGCGGCCCCTGGTGGGGGTGGCCCTTTTTTGGGCGTCGTTCGGTCTCCGACGGAACCCAGGGCAAACAACCAGCCGAAGAGGCACGGGGGCCGGGCGGGGAAGATGCCAGCATGCGCACGGATGGCCTGACGGCCCCAAGCGGGAAGGAGGGTGCGCAGGCGGCTACGGGCATCCAGGGCGCAGCGCCTGCACCCACGGTGTCCACGCGTGGGGACCTGCCCGGCGGCAACGTGGGGGATGAGCCGGCGGTCGACCCGCTCTCTCGCTCCGCCTCCAACGTGAGCCTGCAAGTGACAGGGATACCCGCCGGGGAGGAGGCGGGCCGGGGTAGTGGGGCGTTGGCAGCGCTGGAGGCCGGCCATCGTGCGGGTGTGGCTGAGTGGGTAGAGAGCGACTCCCCCGTGTCGCTGGGGTGCGGCTCGGGGGGTAACCCCTCGGTGGCGGATGACAGGGGCTTTGACCCGGTGGACACGGGCGGGGACTTCTTGTCGCTGTCACGTTCGGTCTCTCGCGCATCCACCAGGAGCGCCAGCATCAGCGTGGCAGGCAACGACGCGGCCAGCGTCCATGCGGGGACCAGCGATGCGGCCAGTGTCAGCTACCCCTCATGCGTGGGGTCGGCGGCGGAGCTGCGCGGGCTTGTGGGGGCGGACGCGGAGGGGAACGTGCAGGGGGGGTGGAGGACGGGGGCAGGGGTGGGGCAGGGGGAGCCCCGGCCGGGCGCGGTGGGGGAGGCATCACCTGCCAAGTCCCTGGAAGGCAACACGGATGGTAAGCGGGAGGGCAAGACGGGCAAGGATGACCCGCAGCGTAGGGCAGCAGAACGTGCGCGGCTGAAAGCAGAAGTTGCCAAGCGGCTTAAATCGGCCGAGGAAGCCATGCTGGTCGCCGGCAGCGTGCCTCCCAAGGCCACTCCTGCTGCTTCACCACCAGCCAAGGCTAGTTCCATGGCCAGCGCCCCCGCACTTGTCAAGGCCACGTCTGCCACCACCGCAACCACCACTGCCAAGTCTACCCCCCCTGCTGCCACCGCTTCGCCCATCAAGGCCACTCTGGAGCCCGAACGCTCCTCCTCGTTTTCGTTCGGCACTGGGGTATCCGCGGCGGAAGCTAGTGCGGGCGCAGAGGCGGAGATTCCGTCGTCTGCTGCTGGCGATCTGGTGCTGTCTGCCAGTGGTCTGCCGTCTTCTGTCACTGGTGAACTCGTGCCACCCGTTACCGGTGAGCCGGCGCCGTCTGTTACCGGTGATGCGGTGACGTTTGCCAGCGATGACCTGGACCCCAAGTCGGTGGTGGAGGCCAGGCTGCGTGCTGCCGAGGCACTGCTGGCCCGAGCCGAAGAGGAGGCGAGGCGCCAAGCAGCGGTCGAGGGGAGGGACCGGGCCATGGCGGGCGAGACCGACGGGGCGCCACGGGGGATGAGGGTGGAGCGGGACAAGTCCCGGGGGAAAGGGGAGGAGCTGGGTCGGCGCAAGTCGACGTCGCTGGGGCTGGAGGCGGCGCGGCCGTTGTCCGGTCGGAGGAAGTCTGAGTCCTTGACGCCGTCGACGCGCAAGGCACGCGACGAGGTGCTTCGCCAGCTGGCGGAGCAGGAGGCCCGGATCAAGAAGGCTGAGGAGGGGGCACGGGTGGACGTGGAGGAGCAGCGCCGACTCGAGTCGATCGCGGGCAAGGCCAGCGCGGGTGCTGGTAGCAAGGAGGGGGCGGCGGAGGAGATAGGTTCCACGGTCGCGGCTGCGTTGTATTCCACCAACGCAGCGGTCAAGCCGCAGCGGGTGGTCGTGGAGGCAAGCCGTCAGAAGCCAGCGGACATGGGGGCGGCTGGGGGGGTCAGGGACGACCGGTCGCGGCGGCGTGAGGAGGAGGCGGCGCGGTTGAAGGCGCTGGAGGCGGCCAGGCTCGCAGGGAAGCAGGCGAGGGCCAAGGGAAGTGAGCCCGCGCCGGGGGAGGCCGCGCCGGCATCGCTGTCGCGCACGCCGTCGTCCACGGACCTTGCGGCCCGGCCGGCGCAAACCTTGGTTTCTTCCAAATCAATGCCTGGTGGCGCGTTTGGGGCTCCCGTCATGCTGCGCCAGCTCAGCACCAAGGCAGCCGAGGCTGCCCGGCAGAAGGCGGAGGTGGAGGCGCGGTTACGGGCAGCAGAGGAAACAGTGCGCCGTGCGGAGGAGGCGAGGGCGGCCCATGCAGTGGAGGCGGCGCGGCAGAAGGCGGCGGAGCAGGCGCGGAGCCGAGCGGAGGAGCTCGGGCGGGTGAGAGCGGCAGAGGAGGCGCATGCCAAGGCGGAGGTGGAGGCGCGTTTGCGGGCTGCAGAGGAAGCCAGGCAGAGGGAGGAGGCCCTGAAGATGCAACGGGCGGAGGAGGCGGCGGGGAGGAAGGTGGAAGAGGAGGCGAGGGCCAAGTCGGAGGAGGAGGTGAAGAGAAAGGCCGAAGAAGAGGCGAGGCAGAGAGCCGAGGAGGAGGCCAGGGTGAAAGCTGCGGAGGAGGCCAAGCGAAGGGCGGAGGAGGAGGCAAGGCGGAAGGCTGAGGAGGAAGCCAGGCGGAAGGCTGAAGAAGAAGTTAGGGTAAAAGCTGAGGAGGCCAGGCGGAAAGCTGAAGAGCAGGCCAGGCGGAAAGCTGAGGAGGAAGCCAGGCAGAGAGCTGATGAAGAAGCCAGGCGGAAGGCTGAAGAGCAGGTCAGGGTAAAAGCTGAAGAAGAAGCCAGGCGGAAGGCTGAAGAGCAGGTCAGGGTAAAAGCTGAGGAGGAGGCCAGGCGGAAGGCTGAAGAGCAGGCCAGGGTTAATGCTGAAGAAGAAGCCAGGCGGAAAGCTGAGGAGGAAGCCAGGCGGAAAGCTGAGGAGGAAGCCAGGCGGAAAGCTGAGGAGGAAGCCAGGCGGAAAGCTGAGGAGGAAGCCAGGCAGAAAGCTGAGGAGGAAGCCAGGCAGAGAGCTGAGGAGGAAGCCAGGCGGAAGGCTGAAGAGCAGGCCAGGGTTAGAGCTGAAGAAGAAGCCAAGCGGACAGCTGAAGAGGAAGCCAGGCAGAAAGCTGAAGAGCAGGCCAGGGTTAGAGCTGAAGAGGAAGCCAAGCGGAAAGCTAAGGAGGAAGCCAGGCAGAGAGCTGAAGAGCAGGCCAGGGTAAAAGCTGAAGAGGAGGCCAGGCGGAAGGCTGAAGAGCAGGCCAGGGTTAGAGCGGAAGAGGAAGCCAAACGGAAAGCTGAGGAGGAAGCCAGGCGGAAAGCTGAGGAGGAAGCCAGGCGGAAAGCTGAGGAGGAAGCCAGGCGGAAAGCTGAGGAGGAAGCCAGGCGGAAAGCTGAGGAGGAAGCCAGGCAGAAAGCTGAGGAGGAAGCCAGGCAGAGAGCTGAGGAGGAAGCCAGGCGGAAGGCTGAAGAGCAGGCCAGGGTTAGAGCTGAAGAAGAAGCCAAGCGGACAGCTGAAGAGGAAGCCAGGCGGAAAGCTGAAGAGCAGGCCAGGGTTAGAGCTGAAGAGGAAGCCAAGCGGAAAGCTGAGGAGGAAGCCAGGCAGAGAGCTGAAGAGCAGGCCAGGGTAAAAGCTGAAGAGGAGGCCAGGCGGAAGGCTGAAGAGCAGGCCAGGGTTAGAGCGGAAGAGGAAGCCAAACGGAAAGCTGAGGAGGAAGCCAGGCGGAAAGCTGAGGAGGAAGCCAGGCAGAGAGCTGAAGAACAGGCCAGGGTTAAAGCTGAGGAGGAGGCCAGGGTCAAAGCTGAGGAGGAAGCCAGGCGGAAGGCTGAAGAAGAAGCCATGAAAAATTCTGAAGAACTGGCGAAGCGGATGGCTGAGGAGAAAGCCGGTCAAAAGGCTGAGGAGAAGGTTGTTTCCAAGGTTACCAGGGAAGTTAACAAGGCGGTCAGCCGGGAGGCACCCCTGACAGCCGAGGAAACTAAGCCGCTTCTACAGGAAACCGCACATCCGCCAGCTGAGGAGCCGCCTAATCTAAAGGCTGAGAAAGGGGCAAAGGCCAAGACAGAGCGTGACGCCAGGCTGAAGGCTGACGAAGAAGCCAAGGCAAAGCCTGATGAAGAAGCCAAGGCGAAAGCTAAGGAGGAAGCTAAGGCCAAAGCCAAGGAGGAAGCAAGGCTGAAAGCAGAGGAGGCGGCGAAAGCAAAGGCGGAGAAAGAGGCGAAGAGCAAAGCGGAACGGGAAGCAAAGCTCAAGGCGGAGGAGGAGGCAAAGCTTAAGGCCAAGGAGGATGCGCGGCTCAAAGCGGAGGAGCAGGCCAAGCTCAAGGCAGAAAAAGAAGCGAAGGCGAAGGCAGAGGAAGAAGCCAAGGCCAAAGCTAAGGAGGAAGCAAAGGCCAAAGCCAAGGAGGAAGCGCGGCTAAAAGCAGAGGAGGCGGCAAAAGCAAAGGCGGAGAAGGAGGCCAGGCGGAAAGCAGAGGAAGAGGCTAAGGCCAAAGCCAAGGAGGAAGCAAAACTTAAGGCGGAGGAGGCAGCCCGGCTCAAGGAGCAGGCCAGGGCGACGGCAGCTGCTGCCCAAGTCACGCCCAAGCCGGCGGACCACGCAGCGAGCGTGGCACCCCCCCAGGAGGATCGGCCCAGCACCGACAAGGCGGCTCGGCCCGTGTCTACACCCAAGCAGGCCGCGGCAGGTACCACAGTGGCAAGCCTGACCCCTCCTGCAGGGGCAGACAGGAGCCTTCTGCTCGCGCTGCACACGGCGTTGTCTCCCGAGCAAGCCACGCTGGAGAATCCGCCGCGCAGCCCCCCACGTTCCCCTCCCCGCAGCCCGGGCCGCTCGCCCCGCCAGCGCTCGGTGTCGATGGGCGACGCCGCGTTCGGGTCCGGCGTGAGCGCGGCGCTGTTGGCCGCTGCCACAACCACGCCCCGCACTGGGCTCATCTCGCACGTGGTGTTGCGGCACGAGGCCCCTGCTGGCATTACCCTGGACGAGCCGCAGGCGCTGGACAACGCGAGTTCGTCTGCGGCCACGTCAGACGCCTCCCTGCGTCCGCAAGTGCGTGAGGGGGTGGCCCGGTCGCACCTACCGGCGGGCACAGTGCACCCCCATGAGCCCTCGTTCGAGCTGGCATCGGCCCCCTCTCTGGCCTTCTCCTACCTAGTCGCTGAGGCTGCCGAGGGTGGTGCTGTGGCGGCGCCGCCAGGGGTGTCTGGCGCCGGGGATGCGGTCGGCCAGAGGGTGGGCAAGCCGGACCTGAGCGTGCTGCTTGCGACGGGCAGTAACGAGATTACGCTAACCGGCTCGCCCGAGGAGGCGGACCTGGGCTCGCCGGTGCCCATGCCACCTTCGGGCCAGGTGCACGCCGGCCGGGTGGGTGACGGAGGCTTCTTTCTGCCACCTTCGTCCCATCATGAGGGTGCGGTGTGGGAGGCGCGGGGAACACCTGACAAGGATACCCGCGCGGCTGTGCCGGCGACCAGCAGCGACCAGACCATCGGTGTGGGCGCGGCGATATCCGCATCGGTGGTAAGGCTGTCCGGGCCTGCCGCCACGCTGGCATCCCCAGGGTTACCTGCAGGCACCGCCGAGGATGCGGCCACCAGTAGTACGCCCCTTCCCCGTGATAACTCAGTGGAGTCTGGGTATGGCACCCCCGACGATGCCGGGGGGTACCCGACACCCCCCCGCGGGAGCCTGGCGGGGTACTTGACCCCGGACGATGCCTATTCCGGCTACAACACGCCGGAGGTGGGATATTTCAGCGGGGACACAGACGGCTTCACGCCAGGTGGCAGCCCCTCGCAGTCCGGCTCGCACGCTCATCGGTCGTCGGTGGACGAGGAGAAGAAGCGTTCTGGCAGCCACCTGTTCCCAGTGCGCTTCATCGTGCCCGGGAACCGTGTGTTTGTTATCCAGCAGGCGGACGCACGGTGCGCCATCCACAAGGTCATCGGCCGCCGGCTGCGCTACAAGGTAGGCCAGGAAGTAGGCAGCGTGGGCCGGGGACGTGGCAGGCTAGGCCGTGTGCCAACAAGGCTAGGCAGCGGAGGGAGGGAGGGTTGGGTAGGTAAGGGCGGTTGTGCCCAGGTAGGGTATTGGTAGGGTAGTGGGCAGCAGGGTAGAGAACAGCAGGGTAGAGAACAGCAGGGTAGAGAACAGCAGGGTAGAGAGCAGCAGGGTATAGGGCAGCAGGGTAGAGAGCAGCAGGGTAGAGAGCAGCAGGGTAGAGAACAGCAGGGTAGAGAACAGCAGGGTAGAGAACAGCAGGGTAGAGAGCAGCAGGGTAGAGGGCGACGATGCCGCCTGAAGATGGGTAGGTAGGTGCAAGTGAATATCCCTCGTGTGGGGGTGAGGGTCTCGTGGTGCTGGAGAGGGTGGTCCGACCGTGGGTTGCCTGCACAGTCTGCTGGCTGGTCTCCGTCCCCCCTGCCTGTCCCCGCATGCTTGTCACCCAGGGATGCGTGCGACCACGGGCGGAGGCAGCTACCGGTTTTTTATGGTTGCATTTTATGTGCATGTCGGTGAGCACATGACTGGGCGTGCTTGTTGATGGGTGGACATGCGAGTAGGCTGGCACGTGCGCCCTTGGTAACGGCAGGTACCGGTCACGTTCGGTCGCATCTGCAGCCAGTGTGCTGGCTCTGCAGTCTTGCGCCGCATCACCTGGCCCGTGACTGCTTCTCCACATCCCCTTCCGTGTCCCACGATGCCCTCCCTCTCCGTGTTCCCACTGTCCGCGTGAGCAGGAAGGCTACGACTACGTCGCGCAGTGCCAGCCGCTGCAGGCGGTGCCCGTGGTGGTGTGCCCCCGCTCGGACGGGCTGGGCCCGACCGCGGTGGACCTGTACGCGCCGCTCGAGGAGGTGCCGTCGATCAAGAAGTTCTGGCGGCTGGGCGTCATCCCCACGGTGCGCGTGTCGGAGCACGAGGACAGTGACGTGCGGCAGCAGCTCAAGGAGATGCTGGAGGAGGATGCCGAGGCGGCCGAGGAGGAGGCCGAGGAGGCGCGCGCGGCCGGTGGGTGGCTAGCGATGGACATGCGCGTCTTCTTCTGCTCCTACACGGATCCACGACAATCATCATTATCGCGTCATGTGTTTGTTGGGTTCCCCGTGCGGGCCAGCCCTTGGATCGGGTCGACTTCCGCTTTTCAAGGCCACGCTGGCTGCTCACGGCACGCAGACGCACACACATTCACAGAGTCGTGTTGGCTCTCCCTCCCGCCCGCTGCAACAAGACAGGGTGGCCCTTTGGTGCTATGGTCACCCTTGCGGAGCCTGGCATCAGGTTTCAGATATGCTCCTCCCCTCTCTTGCCCACTCCTTCCCGAAATAGCCACGCTGTTGCCCATCCGACCATTTCTGCTGGGTAAGTTGGTCAGACATGCAGACTTGCCCACCGCAGGTGGCGCATGCCCCCTCTCTGCGTGGCGTCGTTTTCTTTTGCGTGCGCATTACCTTTCCCAAGTCGCAGAGAGGCAAGAGCATCTTGTGCTGACCGTCACCTATTCCCCGGCTGCCTCCCTTGGCCCCCCCCTTGGCCCCGCCTCTCTGCCCCTCTCCCTCCCCATCACCTTGCCATTCCCCTTGGCCCCGCCTCTCTGCCCCTCTCCCTCCCCATCTCCTTGCCATTCCCCTTGGCCCCGCCTCTCTGCCCCTCTCCCTCCCCATCACCTTGCCATTCCCCTTGGCCCCGCCTCTCTGCCCCTCTCCCTCCCCATCACCTTGCCATTCCCCTTGGCCCCGCCTCTCTGCCCCTCTCCCTCCCCATCACCTTGCCATTCCCCTTGGCCCCGCCTCTCTGCCCCTCCCACTCATCCCATTTCCCACCGCGCCCCGGACCCCCCTGCAGCCTCCAAGGAGATGGAGCGTAAGACACGCGAGCTGGCCGTCGCGCGCGTGGCCGAGTTTGAGCGCCTCAACTCGGGCCACCTCAGCTCCCCCCGCCAAGTCGTAGAGTCGGGATTGGCGGCCGACTCCGCCGCAGACTCCCCCTACGACCCGACCTCCGCGGGCGGGTCGGGGCATGGCTCCACCGGGTCGGCTGCCGCGGTGGACACGAGCCGCGAGCGCGAGCTGGCGATAGAGGCGGAGATCAAGCGCATCGAGCGCGAGGTGGTTGAGAGCGAGCGGCGGGAGCAGGAGCGCGCTAAGAAGGAGCGCGCGGAGCAGAAGGCGCGCAGGAAGGAGCGCGAGGCCCGCATGCGCGCTGAGGCCAAAAAGGACGAGGCCAAGAAGGAGGAGCTGTTTAATGCCATGTCGCGCAGGTAAAAAGGGGGGGATAGTTTTCAAATGTCTCCCGCAGGTTAAGGGGGAGGCGGGGGTTGGGGAGGGGGGAGGGGCAGGCGGAGAGTAGCATTGTAGTGTCATGTTGCGCAGGTAAGAAGGGGGGGGAGGGGGGAGGCTGTGAGGATGCTATGGGGTGGTTGGTGTGCCTACCTGCCTGCCTGCCTGCCTGCCTGCCTGCCTGCCTGCCTGCCTGCCTGCCTGCCTGCCTGCCTGCCTGCCTGCCTGCCTGCCTGCCTGCCTGCCTGCCTGCCTGCCTGCCTGCCTGCCTGCCTGCCTGCCTGCCTGCCTGCCTGCCTGCCTGCCTGCCTGCCTGCCTGCCTGCCTGCCTGCCTGCCTGCCTGCCTGCCTGCCTGCCTGCCTGCCTGCCTGCCTGCCTGCCTGCCTGCCTGCCTGCCTGCCTGCCTGCCTGCCTGCCTGCCTGCCTGCCTGCCTGCCTGCCTGCCTGCCTGCCTGCCTGCCTGCCTGCCTGCCTGCCTGCCTGCCTGCCTGCCTGCCTGCCTGCCTGCCTGCCTGCCTGCCTGCCTGCCTGCCTGCCTGCCTGCCTGCCTGCCTGCCTGCCTGCCTGCCTGCCTGCCTGCCTGCCTGCCTGCCTGCCTGCCTGCCTGCCTGCCTGCCTGCCTGCCTGCCTGCCTGCCTGCCTGCCTGCCTGCCTGCCTGCCTGCCTGCCTGCCTGCCTGCCTGCCTGCCTGCCTGCCTGCCTGCCTGCCTGCCTGCCTGCCTGCCTGCCTGCCTGCCTGCCTGCCTGCCTGCCTGCCTGCCTGCCTGCCTGCCTGCCTGCCTGCCTGCCTGCCTGCCTGCCTGCCTGCCTGCCTGCCTGCCTGCCTGCCTGCCTGCCTGCCTGCCTGCCTGCCTGCCTGCCTGCCTGCCTGCCTGCCTGCCTGCCTGCCTGCCTGCCTGCCTGCCTGCCTGCCTGCCTGCCTGCCTGCCTGCCTGCCTGCCTGCCTGCCTGCCTGCCTGCCTGCCTGCCTGCCTGCCTGCCTGCCTGCCTGCCTGCCTGCCTGCCTGCCTGCCTGCCTGCCTGCCTGCCTGCCTGCCTGCCTGCCTGCCTGCCTGCCTGCCTGCCTGCCTGCCTGCCTGCCTGCCTGCCTGCCTGCCTGCCTGCCTGCCTGCCTGCCTGCCTGCCTGCCTGCCTGCCTGCCTGCCTGCCTGCCTGCCTGCCTGCCTGCCTGCCTGCCTGCCTGCCTGCCTGCCTGCCTGCCTGCCTGCCTGCCTGCCTGCCTGCCTGCCTGCCTGCCTGCCTGCCTGCCTGCCTGCCTGCCTGCCTGCCTGCCTGCCTGCCTGCCTGCCTGCCTGCCTGCCTGCCTGCCTGCCTGCCTGCCTGCCTGCCTGCCTGCCTGCCTGCCTGCCTGCCTGTCTGTCTGTCCAGGTTGGCAAATACGTCGGTACGTCAAATACGTCGGCCTCAAAATACAAGTATTATACGTGGAGCATGGCAGAATACGTCACCAGAATACGTGGCAGTGTGCAGCATGGTGATTAATGGGCCTTTAGGGTTTAGGCCTTAGGGGCATAGTTATGCATGGAGATCAGTAAATTATGGTGGAAGGCATAATTTAATCTGCACCATTCCTTGCACTTATTCCCTACCAGCCTGCCATAAATTTTTAATGCAATATGTGCACATTCCTTGCAAGCATTTATTGTGCATGCCAAGTCCGGGAGCAGTGATCAGCCCTTTGTACTGACTAAGGCCGGCAATCATCGCCTTAAAAGAGCAGCTCTGAGCCGCGTGAAAGGAAATAGCATTCTCAACAAAGAAGTTCGCCACCAGGAGATGGGATTCCTCTTCGTTTATGGGGCTCACAAACCTCGTGATTGTCTGCTGGCGAGGATCTCCTGCACCTGCCGACCCCGAAGCAAGGCCGTGGCCGCTCTCCGCCATTGTCCTGAAGCTAAGGTGCTGCTGCTTTCTCGCCTTCAGCCCGGCCTTCTTGCTCCACAACTCCTGGAATTCTAACCTCCGTTTCTGCCCAATCTTTGCGTCAGGGCAAGCTTCTATGCCCTGCCCTGCGATGCCCGCAAAATGTACGCGCATCCGGGTCGCACTAATCTGCTTGCCATCGCCACTGGTAAAATTGTGGCCGCAAAATGAGCAGCTAAACTTAAGCTGCGAAACCGTTTTCCCCAGAGCATCCTTCACCAAGACAGTTCTTTTCGTTACAAAATTGTGCTCTGGCCCTTTTTCTGGCATGGCTGCAAAAACACGATTGCCCTTGGCGACAAAATCCAATGGCACACCGCCATGCAATAAACACGATACAGGCTGTGTTACAAGTACCACGTTCCCAGCACAGCTGGCATTTTCATCGTGCTGGCACTCTCTCCGTGTAATTTCAGCTAGCTTGCCAACTGCCAAGTCGTCACTGGACTTGCGAAAAGCCTAGTTCATAGTAGAAAATCTTGGTAAAGGTAGGCGCCGCGCCCGAAAATCTTGGTAACGGTCCGGTTGGCCTGGCGCCAAGCGCTGCCCCAGCTCTAACCTCGAAAATTTCTAAGTCCAAATAACGTATTCCTGACAAAATACGCGTATAGTACGTCGGGGCCAAAAAAACGCGTATTGCCGTATTTATTTTGACAATACGCACGTATTTGCCAACCCGGCTGCCTGTGCTCTCTGTCAAGTCCATCGCTGCCTCACCAAACAACATCCCATCCCCTCGGCCACCCTGAGCCTGCTTCCCTTGTTGTCCCTCGTCTTGAAGGTACCCGCGTGACGTGCCACGTGCCCCTTTCTCCGACCCATGTGTCATCTCCGACCCATGCATCACACTATGGTGCGGTTATGGCCCTGGCCATGTGCAATTCATGGCGGCTGCCTCTACCCTGCCATCGAGGTGCTCCCAGCTGCATGTTGCCCCTTGCCTCACGCCATGCTAGGGTCCACCTCCCGTGAACTAACGTGCCACACCCCCACGCCCTGCCCCCTCCACACACGTTTTCCTGGAACTTATTTTGCAAGTACTACATGGATTATGTAAATGCCCTTGAGCCAACGCATGCACACGGCCACTTGGCCCCCCACAATCGCCTACCTTGCCTGCCTGCCACCCGCAGGGCGCTCAACTCGCTGCGTCGCGAGGCGGCCGCGAAAGAGAACGCCAAGGAGGAGCGCATCACCTTCCACCGGCGCAAGAAGGGGCTGGACAGCGACGTGGGCGAGGACACGACCGGGGCGGCAGACAGTGGCAAGGAAGGGCTGCCGGAGAGCGGCTCGGACAATGACCTGCAGCGCTACCTGAACAAGCACCTGGTGCGGCCACAGAGCCCCGAGGTAATGGAGGAGCGCATCGCCGAGCTCAAGCGCGAGAAGATGCGCTCACCCGCGCCCCACGCGCAGGAGGGGACCATGTCCGAGCTCCAGATGGCGCTGCTGCGGCGCTCCGCCAGCGTAGCGGGGCGGGGGTCCCCTGCGATGGCGCCCGAGGGGGGGGGCCGCAGTGCCCCCGGGTCAGGGGAGCTGCACCACGAGGAAGGACGACGCAGCGGCGGCTGGAGCTCGCGCGCCGAGACGCCGGCGGAAGGGGACACAAGCAACAGCAGCAGCTTGCAGGCATCGCCCGCGCTGGTCTCGCGGGAGGGCCCCGGATCGGCCGACAGCTGGCGCCCGTCCTCGCTCGGGTCCATCAAGACGTCGGGCAGCCGCGCCGCGGACGCGGCGGCAAAAGAGGCCGCGGCGGCTGCGGCGGCCGGCGAGGCGCTCTTAGAATCCATGCGACGCGCACGCACGGAGGGCACTCTGTGGGTGGATGCTTACAAGCCGGGGGAGGCCGGCACGACCACCAGCCTGGGCGCGAGCCCTCCGCAGCCCGACGACCCTTTTGTGGAGTACGTGGACTTCCCCTCCCCCCGCAGCCGGTCGCGGTTCAGCGGGTCGGCGTTCATGCCCAGCAGCGGGGGCTCCCTCTCACCGCGTGCCACGGCCGCCTCCCGCCGGCCCATGCCCAGCAGCAGGGGGTCCCTCTCGCCGCGTGCCACGGCCGCCTCCCGCCGGCCCATGCCCAGCAGCGGGGGGTCCCTCTCGCCGCGTGCCACGGCCGCCTCCCGCCGGCCCATGTTTGACAGGTCGCGGTCGCTGCGCAGCCCGGCGTCGGCGTCGCCGGACGACAGGGGAATGTCGGAGCTGCAGCTGGCCTTCTCCAAGAAGCTAGAGCGCAACCAGAACCGCGCGGCGTCGCCCGTGCCGCCGCCGAGCATGGGACGGGGTTCACCGGCGCGGTCGCCGGCGATTAACCTCCGCTCGGAGCCGACCCACAGGAGGGAGCCCTCGCTGGCGGCCAAGGCGGATGAGTACGTGACGCTGTCCGCGATGAACAGCGCGGAGCTGATGACGCTGCTGGCGCCGAAATCCACGGCGCTGTCGCCGGGGCGGTCGCCCGTGCCAGCTGGGGTGTCCCCGCTGACGAAGGGTAGGGAGCCGTCGCTGTCCTCAAAACCGGAAGAGTATGTCACCTTGTCCTCGATGAACAGCGCCGAGCTCATGTCCATTCTGGCGCAGGTCCGCTCGCCGGGGGCGGCCGACCATGCCTAGGAAAGCCAGATGCCATGCTCTCGCGCTGGGGGTGGGAGGCCCGGGGGTAAGGGCTTTCTGTGAAAAGTCGTGGCAGCGCTTGGTAAAGGCGTTATGGACAGCGCTTAACAGTTTGTTGTAGTTGTAAACCGGTGGTGCACATTTTGCGGGCTAGGCTATTGGCAAAGTTGAAACTGCCCATCACGTATACAAGGTATTCTACCCTCATCTTGATGGGCTTGGGCAAACGCATCAGCCTTTTTTTGCAGAGGATACTTTTACCGAGTTATTTATTGTACAGAACTGGATGATCGTGGTTTTTCATGCAGTAGGGAATGTCTGGGAACAATAAGCCCGGCATTGAGGGTAGCCTGTCTGTCTGTCCGACAGACAATGGTACACCTCGTTCAGTGTCGTCAGGGCTAAGTAGAGTTACATGGTTAGTGTAGTCAAGATGACCGTCCTTGGCATGCTTCAATGACGTGCGACTGTGCACAGTCTATCAAGTTTAGGGAACTTAGGTTTACTTCATGTAAAACTAACTGTTATTGGAATCCAAGTCTAATCTGCTTCGCATGGCACGTAAAGTTCTGTCCCATGATCTGCATATCAAGGAGATAAGCTGTCCCATGATCTGCATATGCATGTAATTACTGGCTGGCCGGCGGTGGGGGCCCTCATGCTTGCAGTTCCATCTAGATCTTAACGAGTCAACGTAATCTAAATCAATATTCATCTATAGCTTTGAGGCTGCCGCCGACTTGGCTGCGGGGTACCTGGCCCCAGCGGCACGCCCTTGGCTGGCTGGGACCCGCCTCATAGCCCTCCTGAAAGACGACGCCCCCCCGCCTTCCATGGCCGCGTTCGTCCCATTGCTTGCAGCGGCGCGTTGTGAGCCTAGGGATGGCCGAGGCCGGCGGGGCCACGCAATGGGGGCAGGCCCAAGGGCCCGGGGATCGAGGCAGCCGGAAGAGGGGCGGGACCAAGCAGCCCGTGTGCCAGCCGCGTTGGCACGAATCACACACAAGGAGGTGGGGGGCATCCTCACCGCTGTTGTGGCAGACCTCACACACAATCGAGAGTGGCACGAGGGCGCCACGACCGCCGTCATCCAGTGAACGCCATTACGCCATATAATACGGTAAATACGCCGTATTATACAATTGATACGGCGGGGTTTGGCGTACTAACGTACTAGAAATACGCGTATTGCGTTCTCAACGCAAATACGGCGCATAATACGTATTTTCGCGTATTATACGGCGCCCGGCACCGGAATTTGGCGCCAGAGCTAGTTTTGGCGTAGCTCATGCAGCCGACAGCCTTGCGCGCCAAAAGTAACCGCCGCTACCGAAGCTGAGGCCTGAGGCCGAACACTAAACATGCATAAGGTGCTGCTGCCTGTGTACCGGGCAGTTTGATAGCACAGTGCTGGCATTTACTAGCTGCATGGACTAGTAGAGCGATGGCGCACGGTCGAGGCAAGGAACCTGACCTCGGAATAAACTACGATGACATGTCAGATACGGAGTACGAAGACGCCCGAGCACGACATCTTGCTAGCTTGGAGCTAGATGATGATGCCGACAACAATGACGGTGGGGACGAGGAGCCTACTGGCCCCGACAACAGTGGGGACGAGGGGGATGGTGATGCAAAGCGGGACAAGGCTGCCGTTTGGGAGTTCGTCAAGAAGGAGCGCATTGTAGTGAACGGCCTGCTGACGAACAACTACAAGCAATCCTGCCTTCAGTGCGGCATTACCTGGAAAGGGAGCGCCACTAGGGCAAAGCTCCACATCGTGGACAAGCCTTGGTGCCGGGATGTGAAGCCTTGCCCCAATCCGCCGAAGGCATATAGGGCGTATTTGCAGGGGATTCTCAGGGCCAAGGACCTGAAGAGGCGTGGCCAAGCGGACCACATGGAGCTCGTGACCAAGCGCCGGGCAGCGACTCAACTGGGATGGCCTCAGTCGTGGAGGGCAGCGCCTCTGAGTGGCACGACGCCCAGGTTGGCTCTTCACAACAGCACAGCTCGAGCAGACCTGAGGCGTCCGAGGAGGGCCTGACCATGCCCGGCAGATGATGAAGCTGGATAAGCTGCAGCTGGACCTTGCACTGTGCAAGGGTTTTATTTCAGCTGGTATCCCTTTCAATGTCCTTAACAATGATGCATTTCGTGCTGCATTGACATTGTATGTATGGCATGGTCAGTGGTGGCTGCCTGCATACATGTGTGGTCGTGGCATGCATGGTGCATGACATTGTATGTATATGGCATGGTGGTGGCTGCCTGCATGTCTCGAGAGCTTTAGATTGATAGGATTTTACATCTCATATGATGATGGATGACATTGTATGTATGGTATATGGTGGTGGCCGCCTGTATATGTGCTTATGGCATGGTGCATGACAGTGTATGGCATGCCGGTGGTTGCCTGCATGCATGTCTCAAGAGCTTTAATAGATAGATAGGATTTTACATCTCATATGATGATGCATGACATTGTATGTATGGCATGGTGGTGGCTGCCCGCATATGTGTTTATGTATGGCATGGTGCATGCATGACAGTGTATGGCATGCCGGTGGTTGCCTGCATGCATGTCTCAAGAGCTTTAGATAGATAGGATTTTACATCTCATATGATGATGCATGACGTTGTACATGTATGGCATGGTCAGGTGGCTGCCTGCATATGTGTTTATGGCATGGTGCATGACAGTGTATGGCATGGTGGTTGCCTGCTGCAATGATGCATGTCTCAAGAACTTTAGATAGATGGGATTTTACATCTCATATGATGATGCATGTTCATGGCATGGGTGGTGATGCTACCTGCATTTGTTTATTGCCATGTTGGTTTTGGCCTTTTGGGCTTCTGGGTGCATGGAGGAACTGGACCTTCTTGCCGTATGACTTAGCAATTAATTAATGGTTGTCATAATTAAGGAATAATAAAGAATCCTAAAGGTCAATTAGCATTAATAAAATAATGTCATGGTGGCTGCCTGCAATTGTGTTTAGTAGGGCATGGTGCATGACATTGTATGCATGGAATAAAGATTAGTTCAATTACAATTAAATGGGTGAGTATATATCACACTTCATGCAACTATGAGGATTTGTACGCTGATTTGCCCTGTGTTTCCCACATTATTAGGCACAGGCGCCTGGGCCTAGCCGGGCACCTGGCCCGCACAGATCAGGTAGATACCTCAGATAGACTAGCTGGCACCAAGCCCGCCCAGCCTGGGCGATATGTCCTAACCTGGCGTGCCCCCGGCCGCGCGCGGCAGGGCCGCCACCCGTGAACATTTCGTGATAGACTCGGCATGGACATGTGCTACACTAGACGTGACGGGCTCACCCCCGGGCAGCCTCCTGGTTTGTCTGTACTATGGAGGCAGATGGTGCGCAAGGATAGATGGCAGTTAGTAATGAAGGAGACCACCCCCAAGCCTGTGGGGGCTCCGCGTGTGACCAAGTATGGCATTCATAGCGATTCGGGCCGCAGTGCCCACACCCCTGTAACTAGGACCTAGATCGCAACTATAGACAACCAAGTGAGTGTCAATAGGCTATGACCAGTCTGCGTGCATTAATTAATTAATTAGACTCGTGCTCCCGTTGGGGAGTCACGGAGCATTAACCCCGATGGATGGATGGATGGGTGCAAACATTCCTACCGGTCTAATCTATCTACATTGGCTACATACTACATCTATCTAACAACATTCTAACTACAACATCTAGCTAGGCAGCCGCACGCTGCCCTAGGGGGAGCTATCTAGCGTGCCTCCCGCGGGATTGCACACGCGGGCGCTTCCCCACTGGGGGGGGCTCGTTGTCCTCTATGACCTGGGCCCACTTGGCCTTGTCCATCATCTTCTTCCAAATCACGGAGAGGCCTAGGCCCCCCACTGATGTCCTCTACTAGCTGTTCTTTGAAGGTGCGGGCCTTGCGGCGTCTAACATCACTGGGCCCAGTCCACGTCAGGAGGTGCCGGCCAGGCTGGGCTGGTCGCAGTCCTGCGGGGGGGCCACGTGAGGTGTCTACCTGGTTGGTGCGAGCTAGGTGCCCTACTAGCTGCAGGCGGCGTTGCTGGTGCTGGTGCTGGTGATATAGGGCATGCCCTGGTACAGGTCCTCATTGCGGACATGAGCAGCATATCCTACTCTGAAAATGGAACGCAGCATGCTGGTGACCGCGCCGTCCAGCTTGCGGGCCAGGTCGGCGGTGAGGGTCCACGTCTCGGCGCCATACGTGAGAACAGGAAGGACGAGGACCTTGAACAGGTCCTGTTTCTCGATCTTGCCCAGGGGCTTGCGCCACAGGGCCCGGTACTGGCGTAAAGCGTGCCAGGCGAGGGAGATGCGGTGGTCCACATCAACCTCGCAGCAGCCTGGGGAGCAGGCTGCCCAGCAGCTTAACGCGGTCCCGATACAGGACTCGAGAGCCGTCTAGGAGATAGAGGGGCGGCGCTGAGTTGGTGAGCCCAACCGCCAGGGCCTCTGTCTTCTTGCTGACCTCAAGCCCCACTGCACGGGCCTCGAGAGCCAGGCAGTCAAGCCATGTCTGCACGTGCTCAGTGTCCTCGAAGAGGGTGGTGTCGTCTGCGTAAATGATGTCTGCTAGCCGAATCTCCGTGTCCGCACCGCCATGCCAGAATTTGTTAGCAACCTGCACTCCTGGTTCCCTGCCCACGATGCGGGCAAATCGCTTGCGCGCCTGAATTGATTACGTATTCGACAACAATAATGAACAGGTAGGGCGACAGCACGCAGCCCTGCCACACACCCTTCTGTAAAGGGCATGGGGGCGTGGTCCCGTAAGAAGTGCGCACCGAAGTGGTGGACCCTTCATACAGGTTGCGGATGACAGCAATCAGGGGGCGGGGGATCCGGAACAACTCGAGGATGGCCCAAAGCGCAGGCCAGAAAACCGAATCGAAGGCTTTGATGAAGTCCACCAGCACAAGGTGCAAAGGGGACTCACCAGGCTGAAGGCGTTGCAGTTCCTCCACCAGTCGGCGAGTAGCGAAGAGCGCCTGTACTGTGTTGCGACCTGAACGGAAGCCGTGCTGAGTCTCGCTGAGGTGACCGTCCAGGGCCGTGCGCAGGCGGTTCAGGATGAGCCGCATAAGAAGCTTGAGGGGGGCACTTTGAATGCACACCCCTCTGTAGTTGCCGGGGTCGGCAGGCGACCCCTTGTTCTTGTACAGCATCGTGCGAAAACTGTGTTGCCAGGCCGCTGTGTGCATTGCATTGGTATTCATCAAGTTTGAGACATAAGCTAGAGTTTTTGAGAGGCACACCCATGGGATAAACACCTTAGAATATTTTATCCTATTTGAAAAATGAAAATCCACTTTTCCGGTCAAAAAACCATGCACTTTTTGAGCTTTTGGCGTATAATACGCGTATAATACGAAATACGCAATACGCCGAGGTTTTGCCGTATTGCCGTATTGCCGTATTGGCTCACACTGCATGCCGTCATCCAGGTCGCCCATCTCCTGCAGTTGCGCCGTGATGCGCTAGGACCGACGCAGCGCAGGGCCACTAGGCCGGCGGCCCATCCCGCGCTCGGGAGGTGCGGCGTCGCGTGAAGGAGGCATGGGGGAGGTGCGTAAAACAGCTTAGCGGGAAGCGCGGGGTCTGAGGGGGACGCGGACGCGGGGGGTTAGTTGGGGGGCGCCCCCCCACCAAAGAGGGGGGTTTGTTGGGGAGCGGCAGCCCCCCAATGCGAGGCGCAGGTTTTTTCAGCTAGCTGTGCATGTAGAAATTAAAAAACGTGTCTCAATCCAGGAACCCCTGTTGGTTCATGGCAGCCTAGAAAACTGGAGCGCTGCAGCTAGGCCACAATCAACGGGAAATCTGCATTCGTGCAACTCGCGTAGCCCACGGGGCCGACAATTGGCCGACAGGTAGGTCGGCAGCCGGCCCCGGGCGTGTCGCAGACAGTAATCACTACCTTAGGCCGCGGTGCAGAACAAGACGCGCCGCACAAGATATTGTCAAGGCTCACACGCCAGCCCCTAGCTGTGGGCAAGCCACCTCCCCCCAATTAAGAGGAGGCGGCGTTTTGATGAGTAGTGTAGTTAGGATTTTTCTAGACTAGATAGCTTAGATCGAGTTAGGTTAGTTCGAACGATTACGCGGCTCCCTCCACTCCACGGTCCATTGAATTGAATTGAATTGAATTGTAACATAACTCCGTTGGGAGTATATGTAGCACATAGCCCAGAGAAGGGGCATATGGCCTATCATACATTTTGAGCTACTTCCTGCAAGGGTGGGAATGTAAACAACACTTGCTCTAGGTGCACTAGGGCACCTGCACCACCCAGAGTTTCAGGCATGTTCACCCAGCTAAGGGGAGCCTGTTATAGGTGGGGAAGATCAGCACAGCTATACAAGAGCTAGGGCATGGCTGCTCAGCAGGGAGTGACCCCCTGCATGGGCACTGCATAATTAAATAAAGCTAGGCATCATCTGGAGGGTGGCTCATCATAGGCACACATGTACATGACTAAAAAGGCTAGGCCTCAGCTGGTATAGTGCCTGTAGTAGGCGGGCATGTACAAGGCCACTGTCTAACTATTCTACACTACTGCTGCTGTATTCCCCTAGGCTGCATGGGCCGGCTGCTGGAGTCGCTGGGGCCGCGGTGGTCGAGGGGGTCGCGTGCCAGGGCTTGTGGCCGACGTAGATGGCCGCCCCCTTCCAGTACACCGGCTGGCCCGCCTTGGTCTGCCGGAGCTGGAGGTAGGTCGGCCATAGCTCCCGTCGCCGTTGTTGCTGCGCCAGGGTCAAGTCGTCGTCCACGGTGAAGGGAGTGTTCTCGAGCCGCTTGCGGCGTCTGAGAAACGAAATCTTGTCCGCTGGGCTGTCAAAGATGAGAAGAAGCGGAGGCGCCCCTGCCTTACCCCGCGCGCGGGGGAGGCGGTGGGCGGTCAGCTTAATCTCACCAAGGACTCAGGCCCATGCGTGCAAGGATTTTGCTCTCAAACGCACGTGCAAGCTTCTCGGAATTCTCACCTTCCACCATGTCGAAGTTCTTGAGTATGGCGTTGAGGCTGCGCTTGGCGAGCTCGGCCTCCTCGCGGAGGTCAAGCGTCTGCCGCTGGAGCTGGGCTGCGACGGCGGAGGTGGTGGAGGTGGTATGACAGTTGCTTAAGCATGTCCGCCCAGGTCGTGATGGGAGGAGCATCGCCGGCCAGGCCAGCCGGGGCTGGCTTGGCGGCAATGTCCTTCACTGCCTGGGCGGTGAGGCCTGCGGTGTTCTGCAGGACCTCAATAGCGATGGCATTATCCTTAAGACGCTGGTCGATGTCGCGGAGCTGGGCGGACGTGATGGAGTCGGTGGAGGCGGTGGAGGTGGAGGCGAGGAGGGTGGAGGTGGAGGTGACGGTGGTGGAAATGTTAGGGAGCTCAGCAGCCAGCGTGCCTCCCAATGCTGCCACATCTGTGGCAAGGGGGGTCACGTGCTGCACGAAAGCTTCCACGGAGGGTGGAGGTGGAGGGTGCGGATGGTGGCTTCGGTGGGAAAGGTGGGGGGGGCGGTCACTGGGGAAGCCCAGATCGCGCGGTTTCGGAGCGTCCAAGGAGGGAGCAGAGCCTGGGCGAAGCGTTGGAGCTTGGGGCGATTCATGCGGTGAAGGATTGGGAGAGCCTTGGCAGGGTCGACAAGCTGTCCATTACCAGGCCAGCGGCCGTGTTTGTGGGACGTGAGGTGCACGCACAGGGCTAGAAGCGTGGCGTACGTGCCGAAAAACACGTCTTCCATGAACCATCCGGGGCTGCGTTGCCAGTAGCCGGAGCTGTTGACGTCAAAGGAGATCTCTACCCAGGGCGGCTCAGCAGAGCGACTGCGCTTAGGTTCAGGTGATGCAGATGGAGAGGCATGCCCGGAGGGCTGGGCGAGCACCATGCAGTGCACGACTATAGTGTCACCGTCGCCGTCTGGGCCGGGGGGCGAAGCTGCAGGCGTATTTTCATTGCCGAGCGCAGCCGCCAGGCTGCGTTGCGTCGAGAGGCGTTTGCTCATCGTATATTGCGTAATAGCTTCGGAAAATTATATCAGCATGTGCGTCGTAGAAAGACGCATCGATTGTGATATTCACGGCTAAATTCGGTGCTCAAACGTGAAAGTTATGAGCTCCGCCGTCAGCTATGGCTACCTCGTGGCTCGTGGCATATGTGCTATCTGATGGATGGATGGATCGATCTCTACCCATCCATCAAGGAATATGTGCTACGTCAATCTCCAACGGAGGCATGTCCTTTCCCCTATATAAAGCGAGCTTCGTGACCGTTGGTTGCAAAATTAGGGGGAGTACCGCCGATAATTAGGTAGAAAATCGTGGTACAAAAATCAGCCATTGGGGGGTACTCCGGAGGTCCACGGGAGAATCGCGGATATCGCAGATACAGTACGTACGGCGAGCGAGCGAAGCGAGCGAGCACCCTACCGCGAGCGAGCGGAGCGAGCGAGCACCGTACGGCGAGCGAGCGGAGCGAGCGAGCACCGTACTGCTAAAGCGCACAGCGAGCGCAGCGAGCCGCGAGCGAAGCGAGCACCGTACTCTACTATTTCTCTCCGGAGCGCAGCGAAGGAGCACGATACTTAGAAAAAGATGCGCCAACGAATTTCAGACCTACGGCCGCTTACGATTCCTCTCCGGAGTGCAGCGAAGGAGCACGGGCAATTTCAGCGAGGGACGGAAGGAAACCAGCGCCGACGGGCCATGGGCCACGGGCCACGGGCCATGGGCCACGGGCTAGAGCCACCCCAGCGCCCAGCAGCGCGCGGTCGGCCCACCACTTCAGCAGCGTGCAGCATCGGGGCCCAGCATGAAATTTCAAATGATGGCCGCGGGAAGACGGGATGGCTGTCGACAGCCGCCTGTTCAGGAGGTCGTGACTGTTGGGCAAGCTACGTTTTCATTGTTGGACGCTTTGAAACGGGGTACAATGACGCCGTCTTTCATGACGGTTCTTTGGAGCGCCTGGACTGTGGGTGCCGCGAGCTCTTGGAAAAGATTGCGGGGAAGATGACTGTCGGGGTAAGAAGGTGGCACCCGTTCTGACGCCTGGGTAAGCTGCGTTTGTTGTTTGCTGGGCTTTGGAACGGTGTCACATAAGCATTTTGGCTTCCAGTCGGTCTCTCTTTCGAGCGGATAGGGAGAGGCAGTTTGCCTACCGGGCGGTTCCATAGCAGCACTGTCCCGCCATGCACATATTCCACCGTCTTTTGCGCTCGGTTTTGTTTTATTTCGATTTCGGACGCTTTGGAACGTCGTTTCATGTTTCATGCATTCCTATGCTTCGAGCCCGTCTGTTTGCTTTGTGTTTCCGTCATCAGCGGGAAAGGAGGCCCATTTTCCTCGGCAACAACATTCGTTGAGTCACTTCCCGCATGGCAGGTATGCCTCCCGCTCTTTGTTGCTGTATTTCGGTCGGGGACACATGCCGGCGAATGCCTTTCCATTCCTTTTCCTGCACTCACGCATTATTTTTCCATTGTGTTTCGGTCAGCCACGGGAAGTGTTCCTGTTTTTGCTGCATCTGCGTGGGCTGTTGCTTTAAAAGCAGGTATTCTTCTGCCTGCGGGGGATGGCATACACACGGCGTGGTATTCTGAGCGTCAAGCCCAAGCAAACGGCCGGGGAAAAAACCTTTGTATTTTGAGCTCGAATTTGATTTGTTCCTTTTCATGAAAGGGACCTTTACTGGGCATTTTTGGCATTACTGATGAATCACTAGATTAATGCATTAAAGGAGATGGTGTCTCTGCCTTTGTCATGTTTTTAAGAGCTATCATTTGAATGGTAATCCTCCCACCCACACTGTTGACCAAGCACACTTTCAGCCCACTGACCACGCACGGGTTCCCCATACTGACCACTGAGCACACGTTCCACCCACTGACCAAGCACACGTGCCACCCACTGACCAAGTGCACGTTCCACCTACTGACCAAGCACACGTTCAGCCCACTGACCATGCAAGCACGGGTTCCCCATACTGACCAAGCACACGTGCCACCCACTGACCAAGCACACGTTCCACCCACTGACCAAGTGCACGTTCCACCCACTGACCACGCACACGTTCCACCCACTGACCAAGCACACCTTCCACCCACTGACCAAGCACACGTTCATCCCACTGACCATGCAAGCACGGGTTCTCCATACTGACCAAGCACACGTGCCACCCACTGACCAAACACACGTTCCACCCACTGACCATGCAAGCACACGTTCCACCCACTGACCAAGCACACGTGCCACCCACTGACCAAGCACGGGTTCCCCATACTGGCACACGTTCATCCCACTGACCATGCAAGCACGGGTTCCCCGTACTGACCAAGCACACCTGCCACCCACTGACCAAACACACGTTCCACCCACTGAGCAAGCACACGCGTTCCACCCACTGACCAAGCACACGTTCCACCCACTCACCAAGCATACGTTCCATCCACTGACCGAGCATGAGTTTACCATACTGACCGAGCAGCCACCCACTGACCATGAAGCAAACACTCGGCCTTGGCTGTGCTCTGATTAAGTAATTGTTGTATAAATGAAATACCTGTTCTGATCATGCACATGTTGTCTCCTTGATGTTGTCTCCTTGATAAACCATGTGCCCATGGCCGTGACTGTCTTGGTGACTCGCATCATTCACGGGTTGTTCAGCTGCCAAAGTTGCCCTATTAATTAATTAAGTTGCCCTATTAATTAAGTTGCCCTATTAATTAATTAATTAATTAATTAATTAAACTCGTGCTCCCGTTGGGGAGTCACGGAGCACCCCTAGACTAGCCCCTAGACTGCACAAACCCAACCAACCAAGTAGCCAAGGCATAGGAGCCCGACCACCCAAGCCAAGGCCCCTGTCCCATCTCCCCCAATCAACGTACAGGGAGAATGAGGATTGTATAGTAGGGGACGCAGTTACGCGTCTATATGAATTAGTTAATAGTAGGGGACTTGAATAAAGTCTCGAATAGTAGGGGCTTGGCCCCTACCGGGTCTACTTGTTATAATTTAATTTAATTTAATTTAATTTAATTTAGGCCACGGTGCCGCACCTCGGCGCAGGTTTTTTCAGCTCAGTGTGCATGGAGAAAAAAAACGTGTCTCAATCCAGGAACCCCCGACGTTGCATGGTGAACATGGCAGCCTAGAAAACGGCTGGCCGGAGACCACGACAAAAATAACTACAGCCGGCATGGGACACTCGATCCACACCGTGGAATGAAGTAAAACATGCAGCCTAATAACCGTGCTGCGCTGCAAAGTCAGCCCGCGTGCGGCGGAGCTCGGCAATTAGATATTAAGTCATAGCCCCGTGCCGGCCATCTTGCCCGCATGTACGTGTGCATATACCAGGTCAGTGAACTGATACGGCGATGTGCCAGGGCCCTGCGGGCGGGCTTAGGCCCTGGCCAACCAGGTAGTCTGACACCTCCTCCTATGGCAGGGTCCCTTTGTCCCGTCACGTACCGCAATCCACTGGCAAACTTCAGCGCGCACCCCCGCACCGGGCGCGGCGCGACCCGGACCCGCTGTGTGACACAAAATTTGCTTGAGGATGCAGGCTAATCTGTACTCCGCCGCCCGCATGATAGACAAGAAGAAATGGGCTGCCGTCTGCCATAAGCACCTTCCTGTGGGGCACATGCTCCTGTTTTCACCCCACGGCCGGGTTCCGCGGCCCATTGGTGAGAATGCAGGGTAGAAGTCCTCAGGTGGAGGTTACTGCCGGCCTGAGGATATAGCCGCTACACTACCGCCTCGTCTGCATGCCATTATTACAGTAGAGATCGACAGCTCAGATGAGGATTATATCCCCCTTTAGTGACTACATGTTTGGGGCATGATGATGCAGGCGATATTTGTAACTTTCGTGTAATTATTTTTCTAATGAGATTAAATAGTATATAGTACATATCCGTGGCATCAGTGCCCATGCGCATGACACGCAAGTACTTACTTACTACTTAGTTCCATTCTTGGGGGGAGATATATAACAACAAAAAATGATTAGTTTGTTGTTGCATCCTGAGTTTGTAATAGTTTGGATTTTATTCGAGGACTTTTGGACAAGTGTTGAGAGAGTTATGAGGTTTCCCAGTCGTGTGGAGATATTTGGAGTGGGTTTATTAGTCCGTCGGTTCTGCCATTAGTCTTAAGCGATCCTTTAGGACTCGATCCAGCACTTCCTTATCAAGATTCTGCGACTCCACGCCCAGATTCTGCCAGGCTGGTTTGTCAGTGTGCTGTTCTGTTGTAATGTGTTAAGTTAGAAGGGACGAAAGAATTTTACCTTGAGATGCTGTAACCTGTTAATTTGTCCATTTCAGGCTAACGTTGGAGCATATGCTGCTCGACATGCACGTTGATGATTAGGACGTATATGGGTCGGCGCCATTCATTGGAACGTTGGTTGTGTTCATCTAATCTATGTACATTGTATAATAAGGTTTTAAGCTTTATTAATCCATTCTCAAAAGCCTCTTGCTCGTTGACCATGCACTTTCAGTTCCACAGAGGCCTGTCAAGGATACTACTTGTCTCGTTGCGTCTGCAAGGGTTGTGGTAACCAAACCACGTGATGTGGAATCGCCATCTCGACATTTCTCTGGCATACGTGAAGTCTTCATTCTCAAGTTCTAAAGCAACCCAGCAAGTAAAAGATCTTTCATATCTTGGACTATGGATGATGTTGATGATCATTTTCAGTCGTTACAGCCTGAGCCATGAATTTGTAATGTCCACAGCTGGACAACAGTCCATCGATTTCCACCGTGTTCTGCTCTATGAAGCTGAGCCTCCGCCTGCTGAGTGGCAGACCAGCCATCCGAGGACTTCATGCTGCATGTACAAGAAGGTTTCTGCTGCTGACCGCGCCGGCCCCGGTATATAACTTAATCGGGGTGTCTGCATCCAGAGCGCCCCTCTGAACGTCTTGGTGCACATGTGATGCTGCACATGCTCCGCGATGCGCTGGACCCACACCTGGGTGAGTCTCAGATGGGTTTCCGTCGCGGCCGTAACACTGTCATGGCGCTGTATTTGTCGTGCGCCGGTTGATGGAGGAGGTGCGTCGCATTTGCCACGATTATTTGCCGCTGGTCTTCATTTTTGTTCACTATATCAAGGCTTTCGACACGGTCCTCTGCATTAATTAATCAATTAATTAAACTCGTGCTCGATCCCGTTGGGGAGTCACGGAGCACCGAAGTCCTTTTAATCCCTGTGTGTGCACTACAGGAGAAAGGGCAGAGACCCCCAGTCTCCTTCATGCCAAAGGCATGCCCCAGCTGCATTCGGGCGCGCTAGCTAAACGGACACGCTAACGATCCGGCAGTCTGTGGGTGCAATAAGACCCATGTGAGCATATCATAGCAAGGAGCGTGGGCAAGTAATCTGAACATAGCCATGCAGGGCGTAGCGTGGCTGTACTAGGACTAGGCTAAGGCCGCTATATGGCTGGTTGTGTACCGTGCGTTGGCGGCACGTGACTAGGTGTGTTGGCACAGCTATAGGCAAACATTCTAGGCATGGCTGCCTTAGCGGCAGTGACGCCAATGGTTACAAGCTAGAGCTATCGCTATTCTAGCCCGCTGCATGGGGGCGTCCACATCTTGTGGTTGATCATCAGGTCCCCGCCCCTCCAGTACACCTTGGGCTTCTGGGGGTCCTGCTTATGGCGGAGGTATTCCGGCCACAGGTCGCGTCGCTGCTGTTGCTAGAGCGGGGGTGAGGTCGTCATCCAGCGTCCAGGTGAGGTCGTGCAACCGCTTGCGACGAGAGAGGAACCGCTGCTTATCCTCAGGGGAGGGGAAGGTGAGTAGGACTGGTGGGGGAGCCGCCTTGTCCCGTGAGTGGGGAAGGCGGTGGCACCCACGCAGTTCTACCTCACCTACCAGGCCCATGATATGAGGGTAAGAAGCTGGTTCTTGAGCTCGTCAGCAAGAGAGGTTGACGTCTCACCTGGCTTCTGGGGGAAGCGACGTAGCACCACTCGGCACTCGCGGCGAGCGCGGTCGGTGACCTCCCGTTGCTGGGCCTGGCGGTGGTCCTCCAGCTCCTGGAGCTTTGTGGCGATGGCGTCGATCGGTGGTGGAGGCGGTCGCTGACCGCAGCAGGTCCGCGTAGGAGAGCGGCGGGAGGTCGCCAGCATCCTGCCGGGGTGGCTGGGATGCAATGGTGGCCGTCTGCTCCTCTGCATGATGGGTCAGGCTCTTTGGGCCATCCTAGCTCTGGATCGCGTGCCACCAGCATTTATTGCTGCCATTGATTCGCTAGCTGTATGAAAGTTCACAGGCAGAAGTGCGCACTGCGGATCAAGGCACCGCCGCCCCACCGTTCCCCCTTCATCACGGGGTGTGGCAAGCTTGGGTCCTGTCCCCATATCTGTCGATCAATATTGTCGCTGCATGATCATGGCATGCGCCGGGCACGTGCACGCGCTTTACCACTCCAGCTTAAGAGGTTCGAGCCTGGCTTCCAAGGACATATACGTATCCGAGATATATGTTCCAATTTAATTTTAAGTTTTTTGGACATCCGTAACGGTCGCGAAAAAGGTGCATGGCGGTGGCCCTGGTTATCGCCTGTCCGACCTGATTTATGCAGATGATTAATTAACTCGTCGTCTGTCCCAACTCAGTCCTCACAGGAGGACTGAGTTGACAATTTTCAACCGCGTGTAGCGACTAGGTGGGGGGTCCATCCCAAATGTTTTGATGTGGATCGGGGGTGTACTAGATGTCATTTTGTTGGCAAAAATACTGCATATGTGAAAACTTGACCCGAACACCTGAAAATTACACGGACGATGGGCACCTCTCGCGAATTTGCATTTTTCGGGATAAGAACGAGGCATAGGAAAAATTCAATCAAATCCTGGTGCATGAAGAAAAAATATAGGCATGTAAACAATATAGTTCTTGAAAAGTGGCAAAAAACTGGGCTCGATTTGGCCACTGCAACTGCCTGAAACAATTAAAAAACTCTCAGTCCTCAGGAGAGGAATGGGGCTTTTGCTAACTTTGCTAGCATGTAAGTGCGGTCATACTACACACCACCGTGGCCACCAACCATCCCAATCAACTCATTTCCCTTCAAGAATTACAGGACAACACACTTGCATCATCATACTTCAGGTATATCATACCTTATCATGCAGTGAGAGCCTATGCATGCATGTAGGGAATGGGCTTGGATACCTACCAACAAAGGGTTATGTTATAAGTGTCAACCACCAATATAATGGGTAGGTTAAGCATATTTCCATTGTTTCTAACAACAATAGATATGGCTATAACTGTTTTTCCTTGCCATGATGTGGCCAACATAGTTGCTGGCACATGATGGCAGTGGTTTGTCACCAAGACTTTTCACTCACCCGTAAAAGCTTGAATGCACCCTTGACGCAGCCCGTGGCCACACAATCATGCAGTATGAACGTAGCAAAAGAATAACTAACATCTACGAAGGTGTTTAAACCTGCACAGCTCCTAAAACCCTGCACAACTATTCTGGGTTAAGGCAAATGCCTGCTAACATCATCTGAAAAGGGGGTTTTAGAGAGGGGCAGGCAACGGTCAAGAAAGAGCATCAAGACTTGAACCTGACAACGCCTCGCAAGCTTAAACTCATGTAAGAACATCAAGAAACGAAGAGGCAACGATTATCCGGCTTTACCTGGCACGGCTGGCGTTACCTTGGCCCAGGCGGTGCCCGCAAAAGTGGCACTTTGCGGCACATAGACCATGACGTGACAGAATGGTCGAAATCATTAAATCTATACTGTCACTCAATTTATTCTAATACAATGCATGTTAAAATGTAGAAAGAAACCTATCAGCCATTGAAATTGCGCCGGAAAGCAAGCGCAGTCATCAATTCCGTCGACCTGCCTTATCGCAGTTTTTTCCAGCAAGAACAGTGCCGACACCGGGTAAATCGCATCCCCGCGAGCTAAAAATTGATTTTTATCATCTTTAGAGCATGTTAAATCTATTTCCTGAGTTTGGACAGCTAACTCGTCCGCAAACGTAAACTGCATGCATGGGCGCAAGCCGCCATGGCTAGGTCGTGCATTTCCGGAACTCGCGTTTCACGTGGAAAAGTACCCTTACCACCTGTACTTTGACCGTACATTTAGCCGCTCATACCAAATCCAAAAAAATCCCAAAAATATGTCCAAGAAAGATCTTTTCACGTAGTATTTGAATAAATTTTGAGAGAATTTTTTTGTCAAACATTCTGACCGGGGCGAATTTTCTACGAAACCCAAAAACTCGGTCCTCTAGAGAGGACTGAGTTCAACTCAGTCCTCCGTAGAGGACCAGAGACAGACGACGAGTTAATGAATTAACTAAACTCGTGCTCCCGTTGAGGAGTCACGGAGCACCGAAGTGCTTTTACTTCCCTGTGTTATGCAGATGATACCACCCTCATTGAGCCGGAGCCCCGAGGAGCACATTCAGACCTGGCTGGTTCAGTCTGTCTGGCCTTGGAGGCGCCAACGGGCGGTCGGGTGGGGTCGGAGATTAGTGTCAAAACCGAGGCGATGGTGATTGGGGCTACCAGTTGCCGACCACGGCCGCTGCTGCATGCTAGACGGGACGGAGGTCCCATTCGTTCCGTGAGCGCTTCAAGCTGCTCACTGGGAAGCATGCTCCCCGACACCACCGACGATGTGGACACCCGCATCCGCCTGGCCTGGGCCAGGCTCCCGGCTCGCTAGTCAACACCTACTGGCCAAGGACCTGCATGGGCGAGGACCGTGCGCAAGTGCGGGTGCTCTTCAAGGTCCTGGTCCTCACGGTCCTCACGGCCTACTATGGCGCCAAGGCAATGATGGGCGCTCACGGTCAAGCTGGCCGCCCACACGGCCGGGCTGGCCGGACGGTTTACGGGATGCTCCGACAGGTCCTGAACGTAGCGTTTTCCACACATAGGTCGTTAGCAGAGTCTTTGTATAAGGGTACATGTATGCATGCCTAGCATCACGGACAAGATTGGGCAGCGTAGGATGGCATATTCGTAGGACATCTTGCTCGCACCAGTCAGTCAGGTATCTACACCGCGCCAGGCCTCGGTCTGGACGACCCCCAGCGGCTTGGCCAGCCGGGGTGACATATCCTGACCCGTGGCCTGGCCCCAAGGACATTCCCAGAAATGTAATTGGTTTAAGCCTGCCATGATCGAACTATACCAGTCCGGTTGCTGGCTGACCTAGTGGTCCCAGCGCCCAGTTTGAACACCGCATTTCCTCCCTGGCAGGCGCCCCCTGCCACCCCAGCAACCCCAGACGTACGTCTAGGGATATATAGCAGTAGTGTAGATTAGTTAGTAGGCTCAGCCTAGCACGTGGCCCACGCCAGTACGCGCATGTGCGCCTATAATTGGACTCCCCATGCATTGTGCATTGAGAATTTAGCCAAGCTTTGCTAGCTATGCAGAGAGTACGTCACTCTCTGCATGCTGAGAAGCCATGCCCTAGCCATTGTACGTACATATAGCCATGATGATCTTCCGGCCCCCACTATGTTCGCGCCCAGGGCGCTGGAATGCATAGTGGTGTGCAGGTGCACTTTGTGCACCCAGAGCATGCACGCGCAGTTTACACCCTGTAGACCGGCCCTTGCAGGAAGTAGCCCTGAATGTATGAAAAGCCATATATGCCCCTTTCCAGGAACACGACCCGTGGCCTATAGTCACGTGCACCGCTAACACACGGTACACAACCAGCCATAGCCTCAGCTTAGCCCTTGTACAGCCATGCTACGTCCTGGCTATGATCAGCTTTTACTTGCCCACGCTACTTGTTACTGATGATATGCTCATATGCATCCATGGCCAGGTCTTATTGCACCCACAGCACTTGCCGGAGTGTCTATGGCGTGTCCGATTGCCGCTGTGGCATGCCTCTGGCGTGAAGGAGAAAGGGGGTCTCTGCCCTTTCTTCCTGTTGTGCACATTTAGTAGGGATTAAAAGCACTTTGGTGCTCCGTGACTCCCCAACGGGAGCTCGAGTTTAATCAACTAATTAATTAATATGCCGGGCTTCTCAGGGATATGTGCTACATGTACTCCCAACGGAGATATTTTCCAATTTAATTTAATTTTGTTTTAATTTCCTCCCTCTCTCTTGCTTGGACTGCTATGCATGCAGAAGAAGAAGAGGTGGCAGACCATTGTCCAGGCCCACACGCCAGCCCTTGTGCCCCCCCCCATTAATTAATTAATTAATTAGACTCGTGCTCCCGTTGGGGAGTCATTAACCCCGATGGATGGATGGATGGGTGCAAACATTCCTACCTGTCTAATCTGTCTACATTGGCTACATACTACATCTATCTAACAGCATTCTAACTACAACATCTATCTAGGCCGCAGCCGCACGCTGCCCTAGGGGGAGCTATCTGGCGTGCCTCCCGCGGGATTGCACACGCGGGCGCTTCCCCACTGGGGGGGGCTCGTTGTCCTCTATGACCTGGGCCTACTTGGCCTTGTCCATCATCTTCTTCCAAATCACGGAGAGGCCGAGGCCCCCCATGTCCTCTACTAGCTGTTCCTTGAAGGTGCGGGCCTTGCGGCGTCTAACATCACTGGGCCCAGCCCACGTCAGGAGGTGTCGGCCAGGCTGGGCTGGTCGCAGTCCTGCGGGGGGGCCACGTGAGGTGTCTACCTGGTTGGTGCGAGCTAGGTGCCCTACTAGCTGCAGGCGGCGTTGCTGGTGCTGGTGCTGGTGATATAGGGCATGCCCTGGTACAGGTCCTCATTGCGGACATGAGCAGCATATCCTACTCTGAAAATGGAACGCAGCATGCTGGTGACCGCGCCGTCCAGCTTGCGGGCCAGGTCGGCGGTGAGGGTCCACGTCTCAGCTCCATACGTGAGAACAGGAAGGACGAGGACGTTGAACAGGTCCTGTTTCTCGATCTTGCCCAGCTGGGGCTTGCGCCACAGCAGGGCCCGGTACTGGCGTAAAGCGTGCCAGGCGAGGGAGATGCGATGGTCCACATCAACCTCGCAGCAGCCTGGGGAGCAGGCTGCCCAGCAGCTTAACGCGGTCCCGATACAGGACTCCTCGAGAGCCGTCTAGGAGATAGAGGGGCGGCGGTGAGTTGGTGAGCCCAACCGCCAGGGCCTCTGTCTTCTTGCTGACTTCAAGCCCCACTGCACGGGCCTCGAGAGCCAGGCAGTCAAGCCATGTCTGCACGTGCTCAGTGTCCTCGAAGAGGGTGGTGTCGTCTGCGTAGATGATGTCTGCCAGCCGAATCTCCGTGTCCGCACCGCCATGCCAGAATTTGTTAGCAACCTGCACTCCTGGTTCCCTGCCCACGATGCGGGCAAATCGCTTGCGCGCCTGAATCATTACGTATTCGACAACAATAATGAACAGGTAGGGCGACAGCACGCAGCCCTGCCACACACCCTTCTGTTAAGGGCATGGGGGCGTGGTCCCGTAAGAAGTGCGCACCGAAGTGGTGGACCCTTCATACAGGTTGCGGATGACAGCAATCAGGGGGCGGGGGATCCGGAACAACTCGAGGATGTCCCAAAGCGCAGGCCAGAAAACCGAATCGAAGGCTTTGATGAAGTCCACCAGCACAAGGTGCAAAGGGGACTCACCAGGCTGCAGGCGTTGCAGTTCCTCCACCAGGCGGCGAGTAGCGAAGAGCGCCTGTACTGTGTTGCGACCTGAACGGAAGCCGTGCTGAGTCTCGCTGAGGTGACCGTCCAGGGCCGTGCGCAGGCGGTTCAGGATGAGCCGCATAAGAAGCTTGAGGGGGGCACTTTGAATGCACACCCCTCTGTAGTTGCCGGGGTCGGCAGGCGACCCCTTGTTCTTGTACAGCATCGTGCGAAAACTGTGTTGCCAGCCCGCTGGAGGTGGTTGCGACGACAGCAGAAGGCGGTTGCAGATGTCCCGGAAGAGCAGCATAACACCTGTGTCCTCGAATTCGGCTGCAAGTTTTACAACTGCGGCCGGAATCTCGTCAGAGCCGGTGGCTGCGTCATAACGCAGGCGCTGGACCGCCTCCGTGACCTCGCGAGAGGTGAAAGGAGGCATGTCAGATGGGTCGCCAAGTGGGCCGACCAGCGGGGGGACGGGACTAGGTAGTCTGCCGCTGACCTAGGCGGGGCAGGGGGCCCAGCGGGGCCGGCCAGGGCGGCCGGGCGGGCGGCGGCGGCTGGGAGCAGGGGTGGGGGCGGCGCAGCTGTCCCCACAACCTCGGCCGTGGCCGTGGCCCAGGTACGAAGCCGCTTGGCTGGGGCGCCGGGGACGTCGTGGCGGTGGGGCCGGCCGAGGCCGTCCGGGTGCCCGAGGCGCTTGTACCAGAACCAGGCCCCCTTGCCGTCGTGCTTCTGCTGGCAGCTGCGCAGGTCCTTGACCATCTGCTGAGCATCTGCCTTCTCAGCCTGCTCGTAGGCGGCCCTCAGAGCTGCTTGCAGCCCAGGTTTGGCGATCGGATCTCTGTTGCGGCGGAGCATCTGCCTGGCGGCGACCACTGTCGGTGCGTGACGGTGGACAGCAAGCTGCCGGCGCGGAGGCAAGGTGGGAAGGGTGCGGGCAGCCAGGCGATACTTGGCGGCGACACCACGGAGGATCACTGAAATATCCCCCGGCGGCGGAATGGCGTGTAACTGCTGTCGGCTGCCCCGGGCGTCGAATACGGCCAGGAAATCATCCCTGTGTGACATAGCGGCCTGCTCTCCCCCCCCATAACACCCCCCCCCCCCCCCAGGAGGAAGGGGCGCTTTGCTGAGTAGAGTAGTTAGGGTTTTCTCGATTAGCCTAGAGTTAGCTTAGTTAGATTTCGCGGCTTCGCTCACCTCCATCCATCAAGCAAGGGAATACGTGCTACATGATCTCCCAACGGAGTCATGCAATAATTTAATTAAATTTTAATTCCTTCCCACGGAGGTATGTTGTTAAAAATGGATGCTTCAGAATTCACGGCATTGACATTTGGAATCTTTCATGCAGCATGCATCACCATGATACTAGCATTAATTAATTAATTAATTAAGAACATAGCTCTGTGGGGAGCATATGTAACACATAGCCCTGAGAAAGGGGCATCTATGGGTTTGTAATACGATCAGGGCGACAACCTGCAGGTGTAGGATGTACAACTATCACCTGCTCTGGGTGCACAAGGTGCACCTGCACCACCATGGTGGTTCATGCCTCCTAATCGAGCTCACACAGGGCGGCTTGGGGAGAGGGCCTAGAGGGCCTGCATGACATATGGGGAAGGTATATATGGCTAGGCTACAGCTGGTGTACACATGGCATCTCAGCAGAGAGTAACTCCCTGCCTGGGCAAAGCATGACTCGAAATTCCTACGGCTATTGCAAGGGCTGGTGTGGGCCCATCACGTAGGCATACATGGCCACATCACTAAGCTTTCTAGTCTACACTACTGCTATATATTCCCCAGGCTGGGGTGGCTGGGGTGGCTGGGGCGGCAGGGTCCGCCTGCCAGGGCTTGTGGGCGACGTAGATGTCCGCCCCCTTCCAGTAGACCGGCTTCTGCCCCGCCGTCTGCCGGAGCTGGAGGTAGGTCGGCCATAGCTCCCGTCGCCGTTGTTGCTGCGTCAAGGTCAAGTCGTCGTCCAGCGTGTAGGAGGTCCCCCCAAGCCGCTTGCGACGCTTGAGGAACTCCCTCTTATCCGCCATGGTGTCAAAGGATACTAGCATGAATACGTACTCCCACAGGTTTCTAAACAAAAAATACCACAATCGGTTATCCATTAGTATACTTTCGGTGAAAACTCTATACTTTGGGCTTCATAACTGGCAGCGCATGGACAGCCGACCCTCGCACTGTCTTCCCGAGAGCACCCATTGTCCTTTTCAGTTCATTGACGTTCAAAGGCTCTGCCAAGGCACAGGGGAACACGGTCCACCAAATGTTCACCGTGGCACAAAGTCATGCAGCAGAAGAAGTTGACACATGGTTGTGGTTTAAGCATCCATCAGCATTCAAGAAGCTCAAACCAGTCGTATGCTCATTGTGCTCATGGGTCTTCCTATTGTCAACCGAGAGGATGAAAGAGGATGAAAGAGGATGAAAGAGGATGAAAGAGGATGAAAGAGGATGAAAGAGGATGAAAGAGGATGAAAGAGGATGAAAGAGGATGACAGTGGATGAAACAGACAAACGGAGGGCCGAGGCAGTGTAGGGCTCCAGAGCCATTTGTATCACGCATTACCAATGCAATCCTACGTGCTAGCCCCCAAGGACAAACTCAGTTTGTCACACCAGTTCAAAAGCTGGGTCACCTTTGTTTACTTTTTTAATTCTTAGCCCAGTTCAAGTACATGAAGGCCCCAATAAATGGGAAGGACAGAAGCAACAGGCAGTGCATTAAACATGCAGCCAAAGCTGACGGTGCACTGGATGCCACAATGCTTCGCAGGCAAACACGTGTATCCATGCCAAGCTACAGTAGAGCAGCAGGTACGTTGAGCTAGAACACACCTGACATTTTTAGGCCTGCCAATAGCCAGCGCACTGCATGGCATGGGACGCATGAAGCAGCGTGGTGTAGGGCACATGGCGCATGCATGAAGCAGCGTATGCTGAGCATAGGACGCCTTGACACACGACAGGGCACATGATGCATGGAGCAGGCACATTGCCGCCCCCCCCCCCCGGGCATCCGCCACGTACTGGTCAGGTAGTCATCCATCCCGCAGCGCATGCAGTGCTCTCGGTCCGAGTCCAGGTTGTGCGCGGTCAGCGCCACGAGCGTGTGCCGCGTGCTGTGCTGGCGCTCCAGCTCGCGTATCTGCATCGTCGCTTGGTACCCGTCCAGCACAGGCATCTGCAGGAGGGGGGGGGGGAGGGGATTACAGGCCGCGATTGGGAGATACCAGAGCGAGGCAGTGCGGCATTGCCCGCATTCACAAGGTTGCAACCGGAATGTTTCCTTGAGAGGGGGCAATACTGTGAATGGTTGCCTTTTTAGAAGTTGCTGTGTGGCAATTGTGAAAGGTTGATGCGTGGCAAGACTGTCAAAAGGACAGGAAAAGGTCGTCGTTGGGAAGTACGGAAGAGGAGTGTGCGGAAGGGCACTGCGCTGCCACTCTGCCCAGACAGCTCGCATGAATGGCCAGGTACCGGCAGCATGGCGCTAGCGGCGCCACTGTAGTGACAAGAGACTCCTCCCCTTCGCACAAAGTCCATGAGGATGGCCAGGATGAATAGATGCCAGGGGTCACTCTAGCCGTGCTCTGCTATAGTGCCCAGAGACTTCCCCACCCCGACCCCGCGCAAGACAGGCTGACCTCACCAAGCCCACTTCACGCCCCTTACTGCGCAGTCCATGATGATGATGATGATGATGATGATGATGATGATGATGATGATGATGATGATGATGATGATGATGATGATGATGATGATGATGATGATGATGATTAGTTCCCGCCATTTACCGCGCAGTCCATGAGGATGGCGTCGATCGGCGGTTCGGTGGCGGACAGCGCCTCGAGTGACGCGCGCACCGCGTCGACCGCCAGCTGTCCGTTCTCCACGACGTGGACGGTGGCACCCAGCTTCTGCAGCACGATGCGCACCAGGCGCTGGTTGAGCGCCACATCCTGGGGGGGGGCAGGGGGGGGAGTGATAGTGGATGATTACGGTGCCGAAGAGGGGAGGGAGGTGGTGGAAGAAAAAGGGTGTTAAGGGGGGGGGGGGGGTAGATGGGGGCAGACTGTGGGTGTAAACGGGTGGAGGGCTGATGGGGGCAGACCGTGGATGTTGAAGGGGGGGGGGGGGGGAGATGGGGGCAGACCAAAGGTGTCACTAGTAAGGACCGGCGGTGGCAAATGGAGGGTGCCTAAGTGGTGATGATGATGGTCCTGACGGTGGCAGGTGGGCGCTGCCAGGGTTACGGATGGCATGAGGGTAGGCGCACAGGGCCAAAGAGCGATGTGAGACAGACAAGGGTCGTTGCTAATAAACCTGGGTCAATCAAACACTTTCCAGCAAGCTTTTACAACGCTTTCATTTGCACAGGCGAGCCCATGGGCGTGGTGCAGCTCGCAGGCAGTAGGCTGTACTGCAGACACGGAGGAAAAGAGATGGGTCGGAGTGCGGCAGGGCATTTGCCCTGGTAGCGCTAACATGTCCACTGGGGAGAAGCACCCAACATCCAAGGCAATCTGCTGGGCTGTCAGAGGTTTTGGGGAACCATGATAACCAAATAGAAAATTTGAAAAAATCATGATTTTCCAGTGAAACTCACAATTTCGGAGAGAGTCCAGTAAACAAGTTCGAGTAGGCAGTGCAGTGCGGGGCTAAAAACAGGCAGGGCATTTGGAAATAGAACCCACCTGCCTGGTTACGGCAGGCATCAACGAACCCGCCCCCAACCACCAACCCCACCAACCCCACGAAACCACCAACCTCTGCATAGAGGACGTGCCACCCCTGCAACGGCAGCTCCCGTTCCCCCGGTGAGCCCGCCTTGTTGTTCATTAGAGGGGCAGAGGACACCCGATGGATGCCTGACAAAGGAGCCCTGGGGGGGGGGCGCCGAAGGGGGGGGCAGGGGCCAGCCGTGGGCAGGTGTGACGGGGTGTGACGGGGCGATGCGGGGGGGCAGGACAGAGCCATACAGGGGTCAGGGAGAGGGGATCAAGGCTGGACGGGGGGAGGCTCACCGGCACCGGCAGAACAGGGGACCGCGGCGGGTACGTGCAAGGTACCACCACTTCGGGAGATGAGCAAGGGAAGGCTGGGTAGCCCAGTAGGGTGCGTGGGCAACTTGGCAAGGGCAATAGCACAGAAACACACCCTGCTGCCTGCTGTCGTGTTTGCGAAAAACCGGCCCAAGGAGGTTTCGCTTACTCATACTCCAAACTTGGGATAGGCACGTTGCATCGTGCTAGCACCAGAATATCATTGTAGCCTGGCCAAGGAGTTGATTCAACAGCCTCGTAGACCTCCATGCGTGAAAAACCCAAGCATTCCATGCAGTCAAAAGGTTTAAAGGGCGTTCTCACAAAGGGTTTTAGATAGGCAGTAGCTTCAGCCATTGGCAAACAGCCCATTGGCAGTGTTCCCTGACAGATTCCAACCAACCACTAGCCCATCCCCCCCCCCCCCGACCCGACATCCGCCCATCGACAACATATTGACGCAGAGCAACCCCTTTCGTGTGCGCCGCATCTGTAACCTGCCAGCGCAGGCGCACGTACTCATAGGCCCGCCGTTCGTCCTCCATCCCAGTCAGGCGCGCGTGCCTTGCTCCCCCCGCCGGCGCTTGCGTGGGCAGCGCGTGAGGAGAGCCCATGGGGTGCAGCCCACTGGCAGCACCCGGGTGCCGGGGGGGGGAGAGGCCCACCACCGCATGGCCGTGCGGCGCCTGCGCATGTATCGCCATCTCCTGGCCATGGGGGGAATGTCCTTGAGGGGAGCGGCTGTGGGGGGAGCGGCCCCGGGTCAGCTGAGCTGGCAAGGCAGGCAGGGGCGAGGAGTGCGCTGGTGGGGGGGAACGGGCTGCTGGTGGGGTCTGGGCAAGCGAGGGGGCGGGTGGGGGGGAGCCGTCGGGTGGGGTATGAGCGGGCGTGGTGGGACGCGCAGATGGGACCATGAAGCTTATGGGCGGGTGGGTGGCTTGGGGGCCAAAGGGAGGATAGGACCGGACGGTTAGCTCAAGGGGAGCGGGCAGCTGCACCGTCTCTATTTCTGCTGGGATCTGTACACCATCTGACGAATGGGTGTTGGCCGCCTCGCTGTCCATGGACCGTTGTGCTGTGAGCGCAGGGCTGTCCTGCAGGCTGCTTATGCTGGCGGTGCCTGCCCGCACACGGGGCAGCGTGGTCGGCAGGTCGATCAGGGCTGCGGCCGACAGCACGCGCGTCAGGAGTGGCTCGTGGCGGCCGAAACGTGCCAGCGCGGCCTTGAGGTCGTTCATGTTGATGGGCTCTGCAGGAGGCCACCGTGGACAGGGCACGCGAGCGCGACATGTGTCCATCACCTAGTGTGAGGCAAACATGATGACTGTAACGAGGAAATGCTGCTAACTCGTCCCTCTATTATATGGTAAGAGGGAGGGCTATGAATGAGGTGCCGCCCCATGCCACTGGCCAAGGCTCCTGCGCCACGCATCCTAGAGTACCTAAGGACAATGTACACCCCCCCGCTTACTACGCTAGAGTAGACCACCAACTAGCTACAGAATCACCAGATAAAAGGTACGAGCCGATGTATGTGACCAGTACACCCTGTCCAGTCGTGTCTACAGATTCCCACGAGAAAGCATCGCTGCCTGTCAGACGACATCCTACCGTGACCAAACATCATTTTGGTCACCCTACACGTCCGCACACGTGAGGAACGCCCCCATCCCTGCAAGAGGAACCATACTGTGCGTACTGGGTGGCTTGTTATGGTGACCGGACACTGTACTACAACAGTAAACACCCAGTTATGAGGAAGACATCCATCCCCGCGGCCAGGGAGCGCTGCTTGTTGGATGAAGTACTATAGTGACCGGACACTGTACTACAACAGTAGACACCCAGTTGTGAGGAAGACATCCATCCCCGCGGCCAGGGAGCGCTGCTTGATGGGTGGAGTACTACAGTGACCGGACACTGTACTACAAC